>CAMZMU010000107.1:56917299-56991408 GCA_947311845.1 Poa pratensis
CTTCCCTCATTCCCCGGACCTCAAAGCCGCCCCGCCGTCATACAATCCTCCTCTTCCGGCCGTAAATTCTGGTAGATCTACCACTCAGCCCTCCACGGCGATATGTGGCAACTCTCGTGGCCATGCTAGGGCCCAGATGTCTGTGCCCTGTGGTCGTGCCACTCCGCCCGTGATGTCCGCAGAGGAGGAGGTGGAGGCGCGTGGTCGAAGTAGGGCCACAAACCACGGCCGCATGTCGCGTCGCTACCCGTGGGTGTCGCGCGGGCTCAGCCGTGGCCCACATAACGCCAAGGCCGGGAGCTTGCGTGGGACCGGGCGTGCTCGGTCGCTTTCTGCACTGTCGGCCCCCACGGCTGACGAGAGGCATGACAATTGAAAGGACAAGGATGTCGCCTAGAGGGGGGTGAATGGGCGATTAAAACTTTTTCGGTTTAGGCTTGCTAATTGCGGAATAAAACTAGTGTTTAAATTAACAAGCCAACAACCTAAGTAAACTAGCCTCACCTATGTGCACCAACAACTTATGCTAAGCAAGACAAGCAACAAGGTGATAGCAATAGAATACTTCAAGCACGAAGGCTATCGCAATGTAAAGTGCATAAGTAAAAGGCTCGGTATAGAAATAACCGAGGCACGCGAAGACGAGGATGTATTCCCGAGTTCCTCCTTTTTAGGGGAGTACGTCTCGTTGGAGAGGTGTGAGGCACCACAAAGGTCGATCTCAACGCCACAAAGGCTCACCCTATTCTCCGATGAACCGCACCACAAAGTTTTGGTTCACCTTCCACTATCGGAATCCTTCGAGGCGGAAATCCGGAGCCTTTACAACAACGATCCGGGGCACACACACAACGGGATTGGGGGCTCCCGAACAGCTACAAGTGACCCTCAAGGTCTCAACCACCACAATGGCGTCTAGGGTCCAAAGACCCAAGAGTAACAAGTTCACAAGCTTTCAACTTCCACGAAATCTCGTGGAGAGCACAAACCGATGCACAAAGCAATGGCAAGAGCACAAGGCTCAAATCCTTCACTCTCAAATCCCACCAAAAGCAACTAATGCTTATGGGGGGAAGAGAAGAAGAACAAAGAAGAACCACACAAGAACTCCAAGATCAAGATCTACTAGGTTCCCCTCACTTAGAGGAGGAATGGATTGGTGGAAATGTAGATCTAGATCTCCTGTCTCAAATCTCTCAAAGATATGCAAGAATCATAGGAGGAATTGGGAGAGGGGCAAGCTTTCCAAGGTCAACAATGGAGGTGAGAGAGGGGGAAAAACGTGCTTGGAAAAAGCTGGTTGGCTGGAGGTAGGTGGAGGGGTATATATACCCCTCCAGAAAAAGAGCCGTTGCAGCCAACTTACACCGGAGACTCCGGACCACGAAGGCCGGAGACTCCGGCCCGGGCGGAGACTCCGGACCAAGGAGGGCGGAGATTCCGGACCGGAAGGGCAGAAAAATAGCCGATGCAGGAAACTTGAATCGGAGACTCCAGACCACTCAGGCCGGAGACTCCGGCCAGGGCGGAGACTCCGGGGATACTCCAGACCAACTCCGGACCCCCATACCGCAGCTGCCGACGCATGGAGCAGAGAAACAACGAAAGCAAGGGACCGAAGACTCCGGACCAAGAGGTGCGGAGACTCCGGTCAGGAAAACCAGCAAAACAGCAAAGCT
The DNA here is from genome assembly GCA_947311845.1 of Poa pratensis. Taxonomy (NCBI): domain Eukaryota; kingdom Viridiplantae; phylum Streptophyta; class Magnoliopsida; order Poales; family Poaceae; genus Poa; species Poa pratensis. Next base: position 56,918,979 of record CAMZMU010000107.1, read on the forward strand.
TGAAATGCAATAACTTTCTCGTTCGAACTCCAAAACAGGTGAATCCAATTTCGTTGGAAAGGTAACGACAAGAGCTTTCCTAAAAAATATAGAGGGGATACCACACATGAGAAGGTGTGGACCCTATCTCGAAGGTGGACCGATAATATTTCCAACGTCGAGAACGAACAAGTTTTCCAAACAAAATCCATTTTCGAAGAACTTGGGCTTGTCATGAGGATCACAACAAACACCAAAACCCAACAAGGAGAAGAACCAAATAAGAAACAAGAAAGATGATATGCCAAGAATGCAAAGGTTTGAGCTCTCCACAAAGATGCGATCAAGTTACTCACTTAAGAGCCCCTCTTGATAGTACGCCGTCTATCCTATAACCCGGTCTCCCATTAACACCATGAGACGGTAAAATAGAAAACATATCAAGATCATACCTTTGCCTTGCGCATTCCACTTGAGCTAGATGATGACGATCTTGATCTCTTCAAGTGGACCACCTTTTTTGATTGCGCTTTTGCTTGGTGAAGACATCTCCAAATGCTCCCCCATACTCCATTATGGGAGAGCCTCGCTAAGCTCCGTCTTCATGTCTTGATTGCAAGCTTCAATCAAATGATATATTCCGAGATGGATCATATTTAACTTGCACTTCATCTTCTTCTCTTGATATATATGGTGGCTTGGTCATCATGTAATCTTCTAGAGTCCAACACATGAATTCCAATCTTTTCCTATGGACAAGATCTACAAGAATATCTCAATGCAAATATTAGTCCATAAGGATTGTCATTAATTACCAAAACCACACATGGGGCAACACATGCACTTTCAACAATGACGCCTTCGAGTACGTCGAGAATGACAACACCTCGTCAAGCTCGTAGAGGCAAAATCAGAGCGATTGGTGTGCCCTCGTGCAAAGCATTGTCGTTGCCACAAGGACGCACTCAAGGCCTTCAACGCCGACCAACTTGAGTACGGGCTCCGCGCGGACGCGAAGCACGCCGCGAGGGAGCGTGAATGGTACTTGGAGCCCATGCGCCAACTGGATTTCATCAACATCGCCTCCTCCAACGAGAAGTGAGAGGGGCCACCAATCTCCACTCCACTCTTTCAGTCCCACTCGTACCCACCGATGCAAACCCTAGCCAAGCCCTACCCCCGCCCATCACCGGTGATGAAGAAGCAGCCGTGGTGGAAGCCCAGCCCACGACAAGGAGGCCTCGTCCACGTCCTCCGACGCCACCCGCCTCCGCCACGAGCGCGCACGGGTCTTCACCAAGGGACCCAAGCTGAGCCCCTCTTGTGGGGCGGCGTGCATCTCCCGAAGGGCTCACACCTCAACCGCTGCCGGATCCTGGTGCCCGCCATTCCTAGCTCCGTCAGGCGCGCACGCGCGAGATCCTGCGTCGCCGCTCCTTTCCTGCCACCCAACCTCCTCCACTACTAGCGGACGCGGTCGACAACGACCTCTGGGACCGCTGGTTCGAGGTCGAGCACAATCAACGGCGGCGGCCATTCTTCGTGGCCCAAGCGGCCAGAGCCAGGTGACCCCGCGCTTTTCGAGGCCATCGTGAAGGAGGAGGCGAAGGACGCGCCCAACTGGGGCGTGTACTACGACGCCCAATCCGCGCCCACGCTCCCGTTGTCGAGAACGCCGAGGCCGAGGACATCGACCTCCAGGCCATTATCGACGCCTCCAACTTGGAGGAGCTCGCGATGTTGCTGGAGAACGGGCTGGCGCTCCGTGCGTCTCCAGAGAAGGCGGCGCACCGAGCCCGTGGCCAGGCTCCATGGTCGCCGTGGCCGGAACGTTAGGAGAGCTAGGCCTGGGGGCCTACAGCGGCATGGCCATAGGCTCCAGGCACCGCAGACGCCTCCTCCGTCCGCTCCACCGGCGCACATGTACAAGCCCCCGCCCTACATTAGCTCTCCGACGGCTAGGAGTAGGCCGCGACGATGTTCTAGCCACGACGGTGGCGGCAGCGAGTCCATTCCCCCGAACCTAGTAGGATAGGGTTCTATTTTTCTTTTTATTATGTAAGATTTTTATGAACTCTGGGGTCCTTTAAATATATGTTCAATTAGTTTATTTGCATTTCTTGTTTTCTTGTTTTTTTGATTCGCACTAGGTCTTTAAATTCACCCACACTAAACGGACACAGGCCACAAACTTATCCGCGGACCGTTTCAAAGCGGACATACCATTGGAGGTGGCACCACCCTTCTGCGAGCATGCTAATGCGGTAGCGCTGAGAATGATGTAGGTTGAAATGGGTTTTTCGGTGCAGTTTGTGTTGTGGCCTCAACTGGTTCGTGCTGAAACGGTGGGTAACTGCCTAACTGGGTACAGCCGTACAGGTTAGCCGTTAGGGCATCTCTAGCCACCCCCCCAGGGCCCAAAATAGCGCCGTTTTTCTACCAGTCGTTCCCCCAGGAGCCCAAATAGCGCCGCTTTGCGCCGTTTTGGCGCCGGCGCACCCAGGCGAAACCTAGCCCATTGGGTTGCGCCTGGGGGGCAGAAATGGCGCGCAAAACAGGCGGGCCAGCGCTATCAGCGACCAGGCGAATTGGCACAGAAACAGAACCGCCCATGAGCGCGCGGCCTCATCCTCTCGGCTCCTGCGCCGGTCAAAGGCCGCCGGAGTAATGGCGTGGCCAGCCCAGTGAGCGGCCGTGGCCGAGCCGTCCAATCGCGGGGCACGCGGCGCAGTAATGGCGCGCCACCGCCGCTCCGGCTGGCCTTCCAAGCGCTATAAAATCCCCTCTCCTCGCCGTGCACAGCCGCACCATTCTCTCGCCGTCTTCCTCCCTCTCGCACTCGCCTCCCTCGAGCTCTCCTCTCTCTTGCCCAGTTCTCCTCTTCGCGATGGCCGAGCGTTTCCCCGGCGATGACGCCGCCGCAAACGGCTTTGGCCGCCGCCACCTCCGCAAGGACGAGGCGCACATGTTGTACGAGGCGGGCTACCCCACGCCGCTGACATGCGCGTCCCTGGCGCTTCCGGCGGCCAGGGATCGTGGCATCTGAGCGCGGGCGGCGTGCCCGTGCCTCCGCCGCCAGAAGGGGCGGAACGGGATCACGCGATCCAGGACGTGATCGCCGGCTTGACTCCGGCGCAGGCGGCGGATCCCCGCTGGCAGCCGGACAACGAGGCGTTCTGGACGCATTATTTCGTCCGGCGCCACGAGCAGGAGCTCGCCGACACAGGCCGCAACGGCCCGGTGGAGGGCCGCTGCAACTCCAAGGGCCGCAAGCGGTGGTGGGGCGGGGAAGGCGGACGCTCGAGTTCGTCCTCGACTACATCGCCGCCGGCAACGAGCCCCGGCTCACCATGCCGCCGCGCAGGTCGTCGTGGCTGCCGCGGCGGATGGGAGGCTCCACCTCCTCCTCCTCCTCCGGCACCGCGCTCGGCGCCTCCCTCTGTCACGCCGCCCTGTCTGAACTCAGGGCGGCGTGTTCCAATGCGCACGCTGCGCATCAACGAGCGCCGCCCTGCGTCGCCGCCCCGTGGACTCTTCCGCCGCCTCGTCAAGCCCAAGACGGAGGGCAAGAAGAAGGCGCCGGAAGAGTGGCAGGCGTCGCCGGACTACCTCAGGGCGGCGACAACAATGGGGGAGCCGGAGGAGGAGTTCTCCGGCCAGAGGCTCGCCATGGAAGCCTCCTTCAACGACATCCTCCCGGCGCCAGACGACGTCGCCGAGGAATGGTCGGCGAGGATGCACGCGGAGGAGGAGGTGGAGCGCCAGCGGCAGATCCTCGAGCAGCTGGAGCGCGAGCGCGCGGCGGCTACTGGCGGCCGTCGCATTCCGCCTCCGCCGCCGCCGCCGGAGTACTACATCCTCGACCCGAGCGACGAGGATGAGGACGCCCCCAGCGCGCCCGGGCCGAGCAGGTGGCACGGCGGACACGCCGGCGAAGGCCCCAGCAACGCCGCTGGGAGCGGCTCCGACGGCGACGACGACGGCGGCGACTACACCGTGTTCTACAGCCAGTTGGGCATGTAGAACGGCGTACATCGTCAAGTTTATCTTTTATTGTGTTTTTATTTTAAGTTTGTAATATGTAATCGGCGAATTTTCGCCATATATGAATGAAATTCGCCAGTTTGCCATATTTTCGTCTTTTTGAATATTTGGGCCGAATTTTCGCCTAGGCTTGGGTTTGGGCACGGCTGGGACTCGGGCCACCCAGAAACTAGAATAGCGCCGTTGCCCTCCAGGCGGGCCAAAATAGCGTCGTTTTTGGGCCTGGGTGCCCTTAGTGGACTGGAGCAGTGCTGGGCGGTGCGGTTGGGTCTCAGAAAAAAAAACATGAACGGGCTGAACCCAGCAGCAGCCATTCGGGGCACGCTTTTGTCTCCAGCCTCGATTTCCGTTTCTTCCCCGACGTCCGATCGTCCCCATGGCCGCCGCCTAAGCCTCCCAGCACCTGTACCGCCGCCGTCGTCCACCTGCAGCACCGCCCTCTCTCACCATCTTGTAGCCCCGCCTTAGCGACTTCTTGGTCGCCGCCCGCCCCTCCTCCCGCTGACCGGCTCCATGTGTCCGTCGTGAGCGAACCGATGGACAAGGGCAGGGGAGCTGATTCTGGTGGCCAGTGAATGCTCTCCGCCATCCCCTGCGACGCCTCCTCCGCCTCGGTAACTCCATTTTCTCCCGTCACCTTGCTGGACATCTGGCCGTTTTTATCTCTGGGTGCAGCGATTCGGTCGGTGCTGATAGTATTGCAGTGAAGTGATTCTGTTCTCTTTGTTAAACTGGCAAACTGCTCCACTTATTGGTCGTTGGCCGAATAGTTTTATAGTTCTAGTTGGCGTATGAATGTATGCTAGATGCAGTACTAAACTTCAGAAAATGTCGAGATTTCAGTTTTTGAAGGTCGACACTGACAAGTCTACATATTTTAATTGCTAATCTGCTCCTGTTAGAACTTGGGACATGCATAAAAAATGGGTGTTCTTGATGCTCCTGTTGCTAGTACTTGATGCTCTAGTAGCCTCTTACACTTACAGTGTAGGATATCCATTTTTGGTGTCTGAAAAGTGAAAACTGAACATAGTTTCCATTGCATAACTGAGTAGCAGCTTGGTTTCTGTCTCGTGGGTATTAATGAGTTCTCTCTCTGCTGTTCGGCTGTTCTCAGGTTTAGCAGATAATCTACTATTATCTGGTTCAGAACTTCATTCAGCGTTTCTCGAATTTTTCTCCAATATATTGCTTCATCCCAGCCCAAAGGTTAATTATGTGCTGATTGTCCAACTATTTCTTCTCCTGTTAAAGAAAATGCTATGGCAGGCAGGCAGTTACGCTGTGCCATCTTCAGTAATGAGGCTTAGTTTGTACCTACATGCAAGAGTTAAATGGTGAAAAGAAATTTGTATACTGCAGTTCTAGATTATAATACAGTTTCGTGCATTCTTCAGCTGTTTGGCTTCATGGTAATTTCATTATGGACTTGGTAATCTACATGCAAGAGCAAGACTTAAATGGTGAAAGGAAAAACAAATGTATGATACTTGTAATTTTTTCTTTCAAGAGTTGGTTCTTGTTCTAGTATGTTCTTTTGTGTTGTCCCATGCCTCGAATATATAATTATCTCAGATGTATATGTTAGTATAGTTAGGGTTTAGATGTACTAATAAAACACCTCACATGTAAAATTCCCAAGATTTATAGATCTCTTGGTCGCATAATGCCAAAGTGTATCTGTCATGTTTATATATTATTATGACCTTTTTCAGGAGCTGATGCAAGGTCCAGGTTGTACTATGAAAGGGATTGCTGTGCACATCAATACCCAAATTGGCCTCGCTTGATTACACTAGAGCTGGTTCAATACTAACATATACTTGATTCTGCTGGTTCAAAAATGGGTTCTACATTTCCATCACATCAGCTGAGCAATGGCCTCTATGTATCTGGCCGAAAAGAGCAACCGAAGGAGACGGCCCCAACCGTTGGCTCCAATGTGATGCCATACACTGATGGTGACTTCAAGAAATCTGGAGAGTTTGGGAAGATGTTTGACCTCCATGCTGAAAAGTCTAGAAAGTCTGGTCCTCTTGGCAATGCGCCTTCGAGAAATACTTCATTTGGGGGTGCTGCTTCAACCTTCGGACCTATCTCTAACGCTGGTGGTCGGCCAAACTACTCTGGTTCTCTTTCATCTTCAGTTCCTGGTGCCGGCGGATCGGCCAGAGCAAAATCTAACTCTGGACCTCTCAATAAGCATGGAGAAACAGCAATGCGGTCATCCGGTCCTCAGTCTGGAGGTGTGACCCCAATGTCTCGCCAGAATTCTGGTCCTCTCCGTCCAATGCTTCCTACAACTGGGCTTATCACATCTGGGCCTGTTTCTTCTGGAACACTGAATTCTTCTGGTGCTCCAGAAAGAAAACTTTCTGGATCTCGTGATTCTGCTGCATCCATGAAGGTGCGGGCCACATCGTTTGCTCACAATCAGGCTATTACCGCTCTCACCTCTGAAGGTGGTTTCTCAATGAAGGGATACATTTCGAAGTGGGTATTCTGGTTGGTGTTCGGAATTTTGCTTGCGGGGCTTGCATTGGGCGTCTTCATTCTTATTGCTGTCCACAATGCGATTCTGCTGATAGTTATGGTCGGGATTATTGGTGCTGTTGCTGCACTTCTGTCTTGGAATGTTTGGAGGGGGAGGAGAGGAGTGATTTGGTTTGTCAATCGCTATCCTGATGCTGATCTCAGAACTACAAAAGATGGAGAGTATGTCAAGGTTACAGGGGTATGTGAAATGTTTCTGATATTGTTGATTTATTGTTGCTATGTACAACTCTGATGAATTGCCGTTTATATCTGTATTCATCCTATTCTACTAAGCATATGATATTTCTATTGCAATGTGGGCTAATGACACTAACCTGAACATAGTTAAGTATTCCATTGTTCCTGTTTCGGTTTAGGCAATATCTATATCATCAGATGCCATGTTACTTCCCTTGTTCCTTTCCGTCACATGTGCTTTGGACATAATATAGCAATATCTCACCAAATTACTATATTTTGTATTACCGTTCATGGTAGAACTTTCCTGGTAGCAATAACTGGATTCTGATCACTTTATTTCCACACATAGCGTAATTTTTTTTCAGTTTTCGTGATTGCATATGTTTATCTACAGGTTAGCTACATATTATTTTCTGTTCTCAGAACATACTGCACAACCATTTACCTTTTTCATTATCAGTTAGGATTCAGTAAATGATCAGTATGCCAAACATGACAGGTTGTTACATGTGGAAGTTTCCCTCTGGAGTCATCATTTCAAAGGATTCCAAGATGCGTGTACACTTCAACTAGCCTGTATGAGTATAGGGGATGCAACTCGAAAACCACGAACGTGAAGCATCGCAAGTTTAGTTGGGGATTAAAGACAACAGAGGTGAGTTTCGCATTTTCATGAATGCTAAAATGTAAATATCTAAAAAAAGGATGTTTAAATTAAGTTGATCAATGAATTACTTTCCAGTATAAAGATGTGCTTGAAAAATGCAACTTCTGCAATTAAATTACTTTTATCCTAACTGATCATGACCTTGATATTTCACTGGTACCTGTGGCAGCGACACACGGTTGATTTCTACATTTCAGATTTTCAATCTGGGCTTCGAGCATTGGTGAAAACAGGATATGGTGCACGGGTGACACCATATGTGGATGACTCTGTAGTAGTTGACATCAATCCTGACAACAAGGACATGTCTCCGGAATTTCTGAGATGGCTACGTGAAAGGAAGCTCTCGTGTGATGGTCAGACAATGCGCCTAAAAGAAGGGTATTATTTTCTTTATGCCAGTTTCCACCTAGAAGGCTAGCAATTAATGCATAAGCTAGAATATTTACCTCTATCTGAAGATGTGCCAAAAGATATTTTTGCGAATAATTGAATTTACTTTATCTTGTACCTGCAGTTACATCAAGGAAGGTAGCACCGTTAGTGTGATGGGGGTTGTTCAAAAGAATGACAGCGTGCTGATGATAGTTCCTCCATCAGAGCCCTTCTCATCTAGCTGCCAGTGGGGGAAGTGCTTCTTCCCGTCGAACCTTGATGGACTAGTCTTGATATGCGAAGATACTTCAGATATGGATGTCATACCAGTATAGCAGGCTGAATGCTGGATACTTCAAATATTGATGTCATACCAGTTTAGCAAGCTGGATGCTGGAAATAGCTGCTGAAGGGGGAAAGTTGGCTTGTCGAATCATTTGACCTAGGGTTGGGTTTGTTTGGTGGAGTATTAGAGTTGAGAAAAATGTACAAATGTTACGTGTGATTATGGCTAGTAAAGATCAAAGGATTTCTGGTTAATCTGGGTTTGCTGTATAGTCCTTTTTTCAATGTATTGTGTCCTCCTTTCCTCTCTTTTTCGGTTATAAGCTCTCAAATACTTGTGGAACATGATGGCTTTTGGTCAACTTGAAACTTGGTGGAATTGGGTTTATATATGTTATTTAGGATGGAGTTCGTTCACTACTGCTATAGATCTTGTGTCTGACTGTCTGTTACATTTCTGTATCCGCATTATGTATGTTTGTGCAGGAAATTGTCAATGCATTACACTTGTGATAATCAGTAACTTGCTTAGTTTGGATATGGGCTGTTTATTTCTTCTGTCGTTCTCCTCCTGGTGATTAATGATTTATTGTTTGTGCTTGCACATGCAAATTAAACGTGTTTATGTGCATAAAAAATATATATGATGCACATATTCCTTTACTGTTTGTGCAGGATTTTGGGTCTAATCACTGAAAACAAGGTGACGAGGACAAAAAGTCTACTGGAAGAAGAAATGCAGAGGGCAGCCAGCAAAGGACCAAACTGTATGTGGCAAGAAGAGTTGAGTTTGGTGTAGAGACTATATCTGTAGTGAGGTGTCGCAGCAGTAAGTTTTTTTTTCTTTCTATTTAGCCCCAGGCGTTCTGAATCCGATTTTCCGTAGCTGTCAGCAGGAATGCAGCCCCACGAGCACCAACAATTTTGGCTAATGAATAAGCATGCCAGTCCGATCTGGGATGCTGGTAGTAAAGATCGAGCTGCTTAAACAGTGGTGCGTTCGATGAATTTGTTGCTTCAAGGTTCAGGTCATTGCCCAGATTCAGGCCATCCCCGGCTGCCGACGGTGTTCATCTGCTTGTTCACACGGCGTAAAATACACAGCACACCGATTGCCGTCCGGTCGACATCGCACGGCGCAGGCGCTAGCTCGTGCAGGAGAAGGAACACACGAAAACAAAACGAAAGCGGCGAGAAAATGACAAAAAACCACCACAATTGTGCAAAGATGACGATGAACCACCACCTTAGGCTTTGTGACACATAAATACCACTATTGGGGCTAGGTCGTGACGCGAAGCACTGATCACCTCTGTTTAACGTTTTGACAGCATTTCTGGCAGGTGGGACCCGCTGTCAGTGCACACGTGGCAAAAAAAAAGCAAGTCAGCATATTATCTACCGAGCTGGGCTCGCCGTGGCTGAGGCAGTAGCTCCCCAGCTCGCCGCCGCCACCGCCGGCTGGGGTCCCTCCACGCCGCTCTCCACCCCGGCTCGCTGCGACGGGAGCGCTGAATCATAAGACGGGAGCGCAAGGAGAGGGGAGCTGCGGCTGCTGCTGGGAGGGTGTGCGGCCCGGCCGAGGTGCAGGGCGCGGCGAGCTGGCCCAGGGAGAACGCATGCGCGCACGTGCTCGTCCTTCGGTGGCTGCAGCGGCATGGCAGGGGCGAGGCACTGAGGCAGGGCGCCGCCGGCCGGGATGCAGCTCCAGCCACCCTCTTCTCCTCTCCCCAATCCCCTTCACCTCTCCTCAATCCCCTTCTCCCTCCTCCTGGAGGTGCGGCGTGCGCCGCCGGCCGCGATGCAGCTCCGGCCACCTCTTCTCCTCTCCCCAATCCCTTTTTCCTCTCCTCAATCCCCTTCTCTCTTCTCCTGAAGGTGCGGCGCCGCTCGTGCGGCTGCCGGCGACCGCGCCCAGACGGCAGTCCACTCCGTCGGCCGCAACCACGCGCCCATCCCGCGTTCTGGCCTCCCTCTTCTCCTCTCCCCAATCCCCTTTATGTCTCTCCTCCTGGAGGTGCGGTGGCGCTCGGCTCGCTTCCGGCGACCGCTCCGAGGCACCAGTCCGTGCCGCCGGCGCCCAACGCGAGATAGGGGAAGGCGCCTCCTCTAGCACGCACCAGCGCCCCGTCTCCGAGCTCCACCTTCCCTGCTTCTCGTCGCGTCCGCGAGCGACCTTGCCGTCGAGATCAGCTCCGGCCACCCGCTGCGAAGTGGAGGTAGATAATATGTTGACTTGTTTTTTTTGCCACGTGTGCACTGACAGCGGGTCCCACCTGTCAGAAATGCTGTCAAAACGCTAAACATAGATGGTCAGTGCTCCGCGTCACGACCTACCAACAGTGGTATCTCGTCGTCTTGTGTTTTTTTTCATTTCCTCGAAGCGGCAGAGTTTTGGGACCCTGGTTTGACTCTCCCCTTCCCCGTCCCCACTCCCACGACGGCCGGCCGGCCATGGCGGCGGCGAGGGTGCGGTTCGGGCTCCTGGTGGCGATGTTCAATGCCATGGCGCGGGACCGCACGGCCACGAAGAAGCGGGCCCGCCTCCGCACCTTCCTCGACGTCGTCTACGGGGAGAGCGGCCGGGGCGACTACTTCAGCGCGCTCCGCCTCCTCATCCCGGGGCTCGACCGCGAGCGCGGCTCCTACGGGCTCAAGGAGTCCGCCCTAGCCACCGCGCTCGTCGAGGCGCTCGGCATCGCCAAGGACTCCCCCGACGCCGTCCGCCTCACCAACTGGCGCCGCTCCGGCGGCGGGCGCAACGCCGGCAACTTCGCCCTAGTCGCCGCCGAGGTATTGTCGGAACCACTTCACCCGTTCAGCATCGCCTCGGTTGATAATACAACGCCTCGCTGTTGATGGATTGCTGTTTGGGGTTTCGATGGACTGTGCGAGCTGATGGAATTGCGTATGGTCTAGCTGTTGAGGGTTAGAGGTTCCTTTTGAGCTTTGACAATTCAGCTATGTGCCTGGCATTATGCTTCTTTATTTATATGTCTATAAGTGGCTATCGTTGGTGTGTCATTTGCGATTTGATGCACGGCTGATGTCGAAAATGTTCTCACGCCTCAAAGAGTACAAGTGCTGGAAGCCTGACTGACCGGCCTCTGTACGGTTTCATTGGTTTTCAGTTCAAACTGCATATAGTTGGATTGACTAATCCAAATTCTGCTTGAACTGTTGTTTCTCTAGCAGCTTACTGGATCGTGCTTAACCCAAATTTTCTATTGCTACTCAGGTACTGCAGCGGAGGCAAGGAATGACTTCTGGCGGGATGACGATAAAGGAGGTTAATGACACACTCGATCGTCTATCTGCAAGCGATAATAGGTAGCTTCTACATCCATTTTCGTTTGCATTTGACTAAACCCATGCCAAAATGACAAACTTAGGATTGCCAAAGTGTGGCTGCGATCCAAACATCCCCTAAGTTCTTCCTCATTCTTGGCAGGTCTGAGAAGGCTTTGATTCTTTCAAGTCTGATCAAGAAAACCAATGCCCAGGAAATGAAGTGGCTTCTGATGATTATTCTGAAAGGTGGGCTTGTTCTAACATTGTAATTTCTGCACATTTTCTTACAAATTTTCACATGCATTTTAAAAGTGCTTTTGCATCCTTTTGATGTTCCTGTGCCATGATAGATTTAAAATTGGGGATCAGTGAGAAGACCGTGTTCCATGAGTTTCATCCTGATGCTGAAGACCTGTTCAATGTCACTTGTGACCTAAAGTTGGTCTGTGAAAAGCTCAATGATCCAAGTCAAAGGCATAAACGTCAGGTGATTATACTTCTGCTTGTACTTTATTTCACATTATGTGCTATTTGTGGCGCAACAATCTAAGTCCTGAAAATGCAGTGTTATTTCAAGGCTTTTATCATTTGTTCCTTTGTTCTATGCATGGACTGTCCATGTTCTTTTGGATGGATAGAGCGCTTGAATACTTTTCAGGAATATCACAGAAATTTCTCATTACTTCTGTTATTTCTATGTTGTATAACCAGGATATAGAAATCGGAAAGGCTGTGAGGCCTCAGCTAGCTCTGAGAGTCAGTAACGCTTCATCTGCTTGGAAGAAGGTATTTCCTTGTTTTTTGTAGCTCCTAGTGTGACAGTGAAAGTAGTAACTATTCCTAAGAAAATGCCTTCTTTGTATTTATCTTCTACATCACCTGAATCTACTTGGTCAAACATGCTACCTCCCTCTCTCCAGTTTCATGGCAAACCAGTGGTTGCTGAGTGCAAATTTGACGGTGAGCGTATCCAAATTCACAAGAACGGGGAGGAAATTCATTTCTTCTCACGGTAAATTAAATGGTTCCGTATTTATTTCTCGCACACTCTTCTGAAACATATTGGTTTCTATTGTCAGCATATTTTATGTTTCTGTCTACTGTTGTTTTCATACTGCAGAGAGCTTCATATTAGCCCACTAATGTTTTCTATATATCAGGACCTTTCTTGATCATTCTGAATATGCACCTGCGATGTCTAAATTCATTAAGGAAAATATCCTGACTGACAGGTATTGTTTATTATTACTGATTAGTAGCATCCTATCTTATTTATGGGTAACTGACCACTGATAGGAACTAGGGCCAGACTTTGCATGAAAGAAGAAATATCCATCTCAGGGCTAAGCATATCATAACTAATTGGATGAAATCTTGCCAATGATCGTAGCAGGACACAGTTAGATTGTTGGTCGTCTTTGGCTGTAGTTAGCTAGATAGGCCTGATACCTCTATCTGGAAGAGTATGCCTCAGGAACAAAGCCCAAAATAAGCCTGAACATGCTGAGTTATTATTGGATTTGTTTGCTCTTAGTATTATTTCCTAGACACTAGAAGCTCTCTGTGGGAGCGATATCAGTCCTTTGTGTAGATTATTTCATAGTACAGTCTGGTCATTTCATTCTTTACTCTGATTCGAACTCAACTGAACCCTCAGGTGTATTTTGGATGGAGAGCTGCTTGTGTGGAACACTGTGCTTAATCGGTTTGATGAATTTGGCTCAAACCAGGAAATAGGTTTCTAAAATTTCATTGGAAATAGCACTAATTTGCATGTTTCTTTAGTTGTACATCGAACTCAACTATTTTATTCGCAGCAAAGGCCGAAAGCGAGGGACTGAAGACTGATCGACAGGTTTGATCTTGCATTTATTCACTATATATTTGGTTTTTTTCAGATTGGCCCTGGTGTAGCAGTCCCTATCTAACTGAATTTACTTTTTTTTTCCTTGCAGTTGTGCTGTATCCTTCATTTTAAGTCCTTACATCTTTTTTTCGAGAAAGCGCAAAAAGCTTTTGCGTTTTATTTCATTGAATAGGAGAAGGGGTGTTGCAACAGTTCATGCCTAGAGGTAGGCAGCAGGAAAGTAAAAGTTACATCAGTGAACATCCCAGGTCGTCGGGATAATGTCGCGGAGACCAAGTGCACCGGCTCTAGCCCAAAGTGCAGCTTCCTCCTTGACCGTGGCTATCAGTCCAGCAACAGAGGGTCTGTCGCCATCGAAGACGCAGCTGTTGCGGTGTTTCCAGATTAGCCAAGGGATCAGGAGCGTGGCGGTGGCGAGTCCTTTTCGCATCGGCTTGGGCGTTGTCTGCTTGGTTTGTTGGCACCATTCGTGCAGAGTGGTGGCTTGATTGGGCGGCTGGCAGGGTAGGCGCAGCCACGCCAAGATCTCGTGCCAAACCTGCTGCGAGAAGGGGCAGGCCGTAAGGAGGTGCGCCATGGTTTCCTCGTCCTGGTCGCAAAACAGACAGCGTTGGTGGTGTTGGAGGCCATGTCGTCGTAGGTGTTCCGCAGTCCAGCAGCGATCTTGGTCCGCTAGCCAATGGAAAAAATTGACCTTGGGAGGGGCCCAGCACTTCCATATCATCTTCCAGGTATCGCTGGCGATTGACCCGTGGAAAGTGGCGGCATAGCAAGAGCTTGCCGTGTAGGAGCCCGACGCGGTCCACTTCCAGATCAGGGTATCTGGCTGGTCCGTCAGCTGCGTGTGCTCGATCGCCAACCAGAGCTGTAAGTACTGCCCTATCTCATGGACACCGATGGTGCCGGTGATGTCATGTGCCCAAGTGTGCATGTGGAGACCATCGGCGACCGTCCTTGCTTTGCGGCGTCGCTTGGACACGCAGGCATGGAGTTTTGGCGCGAGCTTGCGGATGGACTTGCCCTGAATCCATCTATCCTCCCAGAATTTAGCGGTCTGGCCGTCGCCAATCACCATGTGAGTAGAGGCGAAGAACAGAGCGCGTTCGTCCTCTGGGAATTGCAGGTCAAGGTCGCACCAGGCACGTGCAGGGTCCGTTCGGCGTAGCCACTGCCATCGCAGCCTAAGCGCCAAGCCGGCGCGCTCGATGTCCCGGACGCCCAGGCCGCCAAGAGCGAGTGGCCGGCAAACACGCCGCCAATTCACGTGGCAGTTGCCCCCATTGGCACTGGCGCGACCCGCCTAGAGGAAGCCGCGGAAGATTTTCTCCAACTGCCTGATGGTTTTCTTGGCTGGCGTGTACACCAACAGTTGGTGGATTGGGATGGCGCATAGGACAGATTTGACGAGGGCTAATCTCCCTGATTTGTTCATCAGGCCAGCCTTCCAGTTGGGCAGCTGATCGGCGACGCGCTCGACCACGGCTTGCAATTGGGCGCTGGTAGGTCGCCGGATCGTTAGGGGGATGCCGAGGTAGGTCATGGGCAGCTCCACGATCGGGCATCCCAGCTCATCAGTCACCGCCGTGGCGTCTTCGGGTGCGCATTGGATCAGCGCAGCCGAGCTCTTGGTGTAGTTGACGAGGAGTCCAGAGGACTGGCCGAATAGCTGCAGCATCGCCTTGACCGCTGTGATGTCTCCAGGGGTCGGGTGGCAGAACAACACGACATCGTCGGCGTACAGCGACATCGGTGGGATTTGGCGGCGCGGGTGCAGAGGCATGAGGATCCCTTGCGAGACAGCGTATCGAATCAGCCTCCCTAGGACATCAACAGCGAGAACGAAGAGCTGGGGGGACAAGGGGTCCCCTTGCCTGAGGCCGCGTCGATGCCAAATTGGAGGGCCCGGCTCGCCGTTCAACAGAATCCTTGTGCTCGCTGTTCGCAGAAGAATGGCGAGCCAATCCAAGAACTTGTCGCCGAAACCGTAGCGCTTCAGAACCTCGAACAGGAAGGGCCACGATATTGAGTCGAAAGCCTTGGCTAGGTCTAGCTTTAGGAGCACTCGTGGCGCGCCTAGTTGATGCAGCAGGCGGGCGGACTGTCTGGCCAGCATGAAATTGTCGTGCAGGCTGCGCCCAGCAATGAACGCGTTCTGGCTGGTGCTGACTAGTGCGTTGAGCTTCGGCGCGAGGCACAGCGAGAGCGTTTAGCGGACAGCTTAGCCACCAGATGAATAAGGCTTATGGGCCGGTAGTCGCCGATGGTTGCGGCGTCGGTGCGCTTGGGCAATAGCGTCAGCATCGCTTGATTTAGGCGGTGGAAACCTTGGCCTCTAGTGGCGTAGAGCTGCGCGAAGATTGCCACAAAGTCCTCCTTGATCGTGGGCCAGCAAGCGCGAAGGAATTCGCCGGTAAAGCCATCAGGCCCGGGCGCCTTGCGGGCGGGGAGGCGCTTGATCGCGTTCTCGATCTCCTCCGCGGTGAAAGGATCCTCGAGATCTTGCAGGTCATTGGCCGGCGTGATTAGGTGCTCGAGGTCCAGGGTGTGCGGCCGATCCATATCGCTGCCAATGAGTTCATCAAAGTGTTGGAACGCGGCGGCGGCCATGTCTGCGTGGCTGGAGACAACGCCAGCGGGTGTGACGAGGCTATTAATCCGGTTCTTCTGTCGGCGATAGGAGCATTGCCTGTGGAAGAACGCGGTGTTCGCGCCCCCATCCTTGAGGTATGCGATGCGAGCTCGCTGCCTGGCCACGGTGCGTTCCAGCGAAGCGAGGCCTAGATAGGTCATCCTCAAGCTCTTGTGGAACCAGGACTCGAGAGGCGTGAGGATTCGGTCCTCCTGTGCCTTGTCGAATTGGAGGATCAGCTCACGGCAGATGGCTAGCCTTTGCTTGATGTTTCCCACGGTTTTTGCGCTCCAGCTAGAGAGCGCGCGCGCAGTGGCTTGCAGCCTTAGCCAGACACGCTTGTAGGGGTCCTCGTCATGAACCGAATGCCAGGCTTGCTGCACCACATCCTGGAAGCCGTCGAGGTGCAGCCAGTATTCCTCGAACCTGAAGCAGCGAGCGGCTGGGTGCGTGGGCGAGCAGTCCAGCAGAAGGGGGCTATGATCAGACACCACCGAGGCTAGGCAGCGCAGATGGCACTCCCGATCAATTCTTCCCAGTCCGTTGTGCAGAGCACACGATCCAGATGCACGAGCGTGGAAGTGAACGCTGGTTGGACCAGGTGTATCGGCGGCCGTTCAAGTAGACCTCTTTTAGGGCTAGGTCATTGATGCATCGCCGGAACTTGCCCATCATGCGTCGGTTCAGGATGTCGTTGTTTTTGTCTTCTGTGCGGTAGATCAAGTTGAAATAGCCACAGAGCATCTATGGGCCGGGGCAGGCCGCCCGCACAGCCCTCAGCTCATTGAGGAACTCGATTTTTTCCGCGTCTTCCTGTGGGCCGTAAACGACGGTGATCCACCAGGAGGGAGCCACGCCAGTTGTGACTGCTTTCTGTCTTGATACCTTTAGCTCTCAGTTGGTAATGAAACACGTTTTGTTTTCAGTGTCCTGTTATCTCTAGCATATCTGTTCCTGGGTTTGGTATATCCATAAGAATTTAACACATAACCTTATTTTCCTTTCGTTTGCAAATGCTCAATGATAAGGACCATTATTTTTCCCTTCAGTTTTTCATATCCCTTTTTCTTTCATGCTAGTCATGTTTTGCTTGACGCTAGGAATGTACAGATATTGCTTTTGACATTCTTTATGCTGGAGAGGGTAGTGTTCTCCATCATAGCCTGACAGAGCGGCACGAAATTCTGCGGAAGCATGTCAAACCCTTAAAGGGTCGTCTTGAGATTTTGGTCCCAACAGGTGGTCTGAACATTCATCGCCCCCCAGGTAGCTCTTGATAATTTATGCGCCTGCCTTAACTCTACATCTGACTCAAAGAAGTTGATCTAGATGGCTTCATAAAAAAAATTACCACAGGGGTGTTCACAGAACTATCCTTTTGCTTTTAGATATACTATTTTATCTTCACAAATTATTTTATTGTAGTGCATGACGAGCTTGATTGTTTTTATATACTTTTTTCCTTTCAGTAATATGTAACACTAGTTATGTATGCAAATTTTAGATGAACCATGTTGGTCCATTTTTGCTCCCAATATTGAAGACATTGAGAAATTCTTCAAGGAGACTGTTGAAAACAGGTTCATTTCCACTATCTAAACACAAATAATAGCAACCTGTTTGCAATACGAATAACTATATTTAATCTCTTATGATTATGCTGATCCGTCATTCGTTCTTAGAGATGAGGGAATTGTACTAAAGGACCTTGATTCCAAATGGGAACCTGGTGATCGAAATGGAAAGTGGCTTAAATTAAAGCCTGATTATATAAATGCTGGTGCTGATCTGGACGTGATTATTATAGGTTAGCATCATCCCGCTTACTTGAAGTATTAAATCTTTTCCACCTGTTGATTGGATGCAGTGATTGAGTGTATGTCTATACCTTTGTTTCTAGGTGGATATTATGGATCGGGGCGTCGAGGGGGAGAGGTCTTTACATGTGCTTATTTTGAATTTCACATATTCCTTTCACTGTTATGGTTTCAACATTAACACTAGCTGAGTATGGATGTTTTCAGATGATGCAAACTTTTGAATGTGTACTCTTATTTATCTGTTCTTACATAGTAACTCATGGCTATTATATTGCAACTTTCTTGTAATGCTAAGATCATACTTGAATTGAATCTTTTCCTCAAGTGGATGCTATGAAGGAATTCTAATAATTCAAATTTCTTTTTATAGGTTGCACAGTTTTTAGTTGGTCTTGCAGTGCCTTCAGATGATAAAAGTTACCCCAAAAGGTAACCCAAACCTTTTCTCCTACTTTTATTTGTATGCTTTTGTATGTTTCAGTGTGGGGAAAGCTATTGGTGGAAATATGGTCAAGAGACGGAATCCAGTTTTGCTAATAGCATATTGTTGTTCTTAATAGCTAGGTTCTGCTTGATCTCAAAAGAAAAAGAAGCGAACTTTTGTTCTTAAGTAAATAAATTACGTAGCGTTTTGATCATGCAGTTTTTCGTGGCCGAATCGTACTTTATGTGTTTATTATGAGTTTCTAATATGGTAAGGCTGTCAGAGTTTTTTTCCCTCGTTTTACGTATTTTGTTTTCCTTGCAAGATTCCTTTCCTTTTGTCGAGTTGGTACGGGTCTCACGGATGAAGAATGTGCCACTCTAGTGGCGAAACTGAAGCCCCACTTCAGGTATTTATTGTCTTTGTTTCTCCTGTTGCATTGTCATTAGGTTAGATGTTACATGTTTGAACCTATTTGTTAAGGTACTCTATTCGTTCTCATGAACGGCTATTTTTTATGCAGGAAAAATGAGTACCCCAAAAAACCACCCAGATTTTATGAAGTAACAAACAATTCGAAGGAGCGGCCAGATGTTTGGATAGAAAGCCCTGATAAGTGAGCTTTATTTAATGGTTTTAGTCCTTAGCTTCTTGCTAGCCAGTCTCAGGTGTAGTGAGCATCTGATCTGTTAATTCACGAATTGCAGGTCAGTAATAATGTCTATAACAAGTGATATTCGAACAATCAAATCCGAGGTAATTCATTTAAATGATTGAATATTTGTTGTATTAGTCTTTAAAAGCATTATGCTTAAGAAATATGGCGTTCTTTTCCAATTTAGCTAATCAGTGATTTGCTCTCCAACTGGTTTTTGACACTTGCTTCCATTATATTAAAGGTATTTGCTGCCCCATACTGCTTGAGGTTCCCCCGCATTCAAAGAGTGAGATACGATAAGCCATGGCATGAGTGCCTTGATGTGCAGTGTAATTCTCTTTGCGCTTTTAGTAGTTTTTGTTTTATCAATACCCTCATTTTCAATTTGAATATCTCATAGTAAGGTAAATTTCTTTTGATGCCTTGCATATTGGTTATATTATTTCAAAGAACTCTCTGTGAAATATTGATCATTGCAGCATTTAAGGAGATTGTGCATTCAAGTAATGGGACAATGCACAAGGCAGAAGATGATAAGAGTCTGAAAAATGACAACTTAAAGAACGCAAAAACAAACAAAAGGGGGGAGAAGAAGAATGTATCAATTATCCCTTCACATCTTATGAAGACTGATATATCAGGCTTAAAGGGAGAAACCCTGATATTTGCGAACACCATGTTCTGTATCCTTTTTTGGCATATTTGTCACCACCTACACTTTCGTCTCCACGGTTGAGCAAATATATCTGCATTTTTTACAGCACACCATACATTCGATATGGTACATTCCTTAGTATACCTAGATTTTGTCAACACCCCTCCATCATATAACCTCGACTATTTCCATAAACTGGTCGTGGAGAACGGAGGATCTTTCTCAATGAATCTTAATGACTCAGTTACTCACTGCATAGCAGCGGAGAAAAAAGGTATTCCCCTTTTCTTGTGCAGAACTAATCTTTTTTTTCATTCTGAGTGTTAGTACATACTATTTAGAGGCTATTTGCTGCGCTCTCAGGTATCAAATATCAGGCAGCCATACGCCACGGAAGGATCATTCATTATTCCTGGATCTTGGACTGTTCCAGGCAAAAACATCTTCTTCGTTTGCAACCCAAGTTCGTCCCTTGGTTACACCCCATAATTCTCTCTTCAATCTATTAACTGAATATGTTCTAATGCAATTCATTGTACAGGGATATCCTCTTCCTTGCAGATTTTGCCAGGCACAAATTTCCTGAAGAGATCGACTCATATGCTGACTTTTACTACTGGGACATCGATGTTGCCGACCTAAAGCAGGTTCGAAGCTTATTTCTGTATGCAGCAAATGCTTTATCTCATTAGAAATGCGTTATAATAGTCTGAAAATCAAGATGTGGTTCAGGGGCGTGAATTAATCATGCTTTCAGCTCTGTAGCATGACTCCACTAACCAGGCACTAGAACCTAATGCCGCTGTTTATAGAAGGATGACCGAGACACCAGGCACTAAGAGAGGTGAACCCTGGTGGTCATAGGCGGGGCTTCTCTATGCATCTCTATGGCCATACTATGCCACGGCTCTGGCTTCTCGAATCAAGCCCAAGAACGTGGGATTGTCTGAATTTGCTTAAGTAACCCACTCTTAGTTTTGACTCACGTTCTGTCTCTGCTGGTGGGCGGGTGATGCCCATGTGGCCCCACCAACTGATTGGTGCTCAGTTTTCCCAGTCAGCTATGTAGTGGAAGGTGCAGATGCTCAGTACACCCTATAGTTAACTGGGAGCTTAGATGGAATTTGTACAGTATAATAGTATATGTTGTAGGTTGTGCTTCACACACACTAACACTTAGGAAAATGCGAGGTTGCTCCAGGCGGCATATGCTCTCGGCAGATACCTTGTTTTCATTGGTTCAGAATATGGTGGGATGCACAGGGGTAAGATGTCATTTTAATAACACACTGGCAAATACAAACTGAATACACGTTGTGGGGCCAGCATCTGGGGAGAGAGACAGACCACGAGCTCGTTTCAGACTCTCTCTCCCCAAGTTTCTTTCGCGGCGGCCCAGTCTAGGCCAAGCGGCGGCATAGTTTCAACAGGGCCAAGCTGCATGTTGGTAAGAAATAGTAGTAGAAGCAAATTTGAAGTTGACCACTAGCTGTAGAGTTTGGTCATGCTTAATGGGTAAGAATAGACAGCTAGAGCATAGTCGGTTTGTGACTATATATAAGGACCAGCTAGCAGTCCTCTTGCCATTGTAAGCTTGTAAGCCAAGATGTAGCCTCAAGCATATGTATGAAATATATAGAGCATATATGTGTCTGTCATATATGCATGTGTTAGTGATTTAGCTCTTACATATGTAAGCCGAGCAATGTTCAGTACATATTTCTTACAGTGCTAATTTGCTAACTCTCAACATGCGCCTTGGGATCAGATGAATCCGCTTTAATGTCCATCCAAAAACTCATATAACTATCATTGTTGCACTTGGTATGACAGCACCCAAACATAAGGGCATCGATACTTACCCATAGAACAATGTATTATTTGCATACCCTGGCATTGTAAGTTTGTTTTTAAGAGGTTTTATCACATTATTTTTTTAGCTTGTAGTCTTGTAGTAAGGTTGCTCTGACTAGGCAGCAAAGGGTGGCGAAGGTGTTGCAGGCTGTGACTTGAAATATTGATGTTTTTTGCCCTTTTCTACAAGGACTAGTTTATGATGATTCGTTTTAATGTTTCTTATTTCATTCGCTCATTATTCAGATCTTCAGCAACATTGACAAAGTTCCAGTTGATCCAAGCATGGTAAATCGCTACAAAAAAAAGTATTATGCAGATGAAAGATTCTGCTTCTTCCAGGGTTGCTGCGTTTACTTGTATCATGCACCTTTAGTGTAAGTTTCATTTACTGTCAGATATCATCATCCATGTAATGTCACTACTTATTTGTTTCTCTTTTTTTCTCTCTTCCTGGAGGAATGAGGACTACAATGTAATATCTGATCTTGCACTGAAGAGGGTTAAGCAAGACCTTACCATGCATGGTGGTCAGTTTTGCAGCAGCCTTGCTCCTGCTACCCATTTAGTTATAGTTTCAGTTCTTCAGGTGTACAATTTTGACATAGTGTACAAGAGGTAATGATTCAATGCTTATGTTTCCTTGTGTATTCTGTGAGAGACAGGAAGTAGGAATAGTAACTAGTCTATTGTTTATGCAGCTTTCCTCCAGCCGAGAGACGTTACCTACATGACAAAAGATTGCATGTAGTCAGTAATAAGTGGTTAGAAGATTCAGTGGATAAACAAACGAAGCTTCCTGAAACAGCCTACAACCTTAAACCAGATACATTAGAAGAAGTACAAATTGAAAGGAGGTACCATATTTGTTGAATGTTCACATTTGAAAGTTCAATATATCTACCACTTTATGTACATATAAATATACTATTTACCTCTTGGTTGTTATCCTGATATTTTATTTCAGTGAGGAAAATGTCCAGCCCTCTAATGACAAGCATGAGAAAGATGAGGAGGTTGGAACATCTCGTGTTAAAAATGTAAGGAAAAGGGGTAGGCCGGCCAGCAGTAGTTCAAGAACTGTACGTGCTGCTCCCAGGCCAGTCCGAAGAACAAAGGCAAGAAGAGGAAACAAACATGCAAAAATAGATGACTTTGAATCTGAAGAAAGTGACCCTGGTAAAACAGGTCAAAATGGTCAAAAGTTGAACAGCGATGACATCTCTAAGATGGAAGAAGATAACAGTGACAGTGATCAAAGACAACCTCGAGCTGCTCCTAGACCAGTTCAAAGGACAAGTGCTAGAAGAGGAACCCGGCGTGCAAAAATAGATTATCGTGAATCTGAAGAAAGTGGACCTGGTGAAGGTCAAGAAGACACACACTTGGATGCAGAGGAAGATAACATGGACGAAGACCAAGGACCACCTCCAGCTGCTCAGTTCATCACATTGGACGAGGAAAAGTCAAAAGTTGTCAAACTGAGTGCCGCGGAGGAGACAACAGGCAATCCAAAGTACGAAAGCAGAGGAACTTTGGAAGGAACAAATGTTGCTGAAGGAACAAGCATGGAGGAGAGAAGATAGAACAGATGGTTGATCCTTTGCATGCGATGCTCCTCGACATGATACCGTCTCTCAGGCAGTTAGAGAGAGGAGGCGTGAGCAGCGATCCACCAGCCAGAGTTGAGCATGATCCACCACGGGTAGGAAGTTTGACATCGGAGTCCAGGGTTCCGGTGCCTGAGGCAGGAAGTTCTGCATCGGGTGCTCAGGCACCACAGGCAGGAAGTTCCACATCCGGTACAAGAGTTCCAGCCCCAGATCCAGATGGTGCTGCTCCAAAGAAGAAAAAGGTGAGCTACAAAGATATGGCCGACGAGCTTCTGAAGGACTGGTGAGAGTGCTTTGCCAGTTCGGACTTGGGGGGATCTGTACGCTGCACGTCCTTCGCCATGTTTATGGTCCTGTAAATGACAAATGCTTGTAAGAATTGACCCTATCCGTTACCATCGCTGTATTTCTCTTGTTTTGTGGAGTGAGTACAGAGACGTGAGTTGTGCCTGAAAAAAAACTGATGTTGGACCGAACTGTGATGGCTTTCAGCACTCTTTGGAACCTGGTTCGACCTCTATGGGCGGGTCGATGCGTCCATTGCCGATGCCATTGTGCGCTTCAGCCGACTGAGGTGAGGCGTTGTGCCCAACAGCGGTGAACTGCTCAATCGTCTGTATACCTGGGCTGTTTGTTCAGATTTCAGAAAGGCCTTGTAATGCACCATACGATATCCTGGTGAGAGTGACGGGTAAGACACCGGGAAAGACCAAAACGAAAAACCTGAAGCTGAACTGATTTGTACACCTAGGATTTAAGCAGGGGTGGGGCGAAAACATGGCCATTCATGACGCAAGAGATGTAGACTCGTAGTAATAACAAGCAAAGTGCTTGCATGACCCACAGCCACATAGCACAACTTTGCAACAAGCCAACAACACAGGAAATTTATTTTGCATGTCTCTGCCTGTCTTCATATATGTCGATTCTCTGATACATAAATGATGAAGTCTCAACAAATCCCATATTGCAACTACTGGTCCACATCATAGGTTGCACATACGCACATGATTACAGTGTAAGACTGTAAGTCACTGTGGTGCCACTGTTCCACTTTGGTCTTGTGTTACAGGAAGGTGTCCATTGTCCGTGCATCTCAGAATATCCGGAATTCTTCTCAATTTTGGTCCATGCCCCAAGCGTTTTGGCCTTATATCCTATGTTAAGAATTGAAATGTCATGCACTGGAGTTTATTTATAACAAAAAATACTCATAATATTGGAAATGCCTACGAATGATGGAGATACTTA
Source organism: Poa pratensis (assembly GCA_947311845.1). Lineage (NCBI taxonomy): Eukaryota > Viridiplantae > Streptophyta > Magnoliopsida > Poales > Poaceae > Poa > Poa pratensis. The sequence goes on from CAMZMU010000107.1 coordinate 56,943,127, forward strand.
TAACATGATCAGCAGGTCAGTACTACTGGTTCGACTCACATTTTCAAGGAGTAACCGGGCACATATCTACGAATGATGGAGATACTCATAACATGATCAGCAGGTCAGTACTAATGATGGAGATTCACATTTTAAACCCGTGAGTATCAATATTGACCTGCTGTGCTACATAAAACCTACAGGCATCTCTCTACTAATTGTCAACGGATGCCACTCTTTGGCTTCTCCAAACAAATGTAGCACAAAAAGCTTAAATTGGATGCAAGACAAGACCAAAGGCATGTTGTTCCTTTCTTATTAAGAACATGTAAAAAAAGGCACCGCAACAGATACAATGCACATCATTTGAACTGCCCAAAAGACTTTCTGTTGAGCTGTTGCAAGATACCTGGTCAAATATTGCTGTCGGGATGGCAAGCGTCGCCACGGCATTAGGGGCGTCTACGATTCCAGATATCCTACCCTCACATGGACAGCATGAGAGTAAGAGATAAACCTGCATATATATAATCCAAAGTTAAGAACATCAGACAACGCTCCTTTTACCATGACTCTTACAGGATGACGACTAATAACCCTACTGCCTACCTGCTCCTTGGAGTACCCAAATTTGGAGAGGTATTCAATGGCATTGAGAACTGCACGCTTGTAGGCAACTGTTGCATCAAGAAAATGCTGCTTCCCAGACTCATCTACACTGATGCCCTCAAAGACTAACCATTCTGAGAAACGTGGCTCCACTGGACCTATCTCAAAGATAGGGTTCACATGAAGCGCTGTCGGACCAACAGGAGTCAAGTATTCCTTCATCCCACCTCTTATGATCTCACACCTACACAAGATGCGAACGACGAAATTAGTGCAATTTCACAAGCACACCGCGAGAAGACATGCACATCGAGTCAAAGTACTGAAAAAGTGTAGACAAGAAAAACGGCAATTACTTTAGCTCGAGGAATCCACTCATTTCTATTGCTCCACAAAATGATACTTCACCATCACCTTGTGAGAAGTGCATATCACCGGTACTCAAATTTGCTCCTTCAACAAATACTGGTAGATAAACTTTGGAACCTCTGCTTAGATTCTTTATATCACAGTTCCCCCCGTTCTCTCTGCCAGGAATTGTTCTTGCTGCTTCATTAGCAATTCTTTGCCATTCAGCAGTTCCTTCTTGAATCTGCACACAATTGCATGCGTTGTCAACAATAGCTCTTTATCAATACACACTCTAAACAAATTACCAATGAATGTCTTGCAGTTGTTCAGAACCTGACCAGCAAATCTTATTTTTCTTGTCTGACAATTTACATCTTATGGAGTATATTCAGTTGATATGTTCAATCTATCTATGCAGTTCTGATATTTTTGGTGGGATTGTTCGTCTCTGGGCTGGGCCACATAAGAAGGTTAACGTGAAACCATTAATCAGGCAGCAGATCATACCTTTCCCAGTAAGCAATTTTTGGAGGTTGGTAAGCTAGCAAGGGGGCGCTGGTGTACAACTTCACACAGTTTCAGAGACCCATGACCTGTCTCGACCAATTTCCTTTCCCTTTCGTTCCATATATTAAGAAGTTCGACTGAGGGTGCAGTCCCCACTATACCAGGATGAGTTAAACCCGGAAACCGAACGCCTGGTACACACAAAATGGAGCTATTGATTGAATGATCTTAAGTTGAAACGCTTCATTCAAAGCAATAGCAAGAACTCTTACCAGGTATCTGAGGGGAGTACGCATAAATTCCTTCAAAATACCAAATGGCTTTTCTTGCACTTGGGAAGTGGTCAGTTAAGAATCCACCTCCATTCTCCCTCTCGAATATTCCAGTATAACCCCACTCATCACCAGGAAGCGGACCGAGATTGCAGATCTCTACCGCAAGAAGATCACCGGGTGAAGCTGGAACCCCTTCGGCATCAACTATTCTAAAGGGGCCACTGAGATAATGAGTCTGTGGAAAATCTATATTCAGTTTGGCACCAGTCTTGTTTTAAATGAAAATACTACCACAAAAGAAAATATCAAACAAACTATTTTCCATAAAGAAAATGTATACTTACAGTTGTGAGGTCTAGAGATTTGATATCATCTGCAGACTCATCATCTTTAACCCGTCCTCCAGTCCAATCGACCATCTCAACACGGAACAATTCCCCTTCGGTTACATCGGCAACAGGAGGGATATCTGGATGCCAGCGGTTATGGAGTTGGACCTCTTGCTCCCAAGGCTTCTTCTTCACATCTATGGGCACTACAAGTCTGGGAGTCAAAGGAGCCATGCTTTGCTATGTAACCTCACAGCTTCGATGATCAGTTGCACTGAAGCCAAACGAGCAAAGAGAAAAATAAAATCCAAGGAAGACAGTTAGATATAAATTCACTTTGAAAGCACATCGACATATGAACTGTGATGCTTCCAAGAATCAGTCACATCTTTACCTAGCAATAATAGTGAATGCTCAGAAGTGATTAATAAGTCATAACTGGGTCACCATCAAGTAAGAATATTCCTGCTGGTCCCTCAAATCTCCATGGACCATCCAGAGCTAAGAAGGTGAGATATTTTCTGTTCCAAAGCGGTACTAACTACTTGGGTTGTCTTATTCATTTGTACTTTTCAGAGGCTGCGTCATGCATGACTTATGCTAATGCAGTTAGCTTTTATGGCAATGTTCAAATATAAATTGAAGATGTATCCCGTAAGGCCGTAGCGAATTGAAGAATCCCCTAACATTACTAACAGATTTATTATGTCTACTTCTGCAACAAATCTACTCCCTCTGATCCGAAATAAATGTCGTGAGTTGTAGTACTTCCGAAATGTACGTCTGTAGTTCTTTTTCTCCGACACTATTAACGGATCGGAGGTAGTAGAATTTATTAGTAGTCAATTAGAAATGTATTCTTTGTTCCAAGAAGCAAACTCTGTAACTTCAGGATTACAACTTCAAAATAGTACATGGAGCCAAGGATGCAAAAGTCAACTACATAATTCAGATTGATAGTCCAATTTTTTTTCTTCTAAAAGGGCCTTAACTTCAAACAGGTGCATTTCCGATAAAACTCAGAACGGCTTCTCTGCCTCCCCAATGCTAACAGTTATTATTGATGACTATATTCACATTATCAGCAGTACTCTAACTAACAAGGTTGTAGCCATAACAACCCTTTTCATAGCGAACCAAGCATGTGTGCCCAAAGCAATCCCGGTCCGGTCTCTATGGTACCCTACGCGGCACCACCAATACGGATACGAGTACAGGTTTCGGCATGATACATATACGAGCATACAGCACACGGAACCAGCTCCAACCTCCAAACTTTGAAAGTTTGAAGCATTGAGCTGATCTGGGCTTCCAAACCATTTTCCATGTAGCTAGTTACGGACAAGCGTAAACCAAGTGAGACCAAGTGAGCAAAGATCGGTGCTGCTGCCTGCTGAGCGAGGAAGGGAGGAAGAGGAGCGAGAGTACCGGAGCTGATCGTACCTTGCTTCTGCTGCCTGCTCGCCGCCACCTCGGGCGAGACGCCGCCGCCGCCGTCTAGTTCAGGGAGGACTCCAGAGAGATGGATCGGGAGGAAGCGAGTGTGGACAGGGTGTATCGGGAAGCTATCTTTATATCGTGTTGCTTAGGTTGCTCAGACCATGTGGTCGCATCTTTTTTCCTCAGATCGCCACGTGGTTGTATCGGGGGCGTATCAGCAAGGTATCACGTATCTGGAAATAAAATACTCCCTCCGTCCCAAAATAAGTGTCTAAAGTTTGCCAAAAATAGATGTATCTAACATGTTTCATGTATAATACATTCACTTTTGGCCAAACTTGAGACACTTATTTTTGTACGGATGGAGTATTTTATATTATATAAATGGATACTTTGTCGATATGCCCCAAATACGCATAGAACAAGTATAGAGGCGTATCTGTATTGTACTTATATGGTATCCGATGTGGACACGACACTAGTGGAGACAGGGCCTATTGTCCCGGTCCGTGAGGGGATTTAGTCCTGGTTGGCCAACCGGGACAGGCCAAGCGGGACCAAAGGCCCTCCACGTGGCCGCCGCGGAGCGCGCTGGGGGCACCCCTTTAGTCCCGGCTCGTATAACGGGCCGCGACTAATGATCATTTTGTTTTCTTTTATTTATTTCTTTCTTCAAAATAGTTTTCGTATTTCTATGCTACCACATACCGTACACGTTCGTGAATATATAAGATAACTTGTTTTACGATCGAGCATACAAATATATACAATTTTGATAGTTACATGGAGATCACAATTACCGGGACTAGAGCCCGTATATTCGATTACACGGCCGAGGATTATCAGTAGCGCCTATTCACACTAAATTCTACGGCGTCGTCTACCATCTCTTTCAACAAAAATCCCGCCAGTTCCTCTGCAATTCCTAGTACGCGTTGCTCTGGTAGGAGCTGATCCCGCATTCTCTCGAACTATATAAGAAAAGGAGATCAATATGAACATCAATCATGATAACAAAAAGTGACGGTAATAAAATAATGTTGTGAATGTATTGCTTACGTCGACTCTATAATCATTGTGCTCAGTGGTAAACGTGCGAATGAACTCGCAAACGTAGTATCCACATAGATTCGTCCCCGGTGGCTGCCTCGCGCACTTTACGAGAATAGAATTCAATCAAAATAATAATCTAGCATCGTAATTGTATTGAAACTAGAAGTAAAGAGATGCGCGACATATCTCGTACTACTTACCGAGACCGGAGTAAACGTCAGCTTCTCACTAAAGGAACCCGTCACCACACTTTTGAACAGGTTTCAAACCCTGCCCGGCAAAGAAAATGAATTAATGAATGAGTTATTCATTACCTTATATCTCATGAAATCAACGAAAGAGACCGATATAGCGCGAAAATTACCTCTGGAGCATGTCCTACATGCTGCGGAACTCTTCCAGGTGTCTCTTTAATCGGTCCATGACTTCAACTATTCCCTTATCAACTCGAATGTCTAGCAGAATCCAGTGAACCTGCACACGTTTATATATACGTCAGTAACTCATCAATTACACTTAACATCGAGTAAGCAAAAGTGAATGTGTACAACAGAGTAAGACCCTCACTGGAAGTTGTAAGGAAACAGTATGTGGTCACAGAAATTTTGCTCCGTTAGAAACCTTAGAAGGTTTTCCGCCGTCTCGTCGGGTTTCGTCGTTAGCGTATCTATATGTACTTTATCTGGGTCAATGAACCCAACACTATAGATCCTTCTTTTACATTCCTGGATCTTCATTCTGCATAATAGAGTACAAAAGGATATAATGAGGATAATTACATGCAATGAACTGAACAACTGAACAACTTATATGTAGACAATGAATTCAACAACTTACAGACAATAGCAACTCATGAGAGATTTGTCGAGGGCGTCGAAATTGTATAACTGGAAGAGTTCTGAAAACTCAACATGGACCTCGTCGGCTCGGAAGAAGTACTCATGTGGGACTTTCGCCACGATCATTGTTCTGCCCACCTCTACCACTCCCAAGTACCATTCATGCAAATTCCGCATTTGTGTTGGCAGTTGTTTCAACTTATCTTTGCTGACCAAAGGCTTCCCTGGGACATATTGAGGGACTACATCAGACTTGGGTAACTTGTCGTCTTGAGAACCTAGCAATTCAGCAACACTCCCACCCATAGCGGCCGCCAACTTCGCAGCTTCTTCCATATCCTGCTGCAGCACCTGGGGAACGTCTTCGGATAACACCTTGAGGGGTGGGATCGATTGTTTGGCATGTTCTCCGAGCTGGGGAACGCCCTTCTTTTCCCGCTTGCACTTTTACTTGATTTGCTCCTGCTTGCACTTTTACTTGATTTGCTCTTCTGCACTTCCTTCTGAAGTGTGCGTAGATAGTCATCTGGCTTATGGTGCAACTCATATTGCGATTTTGTGTTCAGAAAATCACGTGCATACACTTTTTGCTTCTCGGTGTATACCGGGGCGGGCTTGGGTTTCTTCTTTGCAAAATGCGCATCTTTTTCGGCCTTTGCGATCGCTGCGATTTGCTCGTCAGTACGATCGTAAGTTCTGATGGGAAGATTCTTATGAGGTACTCTTGGGAGGGGCGACATTTGTCGTTTTGGGCTGCTGCGTCGGTTAGTACTCATCGACGGAGCACGCTTCCGCTTATTGTCCTTAGCGGGCAAAGGCGACGGCGAAGACGGCCGACCCAAGTCCGGCGGCAGAGATCGAGATAGACTCGCGCTGTGGTGGTCGTAGTCATGGGGTGGGCTTCTTGGAGGTGATGGAGGTGTAGGTGAACTGCGACGACTCGGAGGCGGTGTTGTCCTTGGCACCGAGCCTGGAAGCTTGATGTAGTTCTTGTCCCATAGAATGATACCACCCACTACTTCTCCGAGTGTCCTCTCATCTTCAGGTCCAGGGATGTCAAGCAACATATCATGAAACCCCGTTACGATTTCATCCACCCCGACTTTAGCATAGCCAGCTGGAATCTCACGGCCATACCAGCGTGCGTCAGGTGGACAAGGTACAACATATCCGACCGCCACCTTCATGGATATGTTCTTCATTTTCGGATGGAGCTCACAAGATATTGAATCCTTGATTCCATCCACGGGGTAGCCGGGACCGCCATCTATCATCCGCCGTGCATCGTCAGCCGGGACCTCCGAGTCACCCACGCTTCTTTTCCGCTGAGACGGGCCGGCGGTAATATCGAGTGCAGGATCTTGCAGGCGCACTACTCCTCTAAGTTCGTCAATCTGCTGCTGCTGGTGGTCAATTCTGGCAAGCAACTGGTTGAACCTGTCTCCCTCCTCCTCCTGCTGTCGCTGCTTTGCTCTCGCTCGGCTTCTGTAAGTTTCTATGTCTTTGGCAAACCCAAGCCACCACGGATACTTAGGGCCAAGGCCTCGTGTTCGTCCTCCTTTTTCGTCATTCCCGAGGACCAGTGTCAGCAAGTCTTTCTCTCTATCGGGACGGAACTTTAACTTCCCCTCTTTAATTTCTTTCACCACTTTAAGCCAATTTTCCCTGGGTATCCTAATCCCGTCACTGCAAACAAGGTCCCCTGTTGTTTCGTCGTATGAACTCCCATGCGCAAGGAACCAATTTCTTGCCCTCAATTCCCATTCTTCGCGCATCCATTCTGGTTCGATCCCTTTAGCAAGCAGCTCTTGCTCTTTTTTATCCCACTTTGGCATGGCAGTCTCGTAGCCCCTGGCCCCAATTTATGGTGATATTTCTTCTTCTCAGCATTTTTCTTGTTCTTTACTGACATCTCCTTGGCATCTTGTGACTCCTTGTACTCCTTAAATGCGTTCCAGTGATTCGCCTGCTTCGCTAGATAGCCTTCGAATACTGGAGCAGTCTTTTCTTCAGATAGTCTTGCCATAATCTTTTCTTCCACACCCGGAATAGTTCGGCCATCTTCTTAAGAGTCCACTGCTTGACTTTCGCCCTCAATTTTGCAGTGTCGGCAGGATCCTCAAATTCTGGCAAGGTGAAATGTGCCATGAGGTCATTCCAAAGACCCTCTTTGTACCTTTCGGCGACATACTTGTTGGAGATATGCCCTAGAGGCAAATAAATAATAAAGATTTATTGCATTATCTCATTAAGTTTATAATTAGTTTTATACCATGCTATAACTGTATTAATCGGAATTGTTAATACACGTGTGGTATGTAAACAAACCAGAGTCCCTAGTTAAGCCTCTAGATAAACTAGTCCATCAGTCAATGGATGATCGTGATTTCCCGATCATATTGCATTAACAGTTGATGGTGGAGTCATTTTATTGGGAGAATAATTTGATGGACATTACCCAAAGTATTGCAGTTAGGATCGTATCACTTAGTTCAACACTGCAATAGGATTAGAACGTGGTAGCTTATTCCTTGACCGTGAGATTACATCAAGTCGCTGCTTCTGAAAGATATGGCTGATCGCATCAAACGTCATGCCTCATAAGCTGACAATAAAGGTGACACTTTCGGGTATTGGAAGGAAGTAGTCGGGGCGAGTAATCAAGAGCGGGATTTGTTCATCCGTGTGACGGATTGATATGCTGGGCCCACTCGGTGAGATTATATCTGTAAAGCTGCGCAGCGTATGACTAGGTCATTGAGATATAATTTCATGGGAACGAGTAAAGCAACCTTGTCGGTAACGAGATAAAACACAACATAGGATGTTGACGATCGTATCTCGGACAAGGAAGTATCAACAAACAAAGGGAATGACCATATCATGTTAACGGTTCAAAGATATTCAGAGGTGATTTATTCTAGAATGCACAGGGGCCGTCATAGTCATCCAGGGCTCCCTGACGGTCATTGGCGAGAGGGTCTCGACCATGTCTGGAGTGTTCTCGAACCGAGGGTAACACACTTAAGGTCTTGACGACGCTAGGAGAACGTTTTGGAAACATCGGAGTGGCTTAGGTATAGAGATAGGAGGTTTCGGAAAGGTTCCGGCAAGAACGGAAGAGTTCCGGGGAAGACCGGAAAAGTTCCGGGGAGACCGAAGTGAGTTCGGAATGATCCGGAAAATGTTTCGGAGTCATGGGAGATTAAATAATATGTAAATATATTAATTAATGAATTATATATATTTATTTATTAATTTAATAATAAAGAAAAGGAGAAAAAGGGGCAGCTCACCTTAATGGGCCATAGGGCCCAAGAGGGGAAGCTCCCCCCCCATGTGAGGGGTGCGGCTGGGCCCTTGGGGCCCATGCGCCACCATGGGGTGCGGTTGGCCCAAGGGGGCAGCCGCACCACCCCCTCTCCCTTTAGTCCCACATGGCTAGTTGAGGAGAGGTGCACATCCTTTTTCCTCAATAAATAGGGACCCGGATTAATTGAAAAAATACACAGAAAATTCAGGAATTAATTCCGGTTGGCCCAGGCTTCTCCCTAGTCCAATTCCTCCCTCCCCATCTCTCGACGTGCGCGGTCCCAAGTCTGGACAGCGTATACGGGAGACCTATAAACCGCAGCACACCGTTGTGCTGCGGGTTTCCACCCAAAGTTCTCGCTTCCGCTATTCCGGCTGGATCGGGGAGCACGGAGGTCATCGTCAAGGTCCGTACGTGTGCGAGTACTCGAGGTGCTGCTCTCTCACGAGTTCGGCACTAGGAGCTTCTTCATCGCCGCGTCTCCTTCTTCTTCGTCGCGCCAAGTTCTCCGCGACCTTGAGGTCGGCTACGTACGTCTTCATCGGCAACGCTTGTGCGGGAGCGTAATTCCCGCTATCGGTCTACAAGGGTATGTTTCCGATGACTTCTCCGTTACCGCATTACTAGATAGATAGATCCTGGCTAGTTTCGGTGTTGCGATAGTTAGAAAAATTATTGTTTTCTGCTACGAACCCCATCAGTGGTATCAGAGCCGATCTATGCGTAGTATTGCTGGTACGGTTAGAACACATGTTGAATGTGGGCATCGATTCTGTAATTGTTACCCTCTCGCGTGCACTTGCTAATGTTGTTGGCATTGAGTTGATGAAGCGGCCCGGACCGACCTTACGCGTACGCTTACGCGAGACTGGTTCCGCAACTAACATATGGCTTGTACCATATATGCGGCTAGCGGGTGTCTGTCTCTCTCTCTTTAGACGGCATGGCATTTTCAATGGAGGGCCCTGAAAAGGGTGTAATAGAGACAATTACTTAATCGATGTTGTGGTTGTATGTTCGTAGGTAAGAAACGGTTCTTCACGAAAGCCCTAGCAGCCACGTAAAACATGCAAAAGATAAAGTAGAGAGCGTCTAACTTTGTTTTGCAGTGGGGCATTTTAATATGACATGGTTACGGTAAGTTTTATGTTATCGGAGGCAAAAGGTGGCGCCGTAGACTCGGAGCACTGCCGGAGGCGCGCCATGAAGACCAAGGCGCGAGGCCATGTCATATCGCACTTCATTACATTATTTTGATATTGTTTGTTGTGTGTGCATCCTATTTGATTGCTTATATATTAAGTATATATACAACGGTAGCAATATTAGGATGATCCCAAATTAATGCCAAAATTGTGTTCGCCCTTAGTGTGCACCACCAATAAAGTTCTACGTTACGGGGTACGCCGCTTGCGGTTACACTCGTCTCTTCGTTCGCATACAGTGGGTGTAAGCCACGTTGCACACGCAGATACACTAAGGTCAGATTGGCGAGCCTAGTATGTACAGACATAGCCTCGGAACACGGGAAGATCGAAAGATCGAGCATGAGTCGCATGATTGTTGCGATTGGTAATTCGTTGCCTACCTTTGAAATTATTCTATCCGCCTGATCGATGGGGGTAATATAATGGATTAGGATCGTGTAATCACTAAGTTATTTTGTTTGGGATGAATTTCTTAGTGGAGTGTATTTTGATAATGTGATTATAAAATAAACTCATATTTTATAAACTTAGCCTTACCTAGTCTTTGCAAATTATCTTTGTAGATCATGCCTTATCCTAAGGAAGAAAGTCTTGAGTTCAACCATTTTATTAGAAAAGAAAGTCTCCGGAACGATGGATCCAACTTCATGACGTGGTACAGAAACCTGAAAGACGTCCTCTACCAGAACGACATTTCTTACGTGATAGGAGAATTGTTAGGAGATAAACCAGGAGACTCCGCAAGTGCAGAGGCGAAAGAGGATTTTCGTCAGCGTCGTGAGATTTGGAGAAGTGTTCAGATCACGATGTATGTCTGCATGGATCATGAGCTGAAAAATGAGTTTCGCCATATGGAACCCGCTGTGATGATAGGTGCTCTTAAAGTTCGGTTCTTGAACCGAATGAAGCATGAGCAGTACAAGCAGCTGGACAAGTTTCTTTCACTCAAGATGGAAGAACATACCTGCTTGGAGACACATTTGTGTAAGATGTTTGACATTCACGATGATCTCACAAACACATGCGATTACTGGATGGCGGATACTTTTGCAATACAGGCGGTGTTGCGTTCTCTACCTCCTAGCTATGAGGAGCTTGTCGATGAGTATATACTTAAAGTGATTTCCTCCTCTTCAATGATTTCCTGGTCGAAATCAAAGACGTGGAGGTGGAACCCATCGAAGGAGAATAGATGACACGCAAGGTATATTTGATATACAAAGTTATAATTGTTATTTCTTACACTTGTTGATATTAAAGTATTTGATACTTATGTTCTGTTTTATTGAAACAGCACCAGAATATAACAGGAAAATTGCAGAGTTCGACATGATGTTGCGGAATGATGGCAAGGCAAAGTAGTTGATGGCCAAGGAGTTTCACGCCCATAGTTATCAAGTTTTGATTAGTAGTTTTGAATAAGAGTTTTGTAGTCGAATTTGAGAGTGATTGTAATAAGTATGTCTTATATTCGATGAGACAAGTTATTCATATTTGTAAGAGACAAGCAAGTTGTTTTATTATGAATAAAGTTTTCTTATGATCATATTTCGATTATGAATAAGTTATTCATGTATTAATCTTTTTGATAGCAAAGTGGATTTGAATGTTAAAATAAATATCCTAAGTCAATAATAAAATGCACTACCGAATATTTAATCATATTATTGTTGCAAATATTTTGGATATTTGATCTTGTGTATTTGCATACAACGTGATGATTGAAAATATTGATAAGTCAATATGAGAAGAAATTTGATTTGAGATCATGCAAGATGATTGTTGAATTAAATTGTGTAGTGGAAATTATTATTGAAACCTTTGTTGTATGTCTAAGTAAATAATAAGTATTTACTAAAAGATACAATTATCTGAAATTATTTGATTTGATCAAGAAAGATTTTTCGGATAGAAAAGGAGGATATAAAATCAAGTCATTGTAATTGGATTATAATAGCAAGGATTTTAAAGATTTATTTTATCATGAAGGTTTGTGAAAATTCGGTTCACAAAAGGACTTGTGAAATTCGGTTCACAAAATTATGATGCTAATCAAACATGTTGATTTATGTAGACATTATGATCATACTCTATTTTGAATAAAGTATAGTCCTAAAAATCATCTCTTAATATTTTAGAAATCACGTAGAAGGTTTTTCCGTTAGAATTAGTAAACTCCCTATTTTGAAGTCTTCACCCAAAATTCGTATGAACGACAATAAGTTGTGGTCATGGTTTATAGATTATATGATAATACGAAACTATGTACGAAATAGTTCTTTGTAAAATATTCATAGGAATGAATATATGTTTCATATGGTAAACACCAACAAGGGCAAAACTAGTATTGCTAACTTGGTGATTCATTGAAAACAAGTTTCAAGAAAGGATATGAAATAAAGAAAAGCTTAAAAGGGGTAATTGACCTCACTCGATTTGTGAGAGAAATATTGTTTTGGAATTTGATCCGACAACAAAACTCCACAAATGAAATGAAAAATGATGATATTTGATCATGGTGTTTTCATGCAAGGAGCTTTTTATAAATAGTAGGCATTAAAGAATATTTTCTGTCCGGTCACAGATTAATATTTCATGATTTAATGAGCTTGTTACTAGAACAAGGGATACCTACGAAATACAAAGAAATTGGGGTGATGCCAAATTCGAATTGTGACTATAGAGTCATAAATCCAAAAGGTTGCATTCAAGATTGTATTAGTAAATGTTGCTTGAATCTTATTAAGTAAAAGGGTTACTTGATTTTTCACATGACAAGTTGTGTGAAAAGAATGAAACTGTGAGAAGGACATAAAGCTAATTTTGTCATGAAGAATGTCTTTGACAAAATCAAAATTGTTTTGACTACATTGGATGTAGACATGCCTAAGTCTTTTGGATTTGTATTAACAAGTATAATACATCGTATTTGGAATTTTCGAATTGATACATGATCAAGGATTTCGGTTATGACCGAAATATCGAAGGAAATTATATCCGTATAATTTAAGTGGGAGTAGGACAGCTTACCGGAATAATATGTAAGTGACATATTGTTAAGTGGGAGCTTGTGGGCTACACAATATGAAATGTGTTTGACATTTTGAGTGGGAGCATTACAAGTTACACAATCTCAAATGTAATTGACATTTTGAGTGGGAGCTTAGTCAGGTGTTTATATGTAAATGACATATAATAGATAGGTACTAGGAAAATGAATTAGAAGTAATTATTGAATTACGATAAAATCATATATGTTTAAAATGTGAGCATCTGTTTTGAATAGATCATTTTAAAGAAGTCGAGGTGTTTTTCCAGATTAGATTCTGATGTGTCAGAATAAGACGTAACGAGGAATTGGTCCTTGTAAATCTGGATAAAGTAATCATGGTTGTAAAATATGCTGCACTTCTATGCCATGATAAGGTGGCAGCATATTAACCATATTATATACTCGAAAAGATATGATTAGTATTCTTACAAGAAGAATAAGCGCTGAGATGAATTTGTGATTCATATTAGTGGAACCAAAAGTATCCTTCATGTTTAAAAGAAACTAAGGATATGTGGTTATTTCAAATCTGTAAAGGATGATGAGTTTAACAAATGTTGTGTTAAAAGGATCAACCTAAATGACAGAAAGAAATAAGGATCAAGTCGTTATAGGATAAATTAAAAGGCATTAGGCTGACAATAGAATGTCAGGATCTACTTAGGTAAATATAGAAGTATAAAGATACTGCAAAAGTACATAGAGTTGGTAGAGAAAAGGTATTCTCTAAAACTGAGTGTGTTTAATGCAATTAACTGATATTGGATCAGAGTAAGCGCAGGGAAACAAAAGTCTCACTTAGTTGCCAAATATGTATATTTGTTATTAAGATAGCATGATGATATCAAATAAGGTGATATCAATGGTTTGCAAAGAACTTACGGTTATGAAAGGTTCAGGCCGAAGGAAACCTCTTCCACGAGCGAGCATTATCATAAACACTTATAAAAGATAAGGTTGTATGATTGGTATAGAAAATGCAGCTGTGTATTTGTACTCTAGTGCAAGTGGGAGACTGTTGGAGATATGCCCTAGAGGCAAATAAATAATAAGATTTATTGCATTATCTCTTTAAGTTTATAAATAGTTTTATACCATGCTATAACTGTATTAATCGGAATTGTTAATACACGTGTGGTATGTAAACAAACCAGAGTCCCTAGTTAAGCCTCTAGATAAACTAGTCCATCAGTCAATGGATGATCGTGATTTCCCGATCATATTGCATTAACAGTTGATGGTGGAGTCATTTTATTGGGAGAATAATTTGATGGACATTACCCAAAGTATTGCAGTTAGGATCGTATCAGATAGTTCAACACTGCAATAGGATTATAACGTGGTAGCTTATTCCTTAGACCGTGAGATTACATCAAGTCGCTGCTTCTGAAAGATACGGCTGATCGCATCAAACGTCATGCCTCATAAGCTGACAATAAAGGTGACACTTTCGGGTATTGGAAGGAAGTAGTCGGGGCGAGTAATCAAGAGCGGGATTTGTTCATCCGTGTGACGGATTGATATGCTGGGCCCACTCGGTGAGATTATATCTGTAAAGCTGCGCAGCGTATGACTAGGTCATTGAGATATAATTTCATGGGAACGAGTAAAGCAACCTTGTCGGTAACGAGATAAAACACAACATCGGATGTTGACGATCGTATCTCGGACAAGGAAGTATCAACGAACAAAGGGAATGACCATATCATGTTAACGGTTCAAAGATGATTCAAGGATGATTTATTCTAGAATGCACGGGGCCGTCATAGTCATCCAGGGCTCCCTGACGGTCATTGGCGGAGGGTCTCGACCATGTCGGAGTATTCTCGAACCGAGGGTAACACACTTAAGGTCTTGACGACGCTAGGAGAACGTTTTGGAAACATCGGAGTGGCTTAGGTATAGAGATAGGAGGTTTCGGAAAGGTTCCGGCAAGAACGGAAGAGTTCCGGGGAAGACCGGAAGAGTTCCGGGGAGACCGAAGTGAGTTCGGAATGATCCGGAAATTGTTTCGGAGTCACGGGAGATTAAATAGTATGTAAATATATTAATTATGGAATTATATATATTTATATTAATTTAATAATAAAGAAAAGGAGAAAAAAGGGGCAGCTCACCTTAATGGGCCATAGGGCCCAAGAGGGGAAGCTCCCCCCATGTGAGGGGTGCGGCTGGGCCCTTGGGGCCCATGCGCCACCATGGGGTGCGGTTGGCCCAAGGGGCAGCCGCACCACCCCCTCTCCCTTTAGTCCCACATGGCTAGTTGAGGAGAGGTGCACACCTTTTCCTCAATAAATAGGGACCCGGATTAATTGGAAAAATACACAGAAAATTCAGGAATTAATTCCGGTTGGCCCAGGCTTCTCCCTAGTCCAATTCCTCCCTCCCCATCTCTCGACGTGCGCGGTCCCAAGTCTGGACAGCGTATACGGGAGACCTATAAACCAGCACACCGTTGTGCTGCGGGTTTCCACCCAAAGTTCTCGCTTCCGCTATTCCGGCTGGATCGGGGAGCACGGAGGTCATCGTCAAGGTCCGTACGTGTGCGAGTACTCGGAGGTGCTGCTCTCTCACGAGTTCGGCACTAGGAGCTTCTTCATCGCCGCGTCTCCTTCTTCTTCGTCGCGCCAAGTTCTCCGCGACCTTGAGGCACTAGTACAGAACGACACATCGGAAACGGGCCAAAAACCACTTCGGCAACGGAGAAAGGGTCCGTGTCCCCGCTTCCGATACTGATGTCTTGCTCCTGGAGGCGCCGGCTTCAGTGGAGGTGCTGCTCTCTCACGAGTACTGCACAAAAGTCTTGCTCCTCGAGGCGCCGGCTTCAGTGGACCGTGTGGACGGAGCCCCGCTCCTACGTCTTCACGGCCGCCGCATAGTCTCCAGGTTTCCTCCTCGCCCTAAAGGAGATGAAAAAATCAAAATGTAAGCTCCTTCATCTCTATACACAAGACATATGCTTCTTCATCGGCATTACAGAAAATATAGAACTAATTACAACTAGAACATAGCCTAAACAATGCCTCATATATAGGTAGATTGGACACACAAATTCCAGGGATGGAGCAAGCGAGCCAAGTAGGATGCACAAGATCGATGTGTATTTGTGCATATCACAAGGATCACTAGCGCCACCCCCGGATCACGCGGTGTCACCTAATTTTAATCATCGGCATAACAGAAACAAAGCTAAAATCAGAGCAAATGCCTACTAAAAACAGAGAAAATCCATGGATAAACAATTAGCTACTTACAACTAGAAAACAGCTAAAATCTATGTGTAAACAATGCCTACTAAAAACAGAGCAAATCTATGGATAAACAATTAGCTACTTACAACTAGAAAACAGCTAAAATCTATGTGTAAACAATGTCTACTAAAAACAGAGCAAATCTATGGATAAACAATTAGCTACTTACAACTACTCCCTCCGTTCTGAATTAATTGAATCAGATTTAGTACAACTTGTACTAAATCTGAGTCAATTAATTCAGAACGGAGGGAGTAGAAAACAGCTATCCTACTGAACTGGGGTCTTACATTAGGCGAGGCGGGCTCGCTTAGCGTCGCCGCCGGCGACGGAGCTAGCGCCGGCCTCCCCTGGCGGCGCCTTGCCCTCGCCGTGGACCAAAGAGAGGGCTATGGCGGCCCGGAGGTCAGACTGGTAGACCGCCTCCTCGGCGCGTTCGACCTGGGTCGACGCCTCGGAGAGGAGGACCGCCGCCTCCAGATCGGCCTCGCCCTGACGACGCTTGGCGTCCTCGCGCTCGAAATTGGCGCGGGAGAGTTGGCAAGCGATCTCCAGATCACGATCCTCCTCCTCTTCCTCTTCCTCCTCGTCGGAGGACGAGGACGAGGAGGAGGAGGAAGACGGATGGCGGCCGGGGTACATCGCCTGGCGGATCTCGCGGTAGCTGCAATGGTGGCCAAATGAGCGGGTGCGGCCGGAGCCTTCGCCGTGCGGACGAGCGCCAAGGCTGCGGGACCGGCCCGCAGGGGCCGGATCGGCGGTGGCCTGTTCCGCAAGCTCGTCCCGCAACACCAGCTGACGCTGCTGCTGCCTGAAGGCCCGGAGGGTCGGGCGGCCACGGCCGCAGACGGCCGCGATGGCCGGATCTACCAGCGCCGACGGTGGAAGCCATGCGAGAGAGTGGAGAGAGAGGAGACTGTGCGGCGGCTAGGGTTGGAAGTGAGACACTGAGAGTGAGAGTGAGAGTGAGAGTGAAGGGCATAGTAGGTTCTTATAGGCCGGCTGTCGGGCTGCTTCTAATGGCAACAGAGATTACGAAACTGTCCGTGTGCGATGAACACACATCGGTAACGGAGTTAAACCAAACTCCGTTGCCAACATATATTCCACTATTCACCCGTTGCCTTTGTTGTGGGCCTGCTTTACGGCCCAGTGCGGGCACGCGGGGGATGTCGCGATTTACCGTCGCCTAACTCCTGCCGTTGCCATAGAGGGGTATCCGATGTGTCGTTCTGTACTAGTGAGGTCGGCTACGTACGTCTTCATCGGCAACGCTTGTGCGGGAGCGTAATTCCCGCTATCGGTCTACAAGGGTATGTTTCCGATGACTTCTCCGTTACCGCATTACTAGATAGATAGATCCTGGCTAGTTTCGGTGTTGCGATAGTTAGAAAAATTATTGTTTTCTGCTACGAACCCCATCAATACTCACTATCGTTCGTCCCTTTGCGCTTATGCCAGTCTCGAACGGTGATCGGGACGTGATCCCTAACCAGAACTCCGCATTGTTTTTTAAATACATCGGCAGCCTTCTTGGGTTCCTTCGGTTCGCCCGTAGGGGATATGACCTCAAATGTATAATGCGTAGATAGGGCCAACTTTTTGGTCGGGCCTCCTTTGGAAGATTTGCTCGATGTGGAGGCCTAAGAGAAGAAACATTCGTCAATTTATATATATACAACTCAAGTAATGCATCTACTGATCGCCGAACTTCTTATATATACCTCGCCGGAGTTCGTTAAGGGTCCACCGGCTTCTCCATCATCGGAGCCGTCGGCTTCATCCTCACGTCGGTCGACCTCCATTCCATCCCCGGAGGGGTTCAGATACGACGATGGAGATTCGGCTGGATCAGCACCTGGGGCGTCGTGGATTATATTCTCGAGAATTTCTTCCTGTGTTAGGTCTCTGCGGATTGGACTAGGTGGATCCATAGTTTCTGCAAAATGCACACAATATTATTTCAAAATGCATCAAATAAAATGAGTATCAATTGTTATGAATAATTACTAAAGCAATGAATACAAGTCACTTATCTAATGTGTATCAATTGTTATCATCAATACTTTGTAATTAAAAAATTACTACAAATCTACTAAGTCACAATATATCCACTACAAATCAATTACTAAAAATTACTACAAATCAATTACTAAAAATTACTTAGTCCTAGAATTTATTTAAATGAATTATCATACTTTAAAACATAAAATGGTTTTCATAACTTATTCCATTTTGAAAATGAGTTCAAGATATTTTATATTACAAAATATTACTCTTAATATTCCTAGAATTTAATTGAGATAAAAAATATACATTATAAAGCCCTATTTTAAAATGATTCGTAAAAGAAACATATAAGATTATTGAATATTAATAACAAATAATATACTTCAAATTATACAAAATATACTTCAATAATCATCAATTCATCAACTTCAATAATCATCAAATCATCAAAATATACTTCAATAAGCAGGGAAATTGAAGATAAAATTCTACAAAATCTCCCGGAGATGCTCCGGCAAGAATCTCCCGGAGATTGGTGGCGGCGCCGCTTGGTTTTGACCACCGGAGATGCTCCGGCGACAATCTCCCGCGGCGGCGGACGGTGTGGCGTTCGGGGAAGGCGAACAAGAAGAAGAGGGAGGAGATGGAGGGCACCGGACTGCTCAGAGTCTCACCAGAAGCACGAAGACGGCGACGGAGCGGGTCGGAGATGGCTGGGGAGGTCGGACGGCGACGAGCTCGTCCTCGAGCGCGGCGACCGAACTTGGGGAAGAGGAAGGCGGTGGCGTCCGGAGCAGGAGAGGACGGCGATGGAGCAGGAGAGGACGGCGACGAATCGGCCGGCGCCAGCGCGGTGGATTTTGGCAGCCTGACGGCGTCTCCTCTGCTTCTGCCCTTCGTCTTCGATGAAAAAATGGCTATGGATCCAACCGTGGCTTAAGTAGTGGAGGGACCTTTAGTCGCGGCCCGTGGCTCAAACCGCGACTAAAGGGGGGTCTTTAGTCCCGGCCGGTGCCACGCACCGCGACTAAAGGGGTGGGAGGGCTTTTCATGTTCCCGCGCGCTACCCACACCTTTAGTCGCAGCCCGTGGCTCAAGCCGGGACTAAAGGCCCAAAATTGCGCGCGCAACTCAATTTTTTTTACATTTAACAGAACTAGGACCTTTTTTAAACATTTGAATTAAGCAGTTTTTGCATATTTTTGAATGTGAGAAAACTTTCAACATGAAAAGTGTTTGAATTTGAATAACTAATCCAAAACCATTTTCTGTTTTATAAAATAATTATTCTAACTATTCAAACTATTAACCATTTTGCCATTTTGAATTAAAAATGCATTAACTTTTATCTTTTGCATATTTTTGAATCTCACTAAACTTTCAACATGAAAAGTGTTTGAATTTGAATAACTAATTCAAAACTATTTTCTGTTTTATAAAATAATTATTCTAACTATTCAAAATATTAACCATTTTGCCATTTTCAATTATAAAATGCATTAACTAATATTTTTAACTTGCAATACTACCTCACGGGAATAATTTTAACTTGCCACAGTGAATTGCAATACTACCTCTCCCTTATGAATCAACAACTGCCAATTGATAGTCAGTTCATATCCAGATTACTTATTCAGATGTAAAGATCATTAGTTGGAAATGGATAGATAAAGAATATATTTTACACGATCGTCGTCGTAGCTAGACCAGCAGTAGGGAATGACAACAATCTTGGGTACATAGACGAACCATTTGTCCTAACCAATGATGTGGCTCAGGTTAGTCATACTCCTGCCTAGGCATAATACTTGTCCTCGTAGTCGTCGTAGTCGTCGCCGTCGTCGTCGCTGTCGTCGGACGGCGCTCGCCTGGACTGGAAGTGAGGGTAGCGCAGGCGGGGGTTATCGCCGGCCGTGATGTAGTCCATGACGCTCTGGAGAGTCCGGCCGCCCCACCACAGCCGACGGCCGGTCTCGTTGAAGTTCGAAGGAGGCGGGCCGTCCTCCTCGTACCTGGCGAGCGCCCTCTCACGCCGATTGATGAAGAAGGCGTCCCAAGTCGGGCGGTAGTCGGGATCCCAGCGGGGATTCATCCGCTGCTCCGGAGTGAGCTCGAGGTAGTAGTGGTTCGTGATGGCCGCCCGCGCGCCAAACCTTGAGGGACAGGAGGGACCGGCACGCCTCCGGTGCTCAGCCTCCAGCCGGCGGGGATGTCGTAGCCGGGCGGGCAGGGGTAGTTCGAGGCGCAAAGCGCCTCCGCCTCCGAGTAGGTTAGAGTGGGTACGGTGGAAGCCATGGGAGAGTGATGAGGTTGCAGATATGAGTTTAGATGTGCTATGCCAATGGAGGCCATGACTACATATATATAGTGAGAAATGGCGGGAAGATGGAGGAGGGAAGCGGTGGAAAGCGCGGGAAGAAATAAGGCGGGAGGAAACAGACCTTTAGTCCCTGTTCGAGCCACCAACCGGGACTAAAGGGGCTTATTTCTTCCCGCGCAATTTTACCAACCGGGACTAAAGTGAATCCCACCAATAAGGAAGAAGCACACGGATCGTGTGTTTCTTTCGAGCGCTTGTGAGCCGTTGGATCAGGGGTATGTTTCTTTTGAGGGCTTGTGAGCTGTTGGATCAGCACTAGCACAACCACTTTGTGAGCCACACAACCCTATATATAGCCCACCTCTCAGACATGTTTGGCACTCACTCTGTACTCATTGTAGTTCATTTCGTAAACAAAGCATTCGGATTCCCTGCATACATCCGACGGTGCATTTGATATGCGGGCACTCACGAGTCACCGTCGGGCTGTATGCAGGGGAAACCGTATGTTTTGTTCTATCTACAAAATCTTTCAGTTCATCGACCGAATACAAATCATTCGGGTTTCCTAAGTAGCTACGTCCTTCAGTTCGTCGACCGAATACAAATCATTCGGGTTTCCTAATTAGCTACGTCCTTCGGTTCATCGACCGAATACAAATCATTCGCATATAGTCAAAACATACGGTTTGTATTCGCATATAGCCATTATTACACATCACCAACATCCCTATCTAGTGTTGTGGTTTTCTTCTGCGCCGTAGCCATGGAGAATCTTCATCATTTAACAGGATGCATGGGTCAGTTTTCACTGTGAAGGGCGGAATTTCATGAAACTTATTATAATCTTCTGACATGTCTGTCTTGTCATCCACTTCCACGATGTTTCTTTTCCCTGAAAGAACTATGTGGCGCTTTGGCTCATCGGACGATGTATTCTTTTGCTGATTTCTTTTTCTCGGTTTGGTAGACATGTCCTTCACATAGAAAACCTGAGCCACATCGTTGGCTAGGACGAATGGTTCGTCCATGTACGCAAGATTTTTGAGATCCACTGTTGTCATTCTGTACCGCGGGTCTACCTTTACCCCGTCTTTCAGCTGGACCCATTTGCACCGAAACAAAGGGACCTTAAAAGTAGGTCCATAGTCAAGTTCCCATATCTCCTCTATGTACCCATAATATGTGTCCTTCTGCCCATTGTCGTCTGTTGCATCAAAGCGGACACCACTGTTTTGGTTGGTGCTCTTTTTATCTTGGGCGATAGTGTAAAATGTATTCCCATTTATCTCGTACCCTTGGAAAGTACATATAGTCGAAGATGGTGACCTGGCCAACAAGTACAGCTGATCTCCAACAGTGGTGTTATTCATGAGATGTGTCTGCAACCAACTGCCGAAAGTCGCCTCGTGTTTCCCTTTAATCCAGGAGTCAGCCTTCCCCGGGTTTTCGGAGCGTAGAATATTCTTGTGTTTCTCGATATACGGAGCCACCACGGTGAAATTGTGTAGAACTGTGTAGTGTGCTTGAGTGAAAGAATCCCTGTCCCTACATACCGTTGCTTTCCTTCCTAGTGTGCCTTTTCCAGTCAGCCTCCCCTCATACCGAGATTCAGGAACACCAATCGGCTTAAGGTCAGGAAGAAAGTCAACACAAAACTCAATGACCTCCTCTGTTCCATAGCCCTTGGAGATGCTTCCTTCTGGCCTAGCACGGTTATGAACATATTTCTTTAAGACTCCCATGAACCTCTCGAAGGGGAACATATTGTGTAGAAACACAGGACCGAGAATTCTAATCTCTTCGACTAGGTGAACTAGGAGGTGCGTCATAATATTGAAGAAGGATGGCGGGAACAACAACTCGAAGCTGACCAGACATTGGACCACATCAATCTGTAACCCTGATAGACTTTCTGGATCGATTACCTTCTGAGAAATTGCATTGAGGAATGCACATACCTTCACAATGGCTAGTCGAAAATTTTCCGGTAGAATTCCCCTCAATGCAACCGGAAGCAATTGCGTCATAAGCACGTGGCAGTCATGAGACTTTAGGTTTTGGAATTTTTTCTCTTTCATATTTACTATTCCCTTTATATTCGACGAGAAGTCAGACGGGACCTTGATACTGAAAAGGACTTCAAAAAGGATTTCCTTCTCTTCTTTGGTAAGAGCGTAGCTGGCAGGCCCTTGAAACTGCCCTGGATGCATGCCGTCTCGTCCTTTATGACGTTGCTGGTCCTCCCGTGCTTCCGGTGTATCTTTTGATTTTCCATACAAGCCCAGGAAGCCTAGAATATTCACGCAAAGATTTTTCGTCAGGTGCATCACGTCGATTGCAGAGCGGACCTCATGGACTTCCCAATAGGGTAGCTCCCAAAATATAGATTTCTTCTTCCACATGGGTGCGTGTCCGTCAGCGTCATTCGGAACAGGTTGTCTGCCAGGACCCTTTCCAAAGATTATATTTAAATCCTTGACCATACCAAATACATCAGCACCAGTACGGGGGACAGGCTTCGTCCGGGTTTCTTCCTTGCCATTGAAATGCTTGCCTTTTTCCTTAAGTGATGCCTGGGCGGAAGAAAACGACGATTGTACGGGTACACATTCTTCCTACATTTATCCAGATATATAGTTTCAGTCTCATCTAAACAGTGCGTGCATGCATTGTATCCTTTGTTCGTTTGTCCTGAAATGTTACTAAGAGCAGGCCAATCATTGATGGTTACGAACAGCAACACTTGTAGGTCAAATTCCTCCTGTTTGTGCTCATCCCAAACACGTACACCTAGTTCGGCCCACAACTGCAAAAGTTCATCAACTAATGGCCTTAGGTACACATCAATGTCGTTGCCGGGTTGCTTCGGGCCTTGGATGAGCACTGGCATCATAATGAACTTCCGCTTCATGCACAACCAAGGAGGAAGGTTGTAGATACATAGAGTCACGGTCCAGGTGCTGTGACTGCAGCTCTGCTCCCCAAAAGGATTCATGCCATCTGTACTTAGACCAAACCATAAGTTCCTTGCGTCACCTGCAAAGTCCGGGAAGTCTCTCTCGATTTTTCTCCACTGCCGACCATCAGCGGGGTGCCTCAACATCCCGTCTTTCTTACGGTCTTCCATGTGCCATCGCAACAACTTGGCATGCTCTTTGTTTCTGAACAAACGTTTCAACCGTGGTATTATAGGAGCATACCACATCACCTTGGCAGTAACCCTCTTCCTGGGTGGCTCGCCCTCAATATCACCAGGGTCATGTTTTCTGATCTTATACCGCGATGCAGTGCATACCGGGCATTTATCCATATTCTCGTACTTCTCACCGCGGTAGAGGATGCAGTCATTAGGGCATGCATGTATCTTCTGCACGTCTAATCCTAGAGGGCAGACAAGCTTCTTTGCTTCGTACGTGCTGGCGGGCAATTCGTTCTTTCTTGGAAGCATCTTCTTCATTAGTACCAGCAACTTTTCAAATGCCGAGTCAGTCACACCGGTCTCTGCCTTCCACTTCAGCAATTCCAGTGTGCTACCCAGCTTCTTCTGGCCATCTTCACAAGTTGGGTACAACAATTTGTTGTGGTCCTGTAACATCTGCTCGAACTGCAACCTCTCCTTTTCTGTGTCGCAGCCTCGCCTTGCATCAGAAATGACCCGACCAAGATCATCAGCGGGCTCATCTGGTGCCCGTTCTTCACCCTCTTCTTCTTCATTGTCTTCCATTTCGGTATCAGCGTATTCAAGGAACATAGATTGGTAGTTGTCATCATCGTTCTCTTCTTCATCGCCGTCTTCCATCATAACCCCTCTTTCTCTGTTCTTGGTCCAAACATTATAGCCGGACATGAAACCGGGCCGAAGCAGGTGGCTCTGAATGACTCTTGAGGAAGTGTGATCCTTCTCATTCCGACATTCAACACATGGACAAAACATAAAGCCACCCCCATGCTTGTTCGCCTCGGCCGCAAGGCGAAAAGAACGCACGCCTTCTCTGTAAGCGGCAGAGCGTCGGTCACCGTACATCCATGGATGGCTCATTTGCATCATAGAACTATATATCAAACGCAATCACGATGCTAAAATTAGTACCGCGTAGTCTAAACGAGAAAATAGTTGCTAACCTTTTAGGACACTTGGAAACAAAGAGGAGGAAGCTTAAGTGTGGTTCGGGCACCTCATATCATGTTTGTCTTGTGTGAACTCAAGTGGCATCGCTCTAACTGGCATTTCACCGAACACCTCTAGTGCATATGAAGAAAAAAAAACTAGCACAAACCTACACCACCTCCCACCAGAAAAAAAACAAGACAGAGGGGAGAGGGGCTGCCATATATATATATAGGGCCAGCCCATTAGTCCCGGTTTGAGATACAAACCGGGACTAAAGGTGGGGCACCAGGCCGCAGCGGGCCACAGACCCCTTTAGTCCCGGTTTGTATCTCAAACCAGGACTACTGGGCCATAACGAGTTGGGACTAAAGGGTGCCGTACGCTTCGGTGTTTTCGGGGCGACGTGTACGGACCATTAGTCCCGGCCCAGGCCACGGCCGGGACTAATGGCCCGGACGAAAGGCCTGTTTTCTACTAGTGCGAGTTCCCAGTCGTCCGTGCAGTGCAGGTACGATCACGAAGAACATCAATGTTAAGTAGATAAGTAGAAGTCCAGAAGCCGTACCGCTTCGTCTAACCAGGCGCGGTGGATCTCGGCCCTCGTCGGCGGGAGGGGCTCCGTTTTTCTGGTTTAGTGTCCAGGTTTGCTGGGGCGGCGTTCTGTTGGTGGCGGCGGCGCTTCTTGCAATAATGTCTTCCCGGCTTCAGCCCCATCTCGGCGGCGACGTCGAGAACCTCGTGAAAGTGGTGTGGTTCTCGAGAACTTCTTCTGGCGATGGCGGTATATGGATCGTCATGGAGCTTTATCGATGATTCATCCTTCTTCTTAAGCTCTAGGACGGATGTGATCTTCTTGACCCGTTCGACGACTTCCCGTCTGCAACCAACAACGCCAGGACGGCTCTCGGAGGTTGAAGGCGAAGGACATCTCAAGGATCTCGTTGTAATTTCATTTTTTGTTGAAATGTTTTGTACTGTTCCATGTTTTTTTAATGCCAAGGTCCTTTTCGCAAAAAAACACATTGGAGTAAGGGAGGCGTTTTGTCTCCCGAGCTCACACACTCCTGGCTATAAACAAATTAAAAAAATACTAAAATATTTTTACAAATTTTGAAACAAAATAGTGAGAGCATATACATGTTTTCTACAATGTGTTAAGTTTCATGGTGAAATGACATTTGTATTGCTCTCTGCAAAAAACAATATCAGTGATTAAAAAAATATATTTTGAAATCTCATTCCGGTCATTTTTTTTGCACAAATCACTATGAATGTCATTTTAGCACGAAACATGGCACACGTGTAGGAAACTTGCATATGTTAGTCCCAATTATTTTTAGAATTATTTAAAATGTTTTACTATTTTTTCGATTTTGTTATTCAGCCAGGAGCAGGTGAGGTCGGGAGTCAATTTGAATTTCTGAAAGCGAGCGCGGTGAAGACTGTAACACTAGATAGGTGGGGAAGGAACGAGAACACCGGTGGCTCGGGCTGTTCTTTGTCGTGCCAGCCAAAAAACTCGTAGTTTCTCAAAGTGTCATCAAACCATGACTGGTCCTTTTGATTTAAAAGATTTGCATAAAAAATAGAGGATTTTAATCCTTAAGAGTTTTTTCATGGTGGTTGTTTGATTTGTAGGTTGAATTTCATAGAATTGTTTTCTAAGAAATTATTTGCACTAAATTTTATAGGAAACATGATATCCACATAAATCTCTTTTTTTAGAAACCTTTGTTTTTTGTGATAGAATAAGAATAAAATGTTTGATGCACATGAAATCGTGTATGATTGAAGTGGGCAAGACATTGATATTCCCCATTTCTCTATCTCAAAGAATCGACGGGGCTCTATATACCGCTCGACGCGTAATGAGCGGTGCTAGCCATACTATTAGGGCATCTCCAAGGGAGGTCCCAGTCAGTGCCCCCCCCCCCCCCCCCCCCCAACAATTTTGGGTGTCCGCGCAGAAAATCGGCCTCCAAAGGACCCCCATCAGTTCAAAAGTGGGCCACAAATTCTCTTGACATCCCAAGAACCCCAACTTTCCATACTGTTTGCGGACAAGTCGGGACGCAACCTTCACCTAGACATTCTCTTATCCTTTTGCTATGTAGTGATCTAAAATATAAATCAACTTAGATTTTTGGATTTCATGATTTCCCATTTCATTCCTTCATGTTTTAACCCGATGAGATATTTAGAGTATTTTTCTACACATATACACTTATTCAGATGTTTTGCTTTGCTTAAGACCGATCCACTACTTTTTGTATAAATCAGTTACACATACCACAAAGAAAAGAGAAAATGTCTCAAATACATTTTTGTTGCTCCTAAACCTGAACCTGATCACTTAGCAATGGTTGAACTTGAAGTGAAAGAACCGAGTCAAAATGAAGAACAGAAAACAGATGAACTTGCCTTATTTGAGGCATTGATTTTTTGAGCGAGATCCCACATTACATCTACAGATTTGGAAATACCTACAAATTGTGAGATATGAAGTATGAAGAGCTTCTTTGCGGCTAGGTCCTATGCATCCCAAACAGAAGAAGTACCTTCTAAACTACAAGAACATCAAAGACGTTTTCTGTTCAGTTGGTTCCATCTTTTCCCATCATGGTTGGAGTACTCCGATAGTGCTATTGTGCATATTGTTTCTTTTACTTTCTCTGCACCATAAACAAAAAAAAGTTTTTTAATGTCTTCACTGTTCTATGTTTTGATGTTTGGAAGAGAGTCAATGATGGAAAGAAGTGTGCATTTTTAGCTCATGTTGGATCTGGACCTTGCTCACAACACAACAATTTTCTGGGAGATTGTCAGGCTATATTGAACTAGACACATATCAACCATTATAAAGGTGCTAACCGACATGGACGGAGAAAATGATTGACTGCCGTGGAAAACAACAGTTGCAACCGTCAAGTGGTCAACATTTCAGTGTTGTGCTTTTAGAGGCCATGATGAAGCAGTCGAGTCAAGAAACAAAGGGAATTTCATTTGAATGTTAACACTTGTTGGAGAATTCAATCATGATATTGGAGCTATCATTTTTGAAGAATGCTCCACGTTGTTTCAGATACATATCTCATGAGGTTCAACTAAAGATCTTTTGTACCTATGCAGCAAAGTTAGAGCCCATATCTGGCAAGAAAGGAGATGCAAACTTCGCCATTATAGTGGATGAAACGTGTGATGCGAAAAAAGAGAGCAAATGGCAGTTGTTTCAGAGTCGTTGAGAACGATGGAGTTTTACAAGAGCACTTCTTTGCGCTGAAACATGTAAGAAACACCAAAGCATTAACACTAAAGCGAGAGTTATGTGTTTGATTATCCAAGCATGGGTTTGATGTCCAGAGTTTTCGTGGTCAAGGGTACGGTAGGGCAAGCAATATGAAGGGGGAGATTAATGGATTGCAAACAGTTTTCCTCAAAGATTTTTTGTATGCATATTATGTTCACAGTTATGCGGCTTGCACTTGTTTCTGCATCTAGGAATGTTGTGCATGTTAGCCAATTCTTCCATAATTTTTTTTATAATAAACACAGTTGACTCCTATTCCAAACAACGTGATGAGTTGCATGATGCCCAGGTTCTTCAGATAGCACACTTATTTTACATTGATCAAACTTAATGTCGTAAGTTCAGTTATGCGAACTATTTCCTCTGATGCAATAGCTAGGTCAAATCGTGTCGATGGAGATACTACTTTCAGCTACTTGGCCTCTTTTGAATTTGCATTTTCATATGTATGATAAGAGAAATATTGGGAATCATCTAAGCTCTTGGAAAAACTTTACAAAAGAAATCACATGACATAGTAAAATGTAATTCGATTTGTGTTACTTACTAGAGATGTTCAAGAAAACCTGCCATTGGATAATGGTTGGGAATATGGTTGGGAATATTTGTATCCCTTTTGCTAACCGAGAATTAAGTTAGAACTCGGCCAACCCTTTCACCGGTTGATTTGCATCACGATTCGTGTACCTGAAATTGGGTTAGCGAAAATTGGACATGAAATTTGTGTAATTCACATGAATTGCTTATGCACTTGGGTGCATTGCATATGAAATTGGGTTACCGAAAATTAACTTAATTATATGTTTATCGAGAATTAGCCGCGACCTAGTTTTATAGTGTTACTCTGATACCAAAAATGGATTTACATCTTTTTGTGCTATTAACATATGCAAAATGGTTGGGAAGTACTGCCCAACAGATTTCACACAACAAGATATGACTGGATTGGAGCATCAGTTGGACCATTTTGCTCATGAGCTCCCAACAATGATGATTTGAAGAAGGCTACAACATTCACTGCACTTTGTCAATGCCTTGTTGTGACAGGATGTCACGTGATTCACAATTTGCTTGATAGATTGCTTCGCTTGCTTATTAGTCTCCCGGTTTCGACCAGTAGTGCTGAGCATGCATTCCCTGAAAATTATCAACGTGAGATTGCCCAACAAGATGGAAGTTAATTATCTTACAAATAGCTTGCAGCTACAAGTAAATGAAAAATTGCTGCACAATATAGCTGTCAAGATTACAGTAAAAAAAACTGTCAAGATATCATGGTGAACTTCAAGGCTCGCAAGAACAGCAGAGCAACTATGTAATTAGTATCTAACCCCATAGTCTGGCTTGGTTTGCTTGTATTTTGCTATATTGTCTTTTGCTTTAGAGTATTATTAAATCTGAACTAATTGGTGCTCTAGTATGGTATTGTGTGAACACATTTATATATTACTCCAGTGTAGCTTTATGTGGAAATTCTCTACTGATTTAATGGTTACATTTTTTACAAGACATGCAAATGATTGTTTGACATTATAGGCAATTGGCTCCCTTATACATTTTCCTCCACGCTCCGCCACTGCAGCTCTCACCTCTCCTCTTCTCCCTTAATATAGACAGACAGCTCTTCTTGCATGCAGGAGACCAGGTCTCCCTCGCAACGAGCACCACACGCGAGCAGTCTCTTCTTTCCCATATCCCTCCCTTGTCGCGCCATTACTTCGTTTGCAAACCATCGCAAGCAACCGCCCATGGACGGGCACACAGGCGTGACGCCGTCCAATTGAAATGCTATGTGCGCAACGGGTGCTTACAAAGAAAGCGACGAGAGCGTGGGAGCTAGGCGAACATGTCGAACACGCAGGGGAAGAAAGGGAACAGGAACGCAGGCGGCGGCGGCGCGCCGACAGGCGGTCGGTCGTCGTCTGGACAGGGGGTGAAGTTCGCGCGCCGGACCGCGAGCGGGCGGTACCTTAGCCTGTCACGTGAGGACATAGACATGGAGGGCGAGCTGGCGGCGGACTACGCCAACTACACGGTGCAGATCCCGCCGACGCCGGACAACCAGCCCATGATGGACGGCGCGGAGCCGGCGACCGTGGCGATGAAGGCCGAGGAGCAGTACGTGTCCAACTCGCTCTTCACCGGAGGGTTC
The DNA here is from genome assembly GCA_947311845.1 of Poa pratensis. NCBI lineage: Eukaryota > Viridiplantae > Streptophyta > Magnoliopsida > Poales > Poaceae > Poa > Poa pratensis. The sequence goes on from CAMZMU010000107.1 coordinate 56,973,236, forward strand.
AACAGCGTCACGCGCGCCCACCTCATGGACAGGGTCATCGACTCCGAGGTGACGCACCCGCAGATGGCCGGCGCGAAGGGTGCCCGCTGCGCCATGCCGGCTTGCGACGGCAAGGTCATGCGCAATGAGCGCGGCGAGGACATCGACCCCTGCGAGTGTAGGTGTGTATGACCAATCTGTTGATTAATGATTGTTCGTTATTTAATGTACAGACTATCCAATTTCCAATGCGGGCTCCTAAATTGATGCAATGCATGCGGGCTGCAGGTTCAAGATCTGCCGTGACTGCTACCTGGACGCACAAAAGGACGGGTGCATCTGCCCGGGGTGCAAGGAGCACTACAAGATTGGAGAGTATGCCGACGACGACCCCAACGACGTGTCATCGGGGAAGCTCCACCTCCCGGCGCCCGGCGGCCTCAACAACAACAAGTCCCTTCTCGCCCGGAACCAGAACGGCGAGTTCGACCATAACCGGTGGCTCTTCGAGAGCTCCGGCACTTATGGCTACGGCAACGCGTTTATGCCCAAGGGCGGCATGTACGACGACGACCTAGACGAGGACGGCCTTGGCGGCGGCGACGGTGTCATTCCGGAAATGAAGCCGTTCAAGCCACTGACGCGTAAAATGCCGATGTCGGCGTCCATTATCAACCCGTACCGGATCTTCATTGTCATCCGGATGTTCGTGCTTATCTTCTACCTCACATGGCGTATCCGCAACCCCAACATGGAGGCGCTCTGGCTGTGGGGCATGTCAATCGTCTGCGAGCTCTGGTTCGCCTTCTCCTGGCTGCTGGACATGCTCCCCAAGGTGAACCCCATCAACCGGAGCACCGACCTCGCAGTGCTGAAGGAGAAGTTCGAGACGCCGTCGCCGTCCAACCCACACGGTAGGTCCGACCTGCCGGGACTGGACGTGTTCGTGTCCACGGCCGACCCGGAGAAGGAGCCGGTGCTCACCACGGCCAACACTATCCTATCCATCTTGGCCGTGGACTACCCGGTAGAGAAGCTCGCGTGCTACGTTTCGGATGATGGCGGTGCGCTTCTGACCTTCGAGGCGATGGCAGAGGCGGCGAGCTTCGCCAACATCTGGGTTCCCTTCTGCAAGAAGCACGACATCGAGCCCCGCAACCCGGACAGCTATTTCAGCATCAAAGGAGACCCAACCAAGGGCAAGCGGCGGTCGGACTTCGTCAAGGATCGGCGCAAGGTGAAGCGGGAGTATGACGAGTTCAAGGTGCGCATCAACGGCCTCCCGGACTCCATCCGCCGGCGCTCCGACGCCTTCAACGCCCGCGAGGACATGAAGATGCTCAAGCACCTCCGCGAGACGGGCGCCGACCCGTCTGAGCAGCCCAAGGTGAAGAAGGCGACATGGATGGCCGACGGCACGCATTGGCCGGGCACGTGGGCCGCGTCTGCGCCTGACCACGCCAAGGGAAACCACGCCGGCATCCTACAGGTACTACTCTGTTTTTTTAGATCGATAAAACTCTGTTTTGAGTTTCCATGCATCCAACAGATTAATCATGATTATACAAACATTACATTCTTGACATTTACACATGCCAGGTGATGCTTAGGCCGCCGTCACCAGACCCACTGTACGGAATGCACGACGAAGAGCAGCTGATCGACTACAGTGACGTGGACATCCGGCTGCCGATGTTGGTCTACATGTCGAGGGAAAAGCGGCCGGGGTACGACCACAACAAGAAGGCCGGAGCCATGAACGCGCTGGTGCGGTGCTCCGCCGTGATGTCCAACGGCCCCTTCATCCTCAACTTCGACTGCGACCACTACATCAACAACGCGCAGGCCGTCCGCGAGGCCATGTGCTTCATGATGGACCGCGGCGGCGAGCGCATCTGCTACATCCAGTTCCCGCAGAGGTTCGAGGGCATCGACCCGTCCGACCGCTACGCCAACCACAACACCGTCTTCTTCGACGGCAACATGCGCGCGCTCGACGGCCTCCAGGGGCCCATGTACGTCGGCACGGGCTGCATGTTCCGGCGGTTCGCGCTTTACGGCTTCGACCCGCCCCGCACGGCGGAGTACACCGGCTGGACGTACAAGAAGAAGAAGGTGACCACGTTCAGGCAGGACCCGGAGTCGGACACGCAGTCGCTCAAGACGGAGGACTTCGACGCGGAGCTCACGGCGCAGCTGGTGCCCAGGCGCTTCGGCAACTCGTCGGCGATGCTGGCGTCCATTCCCGTGGCCGAGTTCCAGGCGCGCCCGATCGCCGATCACCCGGCAATCCTGCACGGCAGGCCGCCGGGGTCGCTCACCGTGCCGCGGCCCCCGCTGGACCCGCCCACCGTGGCCGAGGCCGTGTCCGTCATCTCCTGCTGGTACGAGGACAAGACCGAGTGGGGTGAGCGTGTGGGGTGGATCTACGGCTCCGTGACGGAGGACGTGGTCACCGGCTACCGCATGCACAACCGCGGGTGGCGCTCCGTGTACTGGATCAGCAAGCGCGACGCCTTCCTCGGCACAGCCCCCATCAACATGACCGACAGACTGCACCAGGTTTTCTTCGATTCCCTAGCTAGTCATCCATCAGCAACAAATTTGTTGCTCAATCATGGAGCTATCGTTCGATCTGCAGGTTTTGCGATGGGCGACGGGGTCTGTGGAGATCTTCTTCTCGCGGAACAACGCGTTCCTAGCTTCACGGAGGCTCATGTTCCTGCAGCGGGTGGCGTACCTCAACGTGGGCATCTACCCGTTCACCTCCATCTTCCTGCTCACCTACTGCTTCATCCCGGCGCTCTCCCTCTTCTCCGGCTTCTTCATCGTGCAGACGCTCAACGTCGCCTTCCTCTTCTACCTCCTGACCATCACCATCACCCTCATCGCGCTCGGCATCCTCGAGGTCAAGTGGTCCGGCATAGAGCTCGAGGACTGGTGGCGCAACGAGCAGTTCTGGCTCATCTCAGGCACGCGCAACCAGCTGACACTAATTAACGACATTTCTAGCTAATTAAGCTAGGATCCTGATTGTGTATCTGCAGTTTTGCACAATATAATTTAATCTGATGGTGCAGGCACAAGCGCGCACCTTTACGCGGTGGTGCAGGGCCTGCTCAAGGTGATGGCCGGGATCGAGATCTCCTTCACGCTCACGGCCAAGGCGGCGGCCGAGGACAATGAGGACATCTACGCGGACCTCTACGTCGTCAAGTGGTCCTCGCTGCTCATCCCGCCCATCACCATCGGCATGATCAACATCATTGCCATCGCCTTCGCCTTCGCCCGCACCGTCTACAGCGACAACCCGCGCTGGGGCAAGTTCATCGGCGGCGGCTTCTTCAGCTTCTGGGTGCTCGCGCACCTCTACCCGTTCGCCAAGGGCCTCATGGGCCGCCGGGGCAAGACGCCCACCATCGTCTTCGTCTGGTCGGGCCTCATCTCCATCACCATCTCCCTCCTTTGGGTCGCCATCAGCCCGCCGGACGCAAATTCCAGTGGCGGCGTCCGCGGCACCGGGTTCCAGTTTCCTTGATCGATTAGGACTTTCGATATATGCTACCATTAAGCATGATGCATGGCTGATCGAGATGGTGCAGTGTAATGCAATAGACGAGTTAGCAATGTTGTTGTGCTGAGTGTTACAATACTTTGTTTCTCCCGTAGATATGAAAGGATTGGGTCAGTGTTTATGTAGAGAAATGTGATTTGTAAAGGTTAAATTGGTCGAATTGAAGGAATATAATGATATAAACTTGTATACATTGATATATTATCCTGAAGATATCGACTTGTACGCTGTCTTTTATTACATGGATTTTGTATAGTACATATTTCTTGCAGTGATTTTGCAAACTCTCAACATGCGCCTTGAGATCAAATGAATCTTAGGCTAGCTTTTAGGGAGATCTGAAGGCCACATGTATGCACATTTTGTGAATAAAGCCTCAAAGATAGAATCACTACTGGATATGTCTTAGGCACGAAAACCATGTTGTGGTATCCCTTAGAGCATCTCCAATAGCATAACCAAAATTTGGCTACCCGGATCCAGAGATGGATATAGGAGAGAGAGTTTGGGTACTCACAATTGGATACCCAAAACACCATATTTTAAGCTTCTAGCGTATGGACGGACAGTCCGGACACGACATAGAAAGAAAATCGTCACCCAAACCAGCCCGCACAAATGATTTTCAAAAGCCCGAAGAACATGTCCGCCTCCCAGAACAAGACACAGAGCATGTTCCGAACTTTCTTGAAATGTATTGAAAATGTCGAGATCAACAGAGTACGCATAACTTCTTAATAATCTTATGATTTATGAAGCATATGTGGATCCACACTTGAAATTAATGGATTTTGTATTTAGATTTTCATGCACTCTTAATAATTGTATGTTGATTTAAACTATTTATTTGGTACTTCAAATAATTTCGCATAATCTATGTGATTTGAACTATTTATTATTGGGTTACGGGTAAAACTTTAAAATTTCCGTAACCTTGCGCCAAGATCTATCTACGAAGATATGCTGCACCCCATAATGCTAGATCCAGAATACTTACAAACACCGTTGCGGAAGATCTTGTGTTTGTCGAAATAGATGTCGGTGAAGCCTGATGAAGAATCTCACGTCCACGCCGGGAGGTGAGATTGTTGCCGGTCCGTCGTCGAGGAATTGCTTGCGCATCCCCACTCTAACAGTATCCACACGTACACCGCGCCAACCCACCGAGCACGTTTGCCGCCTAGAGCTACTAGCACCGACGAAGAGAGACAGCCTTTCGGCGTAGTTTAGGTGGTAGATCTAATCAACTAGATTAGATCTATATGAGAGGATTAGAGACGTCTAATTCTCAACACATGAGATCTAATAGAAAGAGAGAGAACTTGGATTGTTTCAACGGGGTTGGGGTGTTTATATAGTAGGCCAAAGGGGAGGGGTGCTGGGGGGAGGGGCATGCCCTCCCCTTGTGCCGCCGGCCAGTCCCTTCCCTTCCCCAACTCGGATTGGGAGGAGGAGTAGGACTCCTCCCTTCCCAAACCGCCTCCACCAAAAGGAAAGGGGGAGGAGTCCTTCCCCACCCCAATTCGGATTGGGAGTTGGAGGAGGACTCCTCCTCCCAAACCGACTCCACCTAGTGGGCCTATCCCACTAGGGTTTTGGCCAAGGGGGCAGTCTCCCCTCCCCCCCCAACTCGGGTTGCCCACCCGCCCCACTAGGGGTGCGGCTGCCCTGTGGGCCCCATGGGCCCACTCGGTAGCCCCTGGTGGTGGGCTCCAAATAAAATATTTTATTTAATATTTTCCATAATTATTTATTAATAAAATAAATTAATATTTAATTAAATAATATTTTGTTTAATTAATTCTTTATTTGAATATTTCCTTTTACAGAATATTTCACTGAATTAATTACTTATCATATAAAACACTTTCATATTATCCGGGACACCCAGTGTCCGCTGACAAAATACACCGGATAAATATTTCCCTCTTATATAAACCTTCGGATTAAATCCGCTGGTGACAGAAACCATTCCTATCACCCCGGGACATTAGATGTCCGTCTTCTCTCTAATTCAAACCACTATCTCATTACCACAAAGACTACAACTTTATTCTCTCAATAAAAGGTTGACTCACAGCTTAAGTGTGTGACCCGAAAGGTACAGTAAACACAAAGACATGTCCGGGAGCTTACCAGACAATAACCAGCATTGGGACCTAGACGGCCGTACTGGCTCCCGTGTGTTTATGAGTGAACGACAGAACCTGTGTGTTACTCATTACACTAATCCCCTTACGTACATGATTCCAATGATATCTCGAGATTGAGACAATGTGCTCTAGTGTGCTCAAACCATTCGATCATAACATATATAATTCCCGTATCAATATCATTCTCTTTTCTCATTCCGTATTTATATTGTCCCGTGATAAATCACGCTATGTCTGGCCAGACGATTGAGCGACAATAATAATACTGAGATGGCCTAGAGGATGTATCTCTCCATCGTCTGGAGGAGTAAGTGCCATTCTTGAATAATCTCTGTTCCAATACATTACTCTATTTCACGCCCAAAAGCCACCGTTATGGTCCCCAGTTACGGCCAGACGTTAGGTGACAATCAAAGCATGAGTGTCGAATAAGCGGTCACCAGATATTCTCATAGCAAAGGAATACAGCTAATGATAACTAGACATATAATCAATTGCTACCTTCATCGTTGACGATTAGTCTCTTAGCAAGATCATACAATGGGTCGGTTCAGTACTATTATCATTCCGATAATAAACTCCTATAGTTGTGTGACTTATACAAAGTCCATGATCAGGAAAACATGATCATCAAACAACAAGATAGGCTAGTCTTAGAGACAAGATCATGAACTCTTTTACTTGTTCGTATCTCTACACTTGTATTGGAGGTTTTCTTCTTGAACACGTTGTATTTGCTATCCAAGTGCCCAATACAGTTAGAGCATAAAGATATAAAGGTTAATAATAAACTTGGAGATAAATAATAACTAAATTATTATTGTCTCTAGGGCATACCTCCAACATTTATTTGTGCTTTCGATTAATTTAGGATGATTTACGTGCAACATTTTTTTTTGAGAATCCGACCACCCTTTATTGATTAACTTGTAAGTTCAAAGGAATACATAAACCAGCATGAGGATTGAGAAGCCACGGACGGCGCCCCCTTCCTTCTCTAACACTAAAACGGGCTAGACGATGAGCTTCACCATTGGAGCTCCTTTTTTCATGCCTAAACTCAGACAACTCAAAGTGCGATGCCGTTGCCAAGATTTCCGAGATGACCATGCCATACTCACCCGCATACGAACGCTTTAGGTTGTTGATCACTTCCAGACAGTCAGACGCAATGCATACTCTTTTGACATCAAGATCTTGCGCCAACGCCAGAGCTTCGCGGCAAGCAAGTGCCTCTAAAGCTGCTGGGTTTAGACCACCTACTATCACTGTTAGGGTAGAAGCACCCATAAACTGCCCCGCCTCACTACGACAGACAGCTAAAATAGCCCCTCCTGCACCCATCTTTGACGTCGCTGCGTCGACGTTGAATTTGAAGCTGTCTGGCGGTGGGGGAGCCACCTTGGTTCTGCAGGACTTGAAGACTGCCTTGACTGTAGATTAGCAGGTTTAGGAGCAAGAGCCAAATCATCAAGAAATCTTCAGACGAACAAAAAGGTAGAAAGTGGACTTTGTTGTTCGCCATCATGGATCAACCGCCGCCGAGCATACCAGATTGCCCACAGCGTGACGATCATTTCAATGAACTCAGAGTGGTTAAGCCAGTCCAGAGAATAACCATTGTTTAGCCTTTACGTGCAAAATATGAGAGGCCGAAACTGACGGTAAGACATGGGCCTTACGCTGATGTAGTAGCAAGGCCCTTCTACCGTTTTGCTATCTCGTTCTACTTTTTTTTAGTGAGAATTTTTAGAACTAAGACCCCCAAAGAGGGCCCGGCTTTATTAAGAAAGCCACACACACTGGTCTTATCCAGCAAACAGAGTCTCATACAGGAAAGCGAAGACTAAGAACAAAGGCTGGGGTACAAACCACCACCAGGACACGATAGAAACCAACATCCAGCAACACACGAAACACAAGAGAGGCAACAGGAAAAATAGACAACTAAACTAAACTAAACGCCCCTCCTCCGAGAGACCTCCAGCAGCTGGTATATTTTTGCTGTTGCCTCCAGCTTGTGCAGCATTCCATCCCAGCTCCTACTACGCTTTGCCGGCAAGAGAGCTCTCCACTTCGCAAGATAAGATATGCATTTGTAAATGTTAGTGAAGACAGAACCAACCACCTTATGGTTAAAAACAACATCATTCCTTGAGGTCCAAATGGCCCACGCCATGGCACTCAACAAAGCCCAACTAGCGTCATTCCCCGCCGACCCCGGTTTTTTGAGAGCCATCTCAACAAAATCTTCAAAATCAACAGGTGGGCGAGGCCACCCAAACGCCTCTTTGGCAAACCACCAGCAAAAATGCGACAAAGGGCAACCAAAAATCAGATGGCGAGACGATTCTACCTCCCCACACAGACAACAACCCAAGTCACCCGGCCAACCTTTCGCTTTCAAGTTTACCGCCACCTGAATCCTTCCTTTAAAACACATCCAAGTAAAGATTTTAAATTTCACAGGCATGTTAGTTTTCCAGAGCTCCAAAATTCCGGTGTCTTTCACACCCGAATCTAGGATGTAGTCGTATAAAGATTTAGAAGTGTACTTCCCAGAATCAACCAGCGCCCAATACCCAACATCTTCGTCCTCCGACAAGCAGACACTCCGCATTCTATCCTGTAGACCCGCCCACTCCTCTACCTCTCTAGGCCCAAACGAACGAACAAAAGAAAGGTTGAGATGCCCCTGTCCCAGAACCTCCCCGACAGTTGCAAGTTTATTGCCACAATGCGCAAAAAGAGTGGGGAAACACAGCTTCAGCGGTACGTCACCACACCAAACGTCCTCCCAGAAGCTAGCTTTCCGCCCGTCACCGATATGATACGCAATCCCTCTCCGAACCCAGCCTTTAATCTTATGGAGCCCTTTCCAGAATTGCGATGACCCTCCTGGCGAGGAGGCAAAGAAACTACCATTCCCCAGATATTTTTTCCTCAGGATTTGACAGCTCAAATCCTTGTCACCCCTCTCAAGTTTGATAATCCATTTTGCCAACAAGGAAACGTTCCTGACCCTACTGTCCGTGAAGCCCAACCCCCCAAATTCCTTAGGTTTTGCAAGCCGATCCCACTTTACCATATGATACTTATGTTGCCCACCATTGCCTTCCCAAAAAAATCAGCCCTCCCCGTGTCTGCTCCATGATGAATCCCCTCCGGTAGCATATAAACTCCCATCAGGTAAGTGGGCACATTACTAAGACAAGAGTCAATAAGGGTTTTTCTCCCACCAGAGGACACCGGCTGCCAATTCCCAAGTTTTTTCTGAATTTTTGTCACCACAAAATTCAGATCTGAAGCTAATAACTTTTTGTGAGAAACTGGCACACCCAGGTACTTGAAAGGGAAAACCCCAACCTCACAATTAAACAGGTTAGCAACTCGTTTTTGTTCATCACAATCTCCACCAACCACAAAAACCTCACTCTTCTCGTAGTTGATTTTTAAGCCTGACATCGCCTCAAAACAGTACAAAATGAATTTCATAGAAGCAATCGACCTTTCGTCGTTTGCTAGGAACACCACCGTGTCATCTGCATACTGCAGATGCGTTAAACCCCCATCCACCAAGTGTGGAACCAAACCTTTATATGGTTCTTTTCCTTTGCTGCTGTAATCATAGCCCCAAGAGCATCCCCAACCAGATTGTATAAAATGGGCGACAGAGGGTCCCCTTGTCTCAGACCACGGTACGTTCGAAAATACTCTCCATTTTCCCCGTTTATATTAATGCACACCTTACCCGTTTCCACTGCCCAAATAATCCATTGTACCCACTGATCACAAAACCCTTTTTTCCTTAGCACCTCTCTTAGGAAAGACCACTGAACCTTGTCGTAAGCTTTCTCGAAATCGAGTTTCAGCACAATGCCTTGCGCATTAGTGCTATGTAAATCTTGCAAAACTTCAGTTAGGACAACCACCCCTTCCATAATATGCCTCCCAGGAATAAAAGCAGTTTGAGTGATGTTAATAATTTTATCTGCCACTTTGGTAATTCTCCCCATCAAAACCCTAGTGATGATCTTGAAAATCACGTTTAACAGACAAATAGGCCTATACTGTTTTATACCTTTGGGCCCCTGAACTTTAGGCAGCAGAATAATAACCCCGTAATTTAGCCTCCCAAGGTTTAGCTACCCAGCATGCAGATCGTCCATCATTTCTTTCACCAGACTTTTCAAGTTATCCCAAAACTCTTTATAGAACATCACCGGGAACCCATCCGGCCCTGGTGTTGTGTTTGTTTTCATATCCATCACAGCTACTTCAATTTCTTCCATGCAGAACGGTTTTGTCAGCTCAATACAATCTTCTGGCGACACTCTACCCGATAGACTCCATGTGTCAGGATGCAAGCAAACCTTCAAGACCGGTTCCTTTCCAAACAAGTACTTGTAGAACTCAGTAATGTGAGTCTTAAGCTGATCTCTCTCCTCAATCAAAATACCTTCCTCTTCAAGCGAAAGTATCATTGTTTTCTGTCTTCTTCCATTAGCAATTGAGTGAAAATAAGCAGTGTTGTTATCTCCTTTCAAAATCCACTGTTTTCCTCCTCTCCGTTGCCAATAAGCCTCCTCTTCTGCTAACAACTTAGAAATTTCAGCGTCCAACTCGTACCTACGTACCCAGTCTGTTTCTAATAAGGCACCCAAGTCTCCCAACTCGTACAGATTCTGTATCTCAAGCATACACTCTCTCTTCTTGCGCTTTGTCTCCCCTCTCAGATTCGCAGCCCAACCTTTCATCAGTTTCCGCAGACCATACTGCTGTTCTTTCCACCAGTCCAAAATCCCCCTGCCTACGCACAGGTCATTTATCCAGAACCATTGGTTTGAACTCCACGTTACAAAACCAAGCTGGTTCCATTTTAAAAGGTCTTGGCGCTAAAACCAAGCCATCGCCAAGATCCACACAGATCGGCGCATGGTCAGACCCCACCCTGATGAAGGACTGAGCTGTGGCTAAAGGGAACAAAGCTTCCCAAGAAGTTGAAACCAAAACTCTGTCGAGAACTTCCATTGTGGGGTCCTTCTGATTGTTAGACCACGTGTACCTTCCCCCAGTACGGTGAAGTTCACGTAGCCTAAGCAAATTAATCATGAGGTTGAACTTCTGCATCCACTGACGATGAACCACCCCCTTAGACTTCTCGTAATCAAAACGAATCATATTAAAGTCTCCACCTAGGACTACAGGTACATTCGAACGCAATACTTTATCAGTAAGCTCAGCCAAAAACGCATCCTTCCTCTCATACTGCACAGGACCATAAACGTTAATGACCTCCCACCGGAGGCCACTAGTCCTATGCTGCACAACAGAACTGACGTAAAAATCCCCCTGATCTTGGCTTTGGACATAAAAACGTCATCTCTCACAGCCACCAACAACCCTCCCGAATGCCCACACGCATCCTTAACATTCCAATTGTAAGTAAAATTACCTCCCAGCTGCCTCATCGCCTTACGCGACAAATTAGTCTTAATAGTCTCCTGCAGACAAATGATCTCAACCTTTTTCGACAAAATTAAGTCAAGCACTAATTGTTTCCTACCAACCGCCTCCACACCCCTAATGTTATAAAAGAGAATCGTCATCTATTTCTTTCTTCTCCCCCCACCCTTCTTTTTCTTCGCACTCTTTTTCTTCGATGAGCTCCCTCCTATACGAGGTGCTTTCATCTTCGCCCGGATGTCAGGTGACAACTCACCATCATCCAGGGATCGTTCCACCTCCTCCTCCATTTCTTTAAGTGGAGATTCTGGTATGCAGTCAACATCTTGCTGCACCACCTTCACCCCCAGCTTAATATTACCCACCTTATCTTTCCCTACCACCTCAGCTTGGGCCTCAGAGACCTGAGCCTCCTTCTCCTTATTCCCCTTATCCTTAATCTTTTCATCAGCTAGTTTAGCCCGTGCTGCTGCCAACACCGCTTCAGCCAGCTCTTTGGCTTTGAAAACGTTCAATTGTCTATTTATCTCGTCGTCATTTTCCCCCAAAACCACATTGCTATCTACGCTATTTGAGCAAGTTCATCGTTTGGAATTGAATGAAAAACATGAAAGCCTAACAAAGTACCTGCAATATCATTATTTTTCGAAGCTCTTGCCTCCGCTCTGTTCTGAATAGGAAGACCATCATCATTCATGAGCAGCCTTCCACTGTGCCTTGTCGCCATCACTAGGTCCTTCAACTTTTTTTCTTTCTGAACAATTGGGTCCACTGCTTCTTCTTATGATGAGATACTAGCGTCCACGGTGTTGTCCCATCCCACTGTTTATTTCCTTTAATTGGCATAGCATAAGAAACAGGAGTCGGGTCCAAAAGTTCTGTATCCTCCTCTGAGTTACAGACCTCCGGGATGTCCACCTTCTCTGCATAGTAAGTGAGAAACTTCAGCTTTTCATCATTATTCAGTTTGTTCATCACAACATCACCCGCCCTTTCTGACACCTCCTCCTCCCCCTGTTCCTGAATTTCTCCCAACACATGCTCTCTACCATGCCTTTCTGATCTATTGTTCCCCGGGTTAAAGCTTGCACTCGACCCATTCCCTCCATCAGCCGAATCACCACCTTTGATCCCCAAATTCTTTGACCCCTTGTTGTCTCTTCCTCTGTAGCCCTCATCTCTCTTCTTGCTGTCACCCTCATCCTCTGAGTCATCGTCGCCTTTGTGATCATGTCTAGGTGAAGATTGAACTGACGTAGAATCTGAGTTAGAGATCACTTCCCACTCCAACCGAAACCCCCTCCCATTGATGTAGACGTTGTAAAAACCATCGACCTGAGCTTTATCTTTGCAAGCAATCTTAACTCGCACTGGCTCTGTAGTACTGAGAGGAAGAGTTTCCAGGTCAACTTTCCTGGGTTCCCCTGCCATGTAAGACAGTTCCCACACTGCTTGTTCAAAACGAGCCCAATCTGGAAGCCCATATACTCTGGCCCAAACTTCCTCAAGCATCCCAAAGGCCTCAAATTCACGAAGAGATTCCATGACCCTAACACGGATGTTATCATCAGAGACGAAATGAAAGCCATTTGTGAACTTTGTTACTTCACGCCTGCTAGCCTGATCAGGAAATTCTACCAAGAACTCCTTTTCCCCAAAGGTTTCAGTCTCCACACCCAATTCCTTTCAAACAGCAAAGCCAATTCCCTCAAGACAGTATCCGCATTGCACTCGCCAGTTAGAACTTTCAGGATCCCTGTAACCGTAGATGGTGTTGAAACTGACTCGGGCACAGCCAACCTAATGCTGAAAAACATCTTGTCACCAGCCCCACTACCTCAGATACGAAGTTTAGGAACCTTCTCCAAGCAGTCTACTGCGACATGCCCAGATTTCTTACAGGTGTAGCAAGTAGGAGGCGCCGTGCAATCCTTTTGCACATGTCATGTCTGCGTACACTTATGACAGTAAAGCGTGCTCTTCTTCTTTCCTGCCGGCTGCATTGTCTTCTCAGTCTCTTTATTCTCAGACTTGTCTGTCTTCCCCACCTGCGGCAGCTTCTCCTTCATCAGTCTATCTCTGAATTCCTTCTCATCCTGTATCTCTTTCTGCGTGGGGTATCGAGGACCAATATACTCATTTCGACGAGGACCAACGCCCCCACCAAAACCCCCATACCTTCGGTCTTGGACATCACCACTTGGACCCCCTCGGATCTGATCATCATACTTGCGCTTGAAATTCTGAGCAGCACCTCCACCAGCACCTTGCTCACCCGCGCCACCAGCACCTTGCCCGCCCGCGCCACCTCCATAACCCTGACCACCGGGACCCCACCGAAACCTTGACCGCCGCCACCAGCACCCTGCCCGCCAAAACCGCCCCCCCCCCCCCCCCCGCACGGGCGCCAATGTTGTTGCGCGGCGGGTAGCGACCATCTCCCAGCCCCTGCTCCATCCTATACATCCCTGCCACCACCTCCGCAAAAGATCTGTTGTCAATCAGCCGCTCCGACGACCGAGTAATTCTGCGGGCTTCGCCCCCGAATCGCCACACTTCCTCTCGAGACGCGAGGAACCCTAGCGTCTTCTTGGAGATTGGCGTCGCACGTGGAATCCAGATCCACGCACCCCTTTCATCAGACAGCGAAGCCCACGCTTCGACTGTCTTAGCCTTTCCATCCCAAGCAAGCCCATCACCGAGTATGGACTCCTCCTCCAAAAAGGGCTCAAATGGACTTTTAGGCCCAACAGTGTCACCATGTCCATTAAAAGAATTTTTTTCTCCGCCCCACGACTGACTTCTGCTGCCATAGAGCTTATTTTTACTGCTCCCGAAGAACCAGCTGCGACTCTATCTTTTGCACCGAACGAATCCCTACGGATACGTTGAACAAAAGCCGAAGAAACTTCTCCCACAATGCCCTTATTCATCGCTCGACTAACCTCAACTTTACCCGCCATCGCGGGCAAAGCATTCGTGCTATGAACCTGAATACAGCCATTTGCAGCAATGGCCTGACGGCGGGCTGCCTGCGCAGCACACGCCGGCATCGAAACGATAATCACACCCCTGCTTACAACATTCATCGGATCACCCTTCTCCTGCATATTAACAAATTTACTCGTTAGCTCAACTCGCTCAGCCTTCGCCTTGCACAGCTCATTGTGAACTTCTTCATCAAATTCAGCCTCTGCCACAGAGACCAGGGCCTGCGCCTCTCTGTAACTTGGCACCGCGACGCCTTACTACCAATCTCAATCTTCTCCGAAAAAACTGCCTGTTGCCTACCATCTGAAGGCAATGAAACCGCAGATGGGGAAGAGGTAAGTGTCACCCCTTCCCTCTTCACTTCTCTCCATTTTTCCTTCTGTTCCTCCAAAACCTCCTCTCGGTCGCCATGGGACACCGGGCCAACCACCGCCCGATGACAAGGGAACGTGATCACATCACCAATTTCAATAGGAATATCAACAAGCACCATACGAGCATCCACAATGGAATTGCCATTGTCAGAGAGGACCAGACGACCATCACGGAACAAGGCAATCATACCAGAGTAGATGTTCGCATTTGCTGACTGCAGAACCGTAGAAAACGAAGCCATCCAACGCCGGGATGGCCTCACCGTCGAGACGCCGACCAGGTCCTCCGTCTTCTTCCTTAGCAAATCAAGGCCAGCTTCAACCTCCCGCTTCAGAGCCGCATCGCTCCTGGAGGTCAGCGACCTGGCCCAAGCAACCTCCGCCGCCATTGACTGTGCATCAGCACCAGCAACCACCCCAAAGCCGCCCCCACCACCCGAGATCTCCGGCTTCCCGGGCATCCCGCCAGACCGGAAACCGCCGCCAAAATGCAGAAGACTACGAGACTGCCCCAGCGCGGCCTCCTGGAGCGGGGCGCCGAGGATCGAACCAGCCGGCTGAGACCCTAGCGGGAGCCCCGCGCCCGCGGCCCACTCCATCGCCGCGACTGGCCACGCGGCAACGCGGCCTCGCCACCACCCGCCTCTGTTTCACCCGACGCTCTGTAACCTGGACCTCCACCGCAACCCTCGCGAGAACTTTAGACCAAAGGCTCAAGCTGAGCCCTGCTTTAAATTAATAAAGCCACCACGGCAACGAGTTCATACAACATCCAAACGAAAACAAAGGAAAGACCGAAGGTCCTGGCACTACACGCAGGTAGGCCGTCAAACACGGACAGACAGCAAAGGTAAACATACAGATAGGGCAGGGAAGGGGAGGACTACTCAGGTCTATCCCTAGTGGCAGCGTGAAGGGCGCGTATCCTGCCAATCGCGACCTCCACCATGTTTCGGTCTTGTCTCCTAGCCACAGACTTCCACACCTGCATGTACATGATCATTTTGTAAAGGCCGTCTGCCGGTTGTGAAGGAAAAACACCCTCAATGGTAAACTTATTGCGCATATTCCAAAGAGACCACAGTCGTGCTGCACAACAGATCCATAGGACACGACGGTCCTGCCCAGAATATCTACCAAGTAAGCGATGGATATCCGCAAAGCACGAGGGGTTCCAATCACAGGAGAGCAGTTCCCTAACTGCACTCCACATGAATTTCGCGAGGGGGCACGCGAAAAAGATGTGGTTTGAGTCCTCAAACTGACCACAAAGCGAGCATAGGACATTGGAGGGCCCATGTCTATGACGAATGTTATCCTTCGAGGGGAGGCGTTTCCTGGCCAGCTGCCAAAGGAAGACTCTGACCTTGAGAGGGATAGCAATTCTCCATATGTCTCCGAATTGTTTCCTTGGTGTGCCCTCGCAAAGCTTGCGATATAGGGACTTCACCGAGAACCTCCCCGAATGTTCAAGAGTCCAAGAGAAGTCATCGGGAGTTGCCGACAAAGAAATGCCGGCCACCGCGCGGTGGAGGTCCAGCCACTCTGTCCTCTCCACCGGACCCAGTGTGCACCGAAGAGGGATATCCCACTCCCCCTGCCGGCAAGCGTGAGCAACGGACGCATTGGGATCAGCTACCACCGCAAACAGACTAGGAAACCGGTCCTTGAGAGGGCCCGATCCCTGCCACCAGTCCATCCAGAAGCGGGTAGACTTGCCATTCCGAACTTCATGTCTCGCCCCCAAGCTAAACAGGTCCCTTACTCGGAGAATGGCGTTCCAGAACTTGGAGCCAGGTTGGTGGGAATCCACCAAAAGGTCCTTGTCCCTCAGATACTTACTCCTGATGATCTCTGCCCAGAGACCTTGGTCCCCTGTCAGAAGCTTCCAGATCCATTTGACCATGAGACATTGATTCATCAGTTTGGTATCCATGATGCCTAAGCCCCCCAAGGCTTTTGGCTTGCAAAGCGCCGACCACCAAACCCAGTGGTATTTGCGCTTGTTCCCGCTTCCTTCCCAAAAGAAACGGGATCTCGACTTGTCCATGGATCTATGGACTCCGTCCCCCAGCATACACACACCCATGGCATGTAGGGGTAGGCTCGAGAGGCACGCGTTCACAAGCGTCAATCTAGCAGCTGAAGACATCAGTCTGCCGAACCAGGGGTCTGCTCGTTTGGCCACTTCGAGGTGAGGGGGTTCCAATCACCCGCCGTGAGGGCTCTCTCCGAAATGGGGAGGCCTAGGTAGGTGAAAGGGAAGCTCCCCCGTTTGCAATTCAGCATGTGAGCAATCCTCTGGCTTTCCTGGTTATCGGCCCCAACCACCAGGACTTCACTCTTGTGGAAGTTAATTCTCAGACCCGACATGTTCTCAAAACAGAGTAACATAAACTTGAGATTAGCAATCGCCAAGTCATCGGGCTGGATCATGATGATCGTATCATCAGCGTACTGGAGGTGGGTGATCCCCCCTGCACGATGTGGGGAATGACCCCACTGATATGCCCCGCCGCTTTTGCTTTGTCCAGCATAGCGGCAAGCACCTCAACAACAAAGTCAAAGAGTAGCGGGGAGAGGGGGTCCCCTTGGCGCACCCCTCTACCATTACGAAAGAAATTCCCCATTTCCTCGTTGATGGTGATGGAGGTTTGGCCCCCCGAGACCAAACCTAGGGCTCTGTGAACCCAACCAGGGTCAAAGCCCTTCCTCAGAAGTACCTCACCGAGGAACTTCCAGTTGACCCGGTCATACGCTTTCTCAAAGTCCAGTTTTAAGAAAACTCCTCTGAGCTTCTTGGACTTGGTCTCATGTACAATTTCTTGTAAAGAGACAACCCCTTCGTGGATATGCCTCCCCTTAATGAAAGCCGATTGGGTACGGCTAATCGTGTGATGCGCAATGGGGAGAGGCGGAGGGCGTAGGCTTTGGCTACAAATTTGAAGATGACATTAATCAGAGCGATTGGCCTAAATTGGCGAATGTCCTCCGCCCCTTGGACTTTAGGGATAAGCGTGAGTACCCCAAAGTTCAGGCGGAAAGGTCAACCCTCCCTAGGGCAAAACCGTTGGCGATAGCCAGAATATAGGGCTTGGTGAGGTCCCAGAACTTCTTAAAGAAGCACACCGGTAGCCCATCCTGGCCTGGTGCCGTGTCCACCTTCATGCTGGCTAGCACTCTGTCTAGCTCCTCTGGAGTAAAGGAAAGCATGAGCGAGTTGTTCTCCTCCACCGAGACACGAGTGTCCGGGTGCCAAAATTCCCTGGAGAGTGAGAGACCCGCAGTGTCCCCCTTCACCCCCAGGAGATTACGATAGAAATCGTAGATGTGGGCTTGGAGGCTAAAGGCTCAGTAAGGATCCCCTGATCCGAATTGAGACTGGAGATAGCACACTTCTGTCTCCTGCCATTAGATATGGCATGGAAGTATGCTGTGTTGGCATCCCCTTTGAGAATCCAGTTCAGCCGGCTCCTCTGGCGCCCGTACTCCTCCTCCACCTGCGCAAGGTGGGTGAGCTAGCTCTCAAGGTGATATCTCAGTGCCCATCCATCGTCGTTAAGGCCAGAAGAGTCAGCCTGACGATCCAGACACTGGACTTGGTCTAGAATTTCCTGCTTAAGGTCACGGTACGCC
>CAMZMU010000107.1:56991421-57379305 GCA_947311845.1 Poa pratensis
AAAAACTTAAAAGGGGTAATTGACCTCACTCATCGATTTGTGAGAGAAATATTGTTTTCGGAATTTGATCCGACAACAAAACTCCACAAATGAAATGAAAAATGATGATATTTGATCATGGTGTTTTCATGCAAAAGAGCTTTTATAAATAGTAGGCATTAAAGAATATTTTCTGTCTGGTCACAGATTAATATTTCGTGATTTAATAAGCTTGTTACTAGAACAAGGGATACCTACGAAATACAAAGAAGTTGGGGATGCCAAATTCGAATTGTGACTATAGAGTCATAAATCCAAAAGGTTGCATTCAAGATTGTATTAGTAAATGTTGCTTGAATCTTATTAGTAAAAGGGTTACTTGATTTTTCACATGACAAGTTGTGTGAAAAGAATGAAACCGTGAGAAGGACATAAAGCTAATTTTGTCATGAAGAATGTCTTTGACAAAATCAAAATTGTTTTGACTACATTGGATGTAGAATGCCTAAGTCTTTTGGATTTGCATTAACAAGTGTAATGCATCGTGTTTGGAATTTTCGAATTGATACAAGATCAAGGATTTCGGTATGACCGAAATATCGAAGGAAATTATATCCGTATAATTTAAGTGGGAGTAGGACAGCTTACCGGAATAATATGTAAGTGACATATTGTTAAGTGGGAGCTTGTGGGCTACACAATATGAAATGTGTTTGACATTTTGAGTGGGAGCATTACAAGTTACACAATCTCAAATGTATTAACATTTTGAGTGGGAGCTTAGTCAGGTGTTTATATGTAAATGACATATAATAGATAGGTACTAGGAAAATGAATTAGAAGTAATTATTGAATTACGATAAAATCATATATGTTTAAAATGTGAGCATCTGTTTTGAATAGATCATTTTAAAGAAGTCGAGGTGTTTTTCAGATTAGATTCTGATGTGTCAGAATAAGACGTAACGAGGAATTAGTCCTTGTAAATCTGGATAAAGTAATCATGGTTGTAAAACAGGCACTTCTATGCCATGATAGGGTGGTAGCACATTAACCATATTATATACTCGAAAAGATATGATTAGTATTCTTACAAGAAGAATAAGTGCTGAGATGAATTTGTGATTCACTATTAGTGGAACCAAAAGTATCCTTCACTGTTTAAAAGAAACTAAGGATATGTGGTTATTTCAAATCTGTAAAGGATGATGAGTTTAACAAAATGTTGTGTTGAAAGGATCAACCTAAATGACAGAAAAAATAAGGATCAAGTCGTTATAGGATAAATTAAAAGGCATTAGGCTGACATATAATGTCAGGATCCACTTAGGTAAATATAGAAGTATAAAGATACTGCAAAAGTACATAGAGTTGGTAGAGAAAAGGTATTCTCTAAAACTGAGTGTGTTTAATGCAATTAACTGATATTGGATCAGAGTAAGCGCAGGGAAACAAAAGTCTCACTTAGTTGCCAAATATGTATATTTGGTATTAAGATGATGATATCAAATAAGGTGATATCAATGGTTTGCAAAGAACTTACGGTTATGAAAGGTTCAGGCCGAAGGAAACCTCTTCCACGTGAGCATTATCATAAAACACTATAAAAGATAAGGTTGTATGATTGGTATAGAAATGCAGCTGGTGTATTTGTACTATAGTGCAAGTGGGAGACTGTTGGAGATATCCCTAGAGGCAAATAAATAATAAAGATTTATTGCATTATCTCATTAAGTTTATAATTAGTTTTATACCATGCTATAACTGTATTAATCGGAATTGTTAATACACGTGTGGTATGTAAACAAACCAGAGTCCCTAGTTAAGCCTCTAGATAAACTAGTCCATCAGTCAATGGATGATCGTGATTTCCCGATCATATTGCATTAACAGTTGATGGTGGAGTCATTTTATTGGGAGAATAATTTGATGGACATTACCCAAAGTATTGCAGTTAGGATCGTATCACTTAGTTCAACACTGCAATAGGATTAGAACGTGGTAGCTTATTCCTTGGACCGTGAGATTACATCAAGTCGCTGCTTCTGAAAGATATGGCTGATCGCATCAAACGTCATGCCTCATAAGCTGACAATAAAGGTGACACTTTCGGGTATTGGAAGGAAGTAGTCGGGGCGAGTAATCAAGAGCGGGATTTGTTCATCCGTGTGACAGATTGATATGCTGGGCCCACTCGGTGAGATTATATCTGTAAAGCTGCGCAGCGTATGACTAGGTCATTGAGATATAATTTCATGGGAACGAGTAAAGCAACCTTGTCGGTAACGAGATAAAACAAAACATAGGATGTTGACGATCGTATCTCGGACAAGGAAGTATCAACGAACAAAGGGAATGACCATATCATGTTGACGGTTCACAGATAATTCAGAGGTGATTTATTCTAGAATGCACAGGGGTCGTCATGTCATCCAGGGCTCCCTGACGGTCATTGGCGAGAGGGTCTCGACCATGTCTGGAGTGTTCTCGAACCGAGGGTAACACACTTAAGGTCTTGACGACGCTAGGAGAACGTTTTGGAAACATCGGAGTGGCTTAGGTATAGAGATAGGAGGTTTCGGAAAAGTTCCGGCAAGAACGAAAAGTTCCGGGGAAACCGGAAAAGTTCCGGGGAGACCGAAGTGAGTTCGGAATGATCCGGAAAATGTTTCAGTCATGGGAGATTAAATAATATGTAAATATATTAATTAATGAATTATAATATTTATTTATTAATTTAATAATAAAAAAAGGAGAAAAAAAGGGGCAGCTCACCTTAATGGGCCATAGGGCCCAAGAGGGGAAGCTCCCCCCATGTGAGGGCTGGGCCCTTGGGGCCCATGCGCCACCATGGGTGCGGTTGGCCCAAGGGGGCAGCCGCACCACCCCCTCTCCCTTTAGTCCCACATGGCTAGTTGAGGAGAGGTGCACATCCTTTTTCCTCAATAAATAGGGATCCGGATTAATTGGAAAAATACACAGAAAATTCAGGAATTAATTCCGGTTGGCCCAGGCTTCTCCCTAGTCCAATTCCTCCCTCCCCATCTCTGGACGTGCGCGTCCCAAGTCTGGGCAGCGTATACAGACCTATAAACCACAGCACACCGTTGTGCTGCGGGTTTCCACCCAAAGTTCTCGCTTCCGTTATTCCGGCTGGATCGGGGAGCACGGAGGTCATCGTCAAGGTCCGTACGTGTGCGAGTACTCGGAGGTGCTGCTCTCTCACGAGTTCGGCACTAGGAGCTTCTTCATCGCCGTGTCTCCTTCTTCTTCGTCGCGCCAAGTTCTCCGCGACCTTGAGGCACTAGTACAGAACGACACATCGGAAACGGGCCAAAAACCACTTCGCAACGGAGAAAGGGTCCGTGTCCCCGCTTCCGATACTGATGTCTTGCTCCTGGAGGCGCTGGCTTCAGTGGAGGTGCTGCTCTCTCACGAGTACTGCACAAAAGTCTTGCTCCTCGAGGCGCCGCTTTCAGTGGACCGTGTGGACGGAGCCCCGCTCCTACGTCTTCACGGCCGCCGCATAGTCTCCAGGTTTCCTCCTCGCCCTAAAGGAGATGAAAAAATCAAATGTAAGCTCCTTCATCTCTATACACAAGGCATATGCTTCTCATCGGCATTACAGAAAATATAGAACTAATTACAACTAGAACATAGCCTAAACAATGCCTCATATATAGGTAGATTGGACACACAAATTCCAGGGATGGAGCAAGCGAGCCAAGTAGGATGCACAAGATCGATGTGTATTTGTGCATATCACAAGGATCACTAGCGCCACCCCCGATCACGCGGTGTCACCTAATTTTAATCATCGGCATAACAGAAACAAGCTAAAATCAGAGCAAATGCCTACTAAAAACAGAGAAAATCCATGGATAAACAATTAGCTACTTACAACTAGAAAACAGCTAAAATCTATGTGTAAACAATGCCTACTAAAAACAGAGCAAATCTATGGATAAACAATTAGCTACTTACAACTAGAAAACAGCTAAAATCTATGTGTAAACAATGTCTACTAAAAACAGAGCAAATCTATGGATAAACAATTAGCTACTTACAACTACTCCCTCCGTTCTGAATTAATTGAATCAGATTTAGTACAACTTGTACTAAATCTGAGTCAATTAATTCAGAACGGAGGGAGTAGAAAACAGCTATCCTACTGAACTGGGGTCTTACATTAGGCGAGGCGGGCTCGCTTAGCGTCGCCGCCGGCGACGGAGCTAGCGCCGGCCTCCCCTGGCGGCCTTGCCCTCGCCGTGGACCAAAGAGAGGGCTATGGCGGCCCGGAGGTCAGACTGGTAGACCGCCTCCTCGGCGCGTTCGACCTGGGTCGACGCCTCGGAGAGGAGGACCGCCGCCTCCAGATCGGCCTCGCCCTGACGACGCTTGGCGTCCTCGCGCTCGAAATTGGCGCGGGAGAGTTGGCAAGCGATCCCAGATCACGACCTCCTCCTCTTCCTCTTCCTCCTCTCGTCGGAGGACGAGGACGAGGAGGAGGAGGAAGACGGATGGCGGCCGGGGTACATCGCCTGGCGGATCTCGCGGTAGCTGCAATGGGCCAAATGAGCGGGTGCGGCCGGAGCCTTCGCCGTGCGGACGAGCGCCAAGGCTGTGGGACCGGCCCGCAGGGGCCGGATCGGCGGTGGCCTGTTCCGCAAGCTCGTCCCCAACACCAGCTGACGCTGCCTGCCTGATCCAGGGTCGGCGCCAGCCGCAGCGGCCACGGCCGCGATGGCCGGATCTACCAGCGCCGACGGTGGAAGCCATGCGAGGAGAGTGGAGAAGAGGAGACTGTGCGGCGGCTAGGGTTGAAGTGAACACTGAGTGAGAGTGAGAGTGAGAGTGAAGGGCATAGTAGGTTCTTATAGGCCTCTGGGCTGCTGCTCTAATGGCACCAGAGATTACGAAACTGTCCGTGTGCGATGAACACACATCAGTAACGGAGTTAAACCAAACTCCGTTGCCAACATAATTCCACTATTCACCGTTGCCTTTGTTGTGGCCTGCTTTACGGCCCGTGCGGGCACGCGGGGGATGTCGCGATTTACCGTCGCCTAACTCCTGCCGTTGCCATAGAGGGGTATCCGATGTGTCGTCTGTACTAGTGAGGTCGGCTACGTACATCTTCATCGGCAACGCTTGTGCGGGAGCGTAATTCCCGCTATCGGTCTACAAGGGTATGTTTCCGATGACTTCTCCGTTACCGCATTACTAGATAGATAGATCCTGGCTAGTTTCGGTGTTGATAGTTAGAAAAATTATTGTTTTCTGCTACGAACCCATCAATACTCACTATCGTTCGTCCCTTTGCGCTTAGCCAGTCTCGAACGGTGATCGGGACGTGATCCCTAACCAGAACTCCGCATTGTTTTTTAAATACATCGGCAGCCTTCTTGGGTTCCTTCGGTTCGCGCCCGTAGGGGATATGACCTCAAATGTATAATGCGTAGATAGGGCCAACTTTTTGGTCGGGCCTCCTTTGGAAGATTTGCTCGATGTGAGGCCTAAGAGAAGAAACATTCGTCAATTTATATATATACAACTCAAGTAATGCATCTACTGATCGCCGAACTTCTTATATATACCTCGCCGGAGTTCGTTAAGGGTCCACCGGCTTCTCCATCGGAGCCGTCGGCTTCATCCTCACGTCGGTCGACCTCCATTCCATCCCCGGAGGGGTTCAGATAACGATGGAGATTCGGCTGGATCAGCACCTGGGGCGTCGTGGATTATATTCTCGAGAATTTCTTCCTGTGTTAGGTCTCTGCGGATTGGACTAGGTGGATCCATAGTTTCTGCAAAATGCACACAATATTATTTCAAAATGCATCAAATAAAATGAGTATCAATTGTTATGAATAATTACTAAAGCAATGAATACAAGTCACTTATCTAAGTGTATCAATTGTTATCATCAATACTTTGTAATTAAAAAATTACTACAAATCTACTAAGTCCAATATATCCACTACAAATCAATTACTAAAAATTACTACAAATCAATTACTAAAAAATTACTTAGTCCTAGAATTTATTTAAATGAATTATCATACTTTAAAACATAAAATGGTTTTCATAACTTATTCCATTTTGAAAATGAGTTCAAGATATTTTAAATTACAAAATATTACTCTTAATATTCCTAGAATTTAATTGAGATAAAAAAATATACATTATAAAGCCCTATTTTAAAATGATTCGTAAAAGAAACATATAAGATTATTGAATATTAATAACAAAAATATACTTCAAATTATACAAAATATACTTCAATAATCATCAATTCATCAACTTCAATAATCATCAAATCATCAAAATATACTTCAATAAGCAGGGAAATTGAAGATAAAATTCTACAAAATCTCCCGGAGATGCTCCCAAGAATCTCCCGGAGATTGGTGGCGGCGCCGCTTGGTTTTGACCACCGGAGATGCTCCGCGACAATCTCCCCGGCGGCGGACGGTGTGGGCTTCGGGAAGGCGAACAAGAAGAAGAGGGAAGAGATGGAGGGCACCGGACTGCTCAGAGTCTCACCAGAAGCACGAAGACGGCGACGGAGCGGGTCGGAGATGGCTGGAGGTCGACGGCGACGAGCTCGTCCTCGAGCGCGGCGACCGAACTTGGGGAAGAGGAAGGCGGTGGCGTCCGGAGCAGGAGAGGACGGCGATGGAGCAGGAGAGGACGGCGACGAATCGGCCGCGCCAGCGCGGTGGATTTTGGCACCTGACGGCGTCTCCTCTGCTTCTGCCCTTCCTCTTCGATGAAAAAATGGCTATGGATCCAACCGTGGCTTAAGTAGTGGAGGGACCTTAGTCGCGGCCCGTGGCTCAAACCGCGACTAAAGGGGGGTCTTTATCCGGCGGTGCCACGCACCGCGACTAAAGGGGTGGGAGGGCTTTTCATGTTCCCGCGCTACCCACACCTTTAGTCGCAGCCCGTGGCTCAAGCGGGACTAAAGGCCCAAAATTGCGCGCGCAACTCAATTTTTTTTACATTTAACAGAACTAGGACCTTTTTTAAACATTTGAATTAAGCAGTTTTTGCATATTTTTGAATGTGAGAAAACTTTCAACATGAAAATGTTTGAATTTGAATAACTAATCGAAAACCATTTTCTGTTTTATAAATAATTATTCTAACTATTCAAACTATTAACCATTTTGCCATTTTGAATTAAAAATGCATTAACTTTTATCTTTTGCATATTTTTGAATCTCACTAAACTTTCAACATGAAAATGTTTGAATTTGAATAACAATTCAAAACTATTTTCTGTTTTATAAAATAATTATTCTAACTATTCAAAATATTAACCATTTTGCCATTTTCAATTATAAAATGCATTAACTAATATTTTTTAACTTGCAATACTACCTCACGGGAATAATTTTAACTTGCCACATGAATTGCAATACTACCTCTCCCTTATGAATCAACAACTGCCAATTGATAGTCAGTTCATATCCAGATTACTTATTCAGATGTAAAGATCATTAGTTGGAAGGATAATAAAATATATTTTACACGATCGTCGTCGTAGCTAGACCAGCAGTAAGGAATGACAACAATCTTGGGTACATAGACGAACCATTTGTCCTAACCAATGATGTGGCTCAGGTTAGTCATACTCCTGCCTTGGCATAATACTTGTCCTCTAGTCGTCGTAGTCGTCGCCGTCGTCGTCGCGGTCGTCGGACGGCGCTCGCCTGGACTGGAAGTGAGGGTAGCGCAGGCGGGGGTTATCGCCGGCCGTGATGTAGTCCATGACGCTCTGGAGAGTCCGGCCGCCCCACCACAGCCGACGGCCGGCCTCGTTGAAGTTCGAAGGAGGCGGGCCGTCCTCCTCGTACCTGGCGAGCGCCCTCTCACGCCGATTGATGAAGAAGCGTCCCAAGTCGGGCGGTAGTCGGGATCCAGCGGGATTCATCCGCTGCTCCGGAGTGAGCTCGAGGTAGTAGTGGTTCGTGATGGCCGCCCGACGCCCAAACCTTGAGGGACAGGAACCGGCACGCCTCCGGTGCAGCCTCCAGCCGGCGGGGTCGTAGCCGGGCGGGCAGGGGTAGTTCGAGGCAAAGCGCCTCCGCCTCCGATAGGTTAGAGTGGGTACGGTGGAAGCCATGGGAGAGTGATGAGGTTGCAGATATGAGTTTAGATGTGCTATGCCAATGAGCCATGACTACATATATATGTGAGAAATGGCGGGAAATGAGGAGGGAAGCGGTGGAAAGCGCGGGAAGAAATAAGGCGGGAGAAACAGACCTTTAGTCCCTGTTCGAGCCACCAACCGGGACTAAAGGGGCTTATTTCTTCCCGCGCAATTTTACCAACCGGGACTAAAGTGAATCCCACCAATAAGGAAGAAGCACACGGATCGTGTGTTTCTTTCGAGCGCTTGTGAGCCGTTGGATCAGGGGTGTTTTCTTTTGGGGGCTTGTGAGCTGTTGGATCAGCACTAGCACAACCACTTTGTGAGCCACACAACCCATATATAGCCCACCTCTCAGACATGTTTGGCACTCACTCTGTACTCATTGTAGTTCATTTCGTAAACAAAGCATTCGGATTCCCTGCATACATCCGACGGTGCATTTGATATGCGGGCACTCACGAGTCTCACCGTCGGGCTGTATGCAGGGGAAACCGTATGTTTTGTTCTATCTACAAAATCTTTCAGTTCACCGACCGAATACAAATCATTCGGGTTTCCTAAGTAGCTACATCCTTCAGTTCGTCGACCGAATACAAATCATTCGGGTTTCCTAATTAGCTACGTCCTTCGGTTCATCGACCGAATACAAATCATTCGCATATAGTCAAAACATACGGTTTGTATTCGCATATAGCCATTATTACACATCACCAACATCCCTAGTGTTGTGGTTTTCTTCTGCGCCGTAGCCATGGAGAATCTTCATCATTTAACAGGATGCATGGGTCAGTTTTCACTGTGAAGGGCGGAATTTCATGAAACTTATTATAATCTTCTGACATGTCTGTCTTGTCATCCACTCCCACGATGTTTCTTTTCCCTGAAAGAACTATGTGGCGCTTTGGCTCATCGGACGATGTATTCTTTTGCTGATTTCTTTTTCTCGGTTTGGTAGACATGTCCTTCACATAGAAAACCTGAGCCACATCGTTGCTAGGACGAATGGTTCGTCCATGTACGCAAGATTTTTGAGATCCACTGTTGTCATTCCGTACCGCTCTACCTTTACCCCGTCTTTCAGCTGGACCCATTTGCACCGAAACAAAGGGACCTTAAAAGTAGGTCCATAGTCAAGTTCCCATATCTCCTCTATGTACCCATAATATGTGTCCTTCTGCCCATTGTCGTCTGTTGCATCAAAGCGGACACCACTGTTTTGGTTGGTGCTCTTTTTATCTTGGGCGATAGTGTAAAATGTATTCCCATTTATCTCGTACCCTTGGAAAGTACATATAGTCGAAGATGGTGACCTGGCCAACAAGTACAGCTGATCTCCAACAGTGGTGTTATTCATGAGATGTGTCTGCAACCAACTGCCGAAAGTCGCCTCGTGTTTCCCTTTAATCCAGGAGTCAGCCTTCCCCGGGTTTTCGGAGCGTAGAATATTCTTGTGTTCTCGATATACGGAGCCACCACGGTGGAATTGTGTAGAACTGTGTAGTGTGCTTGAGTGAAAGAATCCCTGTCCCTACATACCGTTGCTTTCCTTCCTAGTGTGCCTTTTCCAGTCAGCCTCCCCTCATACCGAGATTCAGGAACACCAATCGGCTTAAGGTCAGGAAGAAAGTCAACACAAAACTCAATGACCTCCTCTGTTCCATAGCCCTTGGAGATGCTTCCTTCTGGCCTAGCACGGTTATGAACATATTTCTTTAAGACTCCCATGAACCTCTCGAAGGGGAACATATTGTGTAGAAACACAGGACCGAGAATTCTAATCTCTTCGACTAGGTGAACTAGGAGGTGCGTCATAATATTGAAGAAGGATGGCGGGAACAACAACTCGAAGCTGACCAGACATTGGACCACATCAATCTGTAACCCTGATAGACTTTCTGGATCGATTACCTTCTGAGAAATTGCATTGAGGAATGCACATACCTTCACAATGGCTAGTCGAACATTTTCCGGTAGAATTCCCCTCAATGCAACCGGAAGCAATTGCGTCATAAGCACGTGGCAGTCATGAGACTTTAGGTTTTGGAATTTTTCTCTTTCATATTTACTATTCCCTTTATATTCGACGAGAAGCCAGACGGGACCTTGATACTGAAAAGGACTTCAAAAAGATTTCCTTCTCTTCTTGGTAAGAGCGTAGCTGGCAGGCCCTTGAAACTGCCCTGGATGCATGCCGTCTCGTCCTTTATGACGTTGCTGGTCCTCCCGTGCTTCCGGTGTATCTTTTGACTTCCCATACAAGCCCAGGAAGCCTAGAATATTCACGCAAAGATTTTTCGTCAGGTGCATCACGTCGATTGCAGAGCGGACCTCATGGACTTCCCAATAGGGTAGCTCCCAAAATATAGATTTCTTCTTCCACATGGGTGCGTGTCCGTCAGCGTCATTCGGAACAGGTTGTCTGCCAGGACCCTTTCCAAAGATTATATTTAAATCCTTGACCATACCAAATACATCAGCACCAGTACGGGGACAGGCTTCGTCCGGGTTTCTTCCTTGCCATTGAAATGCTTGCCTTTTTCCTTAAGTGATGCTGGGCGAAGAAAACGACGATTGTACGGGTACACATTCTTCCTACATTTATCCAGATATATTTCAGTCTCATCTAAACAGTGCGTGCATGCATTGTATCCTTTGTTCGTTTGTCCTGAAATGTTACTAAGAGCAGGCCAATCATTGATGGTTACGAACAGCAACACTTGTAGGTCAAATTCCTCCTGTTTGTGCTCATCCCAAACACGTACACCTAGTTCGGCCCACAACTGCAAAAGTTCATCAACTAATGGCCTTAGGTACACATCAATGTCGTTGCCGGGTTGCTTCGGGCCTTGGATGAGCACTGGCATCATAATGAACTTCCGCTTCATGCACAACCAAGGAGGAAGGTTGTAGATACATAGAGTCACGGTCCAGGTGCTGTGACTGCAGCTCTGCTCCCCAAAAGGATTCATGCCATCTGTACTTAGACCAAACCATAAGTTCCTTGCGTCACCTGCAAAGTCCGGGAAGTCTCTCTCGATTTTTCTCCACTGCCGACCATCAGCGGGGTGCCTCAACATCCCGTCTTTCTTACGGTCTTCCATGTGCCATCGCAACAACTTGGCATGCTCTTTGTTTCTGAACAAACGTTTCAACCGTGGTATTATAGGAGCATACCACATCACCTTGGCAGTAACCCTCTTCCTGGGTGGCTCGCCCTCAATATCACCAGGGTCATGTTTTCTGATCTTATACCGCGATGCAGTGCATACCGGCATTTATCCATATTCTCGTACTTCTCACCGCGGTAGAGGATGCAGTCATTAGGGCATGCATGTATCTTCTGCACGTCTAATCCTAGAGGGCAGACAAGCTTCTTTGCTTCGTACGTGCTGGCGGGCAATTCGTTCTTTCTTGGAAGCATCTTCTTCATTAGTACCAGCAACTTTTCAAATGCCGAGTCAGTCACACCGGTCTCTGCCTTCCACTTCAGCAATTCCAGTGTGCTACCCAGCTTCTTCTGGCCATCTTCACAAGTTGGGTACAACAATTTGTTGTGGTCCTGTAACATCTGCTCGAACTGCAACCTCTCCTTTTCTGTGTCGCAGCCTCGCCTTGCATCAGAAATGACCCGACCAAGATCATCAGCGGGCTCATCTGGTGCCCGTTCTTCACCCTCTTCTTCTTCATTGTCTTCCATTTCGGTATCAGCGTATTCAAGGAACATAGATTGGTAGTTGTCATCATCGTTCTCTTCTTCATCGCCGTCTTCCATCATAACCCCTCTTTCTCTGTTCTTGGTCCAAACATTATAGCCGGACATGAAACCGGGCCGAAGCAGGTGGCTCTGAATGACTCTTGAGGAAGTGTGATCCTTCTCATTCCGACATTCAACACATGGACAAAACATAAAGCCACCCCCATGCTTGTTCGCCTCGGCCGCAAGGCGAAAAGAACGCACGCCTTCTCTGTAAGCGGCAGAGCGTCGGTCACCGTACATCCATGGATGGCTCATTTGCATCATAGAACTATATATCAAACGCAATCACGATGCTAAAATTAGTACCGCGTAGTCTAAACGAGAAAATAGTTGCTAACCTTTTAGGACACTTGGAAACAAAGAGGAGGAAGCTTAAGTGTGGTTCGGGCACCTCATATCATGTTTGTCTTGTGTGAACTCAAGTGGCATCGCTCTAACTGGCATTTCACCGAACACCTCTAGTGCATATGAAGAAAAAAAAACTAGCACAAACCTACACCACCTCCCACCAGAAAAAAAACAAGACAGAGGGGAGAGGGGCTGCCATATATATATAGGGCCAGCCCATTAGTCCCGGTTTGAGATACAAACCGGGACTAAAGGTGGGGCACCAGGCCGCAGCGGGCCATAGACCCCTTTAGTCCCGGTTTGTATCTCAAACCAGGACTACTGGGCCATAACGAGTTGGGACTAAAGGGTGCCGTACGCTTCGGTGTTTTCGGGGCGACGTGTACGGACCATTAGTCCCGGCCCAGGCCACGGCCGGGACTAATGGCCCGGACGAAAGGCCTGTTTTCTACTAGTGCGAGTTCCCAGTCGTCCGTGCAGTGCAGGTACGATCACGAAGAACATCAATGTTAAGTAGATAAGTAGAAGTCCAGAAGCCGTACCGCTTCGTCTAACCAGGCGCGGTGGATCTCGGCCCTCGTCGGCGGGAGGGGCTCTTTTTTCTGGTTTAGTGTCCAGGTTTGCTGGGGCGGCGTTCTGTTGGTGGCGGCGGCGCTTCTTGCAATAATGTCTTCCCGGCTTCAGCCCCATCTCGGCGGCGACGTCGAGAACCTCGTGAAAGTGGTGTGGTTCTCGAGAACTTCTTCTGGCGATGGCGGTATGGATCGTCATGGAGCTTTATCGATGATTCATCCTTCTTCTTAAGCTCTAGGACGGATGTGATCTTCTTGACCCGTTCGACGACTTCCCGTCTGCAACCAACAACGCCAGGACGGCTCTCGGAGGTTGAAGGCGAAGGACATCTCAAGGATCTCGTTGTAATTTCATTTTTTGTTGAAATGTTTTGTACTGTTCCATGTTTTTTTAATGCCAAGGTCCTTTTCGCAAAAAAACACATTGGAGTAAGGGAGGCGTTTTGTCTCCCGAGCTCACACACTCCTGGCTATAAACAAATTAAAAAAATACTAAAATATTTTTACAAATTTTGAAACAAAATAGTGAGAGCATATACATGTTTTCTACAATGTGTTAAGTTTCATGGTGAAATGACATTTGTATTGCTCTCTGCAAAAAACAATATCAGTGATTAAAAAAATATATTTTGAAATCTCATTCCGGTCATTTTTTTTGCACAAATCACTATGAATGTCATTTTAGCACGAAACATGGCACACGTGTAGGAAACTTGCATATGTTAGTCCCAATTATTTTTAGAATTATTTAAAATGTTTTACTATTTTTTCGATTTTGTTATTCAGCCAGGAGCAGGTGAGGTCGGGAGTCAATTTGAATTTCTGAAAGCGAGCGCGGTGAAGACTGTAACACTAGATAGGTGGGGAAGGAACGAGAACACCGGTGGCTCGGGCTGTTCTTTGTCGTGCCAGCCAAAAAACTCGTAGTTTCTCAAAGTGTCATCAAACCATGACTGGTCCTTTTGATTTAAAAGATTTGCATAAAAAATAGAGGATTTTAATCCTTAAGAGTTTTTTCATGGTGGTTGTTTGATTTGTAGGTTGAATTTCATAGAATTGTTTTCTAAGAAATTATTTGCACTAAATTTTATAGGAAACATGATATCCACATAAATCTCTTTTTTTAGAAACCTTTGTTTTTTGTGATAGAATAAGAATAAATGTTTGATGCACATGAAATCGTGTATGATTGAAGTGGGCAAGACATTGATATTCCCCATTTCTCTATCTCAAAGAATCGACGGGGCTCTATATACCGCTCGACGCGTAATGAGCGGTGCTAGCCATACTATTAGGGCATCTCCAAGGGAGGCCCAGTCAGTGCCCCCCCCCCCCCCCCCCCCCCAACAATTTTGGGTGTCCGCGCAGAAAATCGGCCTCCAAAGGACCCCCATCAGTTCAAAAGTGGGCCACAAATTCTCTTGACATCCCAAGAACCCCAACTTTCCATACTGTTTGCGGACAAGTCGGGACGCAACCTTCACCTAGACATTCTCTTATCCTTTTGCTATGTAGTGATCTAAAATATAAATCAACTTAGATTTTTGGATTTCATGATTTCCCATTTCATTCCTTCATGTTTTAACCCGATGAGATATTTAGAGTATTTTTCTACACATATACACTTATTCAGATGTTTTGCTTTGCTTAAGACCGATCCACTACTTTTTGTATAAATCAGTTACACATACCACAAAGAAAAGAGAAAATGTCTCAAATACATTTTTGTTGCTCCTAAACCTGAACCTGATCACTTAGCAATGGTTGAACTTGAAGTGAAAGAACCGAGTCAAAATGAAGAACAGAAAACAGATGAACTTGCCTTATTTGAGGCATTGATTTTTTGAGCGAGATCCCACATTACATCTACAGATTTGGAAATACCTACAAATTGTGAGATATGAAGTATGAAGAGCTTCTTTGCGGCTAGGTCCTATGCATCCCAAACAGAAGAAGTACCTTCTAAACTACAAGAACATCAAAGACGTTTTCTGTTCAGTTGGTTCCATCTTTTCCCATCATGGTTGGAGTACTCCGATAGTGCTATTGTGCATATTGTTTCTTTTACTTTCTCTGCACCATAAACAAAAAAAAGTTTTTTAATGTCTTCACTGTTCTATGTTTTGATGTTTGGAAGAGAGTCAATGATGGAAAGAAGTGTGCATTTTTAGCTCATGTTGGATCTGGACCTTGCTCACAACACAACAATTTTCTGGGAGATTGTCAGGCTATATTGAACTAGACACATATCAACCATTATAAAGGTGCTAACGACATGGACGGAGAAAATGATTGACTGCCGTGGAAAACAACAGTTGCAACCGTCAAGTGGTCAACATTTCAGTGTTGTGCTTTTAGAGGCCATGATGAAGCAGTCGAGTCAAGAAACAAAGGGAATTTCATTTGAATGTTAACACTTGTTGGAGAATTCAATCATGATATTGGAGCTATCATTTTTGAAGAATGCTCCACGTTGTTTCAGATACATATCTCATGAGGTTCAACTAAAGATCTTTTGTACCTATGCAGCAAAGTTAGAGCCCATATCTGGCAAGAAAGGAGATGCAAACTTCGCCATTATAGTGGATGAAACGTGTGATGCGAAAAAAGAGAGCAAATGGCAGTTGTTTCAGAGTCGTTGAGAACGATGGAGTTTTACAAGAGCACTTCTTTGCGCTGAAACATGTAAGAAACACCAAAGCATTAACACTAAAGCGAGAGTTATGTGTTTGATTATCCAAGCATGGGTTTGATGTCCAGAGTTTTCGTGGTCAAGGGTACGGTAGGGCAAGCAATATGAAGGGGGAGATTAATGGATTGCAAACAGTTTTCCTCAAAGATTTTTTGTATGCATATTATGTTCACAGTTATGCGGCTTGCACTTGTTTCTGCATCTAGGAATGTTGTGCATGTTAGCCAATTCTTCCATAATTTTTTTTATAATAAACACAGTTGACTCCTATTCCAAACAACGTGATGAGTTGCATGATGCCCAGGTTCTTCAGATAGCACACTTATTTTACATTGATCAAACTTAATGTCGTAAGTTCAGTTATGCGAACTATTTCCTCTGATGCAATAGCTAGGTCAAATCGTGTCGATGGAGATACTACTTTCAGCTACTTGGCCTCTTTTGAATTTGCATTTTCATATGTATGATAAGAGAAATATTGGGAATCATCTAAGCTCTTGGAAAAACTTTACAAAAGAAATCACATGACATAGTAAAATGTAATTCGATTTGTGTTACTTACTAGAGATGTTCAAGAAAACCTGCCATTGGATAATGGTTGGGAATATGGTTGGGAATATTTGTATCCCTTTTGCTAACCGAGAATTAAGTTAGAACTCGGCCAACCCTTTCACCGGTTGATTTGCATCACGATTCGTGTACCTGAAATTGGGTTAGCGAAAATTGGACATGAAATTTGTGTAATTCACATGAATTGCTTATGCACTTGGGTGCATTGCATATGAAATTGGGTTACCGAAAATTAACTTAATTATATGTTTATCGAGAATTAGCCGCGACCTAGTTTTATAGTGTTACTCTGATACCAAAAATGGATTTACATCTTTTTGTGCTATTAACATATGCAAAATGGTTGGGAAGTACTGCCCAACAGATTTCACACAACAAGATATGACTGGATTGGAGCATCAGTTGGACCATTTTGCTCATGAGCTCCCAACAATGATGATTTGAAGAAGGCTACAACATTCACTGCACTTTGTCAATGCCTTGTTGTGACAGGATGTCACGTGATTCACAATTTGCTTGATAGATTGCTTCGCTTGCTTATTAGTCTCCCGGTTTCGACCAGTAGTGCTGAGCATGCATTCCCTGAAAATTATCAACGTGAGATTGCCCAACAAGATGGAAGTTAATTATCTTACAAATAGCTTGCAGCTACAAGTAAATGAAAAATTGCTGCACAATATAGCTGTCAAGATTACAGTAAAAAAAACTGTCAAGATATCATGGTGAACTTCAAGGCTCGCAAGAACAGCAGAGCAACTATGTAATTAGTATCTAACCCCATAGTCTGGCTTGGTTTGCTTGTATTTTGCTATATTGTCTTTTGCTTTAGAGTATTATTAAATCTGAACTAATTGGTGCTCTAGTATGGTATTGTGTGAACACATTTATATATTACTCCAGTGTAGCTTTATGTGGAAATTCTCTACTGATTTAATGGTTACATTTTTTACAAGACATGCAAATGATTGTTTGACATTATAGGCAATTGGCTCCCTTATACATTTTCCTCCACGCTCCGCCACTGCAGCTCTCACCTCTCCTCTTCTCCCTTAATATAGACAGACAGCTCTTCTTGCATGCAGGAGACCAGGTCTCCCTCGCAACGAGCACCACACGCGAGCAGTCTCTTCTTTCCCATATCCCTCCCTTGTCGCGCCATTACTTCGTTTGCAAACCATCGCAAGCAACCGCCCATGGACGGGCACACAGGCGTGACGCCGTCCAATTGAAATGCTATGTGCGCAACGGGTGCTTACAAAGAAAGCGACGAGAGCGTGGGAGCTAGGCGAACATGTCGAACACGCAGGGGAAGAAAGGGAACAGGAACGCAGGCGGCGGCGGCGCGCCGACAGGCGGTCGGTCGTCGTCTGGACAGGGGGTGAAGTTCGCGCGCCGGACCGCGAGCGGGCGGTACCTTAGCCTGTCACGTGAGGACATAGACATGGAGGGCGAGCTGGCGGCGGACTACGCCAACTACACGGTGCAGATCCCGCCGACGCCGGACAACCAGCCCATGATGGACGGCGCGGAGCCGGCGACCGTGGCGATGAAGGCCGAGGAGCAGTACGTGTCCAACTCGCTCTTCACCGGAGGGTTCAACAGCGTCACGCGCGCCCACCTCATGGACAGGGTCATCGACTCCGAGGTGACGCACCCGCAGATGGCCGGCGCGAAGGGTGCCCGCTGCGCCATGCCGGCTTGCGACGGCAAGGTCATGCGCAATGAGCGCGGCGAGGACATCGACCCCTGCGAGTGTAGGTGTGTATGACCAATCTGTTGATTAATGATTGTTCGTTATTTAATGTACAGACTATCCAATTTCCAATGCGGGCTCCTAAATTGATGCAATGCATGCGGGCTGCAGGTTCAAGATCTGCCGTGACTGCTACCTGGACGCACAAAAGGACGGGTGCATCTGCCCGGGGTGCAAGGAGCACTACAAGATTGGAGAGTATGCCGACGACGACCCCAACGACGTGTCATCGGGGAAGCTCCACCTCCCGGCGCCCGGCGGCCTCAACAACAACAAGTCCCTTCTCGCCCGGAACCAGAACGGCGAGTTCGACCATAACCGGTGGCTCTTCGAGAGCTCCGGCACTTATGGCTACGGCAACGCGTTTATGCCCAAGGGCGGCATGTACGACGACGACCTAGACGAGGACGGCCTTGGCGGCGGCGACGGTGTCATTCCGGAAATGAAGCCGTTCAAGCCACTGACGCGTAAAATGCCGATGTCGGCGTCCATTATCAACCCGTACCG
Source organism: Poa pratensis (assembly GCA_947311845.1). Lineage (NCBI taxonomy): Eukaryota > Viridiplantae > Streptophyta > Magnoliopsida > Poales > Poaceae > Poa > Poa pratensis. The sequence goes on from CAMZMU010000107.1 coordinate 57,009,761, forward strand.
GATCTTCATTGTCATCCGGATGTTCGTGCTTATCTTCTACCTCACATGGCGTATCCGCAACCCCAACATGGAGGCGCTCTGGCTGTGGGGCATGTCAATCGTCTGCGAGCTCTGGTTCGCCTTCTCCTGGCTGCTGGACATGCTCCCCAAGGTGAACCCCATCAACCGGAGCACCGACCTCGCAGTGCTGAAGGAGAAGTTCGAGACGCCGTCGCCGTCCAACCCACACGGTAGGTCCGACCTGCCGGGACTGGACGTGTTCGTGTCCACGGCCGACCCGGAGAAGGAGCCGGTGCTCACCACGGCCAACACTATCCTATCCATCTTGGCCGTGGACTACCCGGTAGAGAAGCTCGCGTGCTACGTTTCGGATGATGGCGGTGCGCTTCTGACCTTCGAGGCGATGGCAGAGGCGGCGAGCTTCGCCAACATCTGGGTTCCCTTCTGCAAGAAGCACGACATCGAGCCCCGCAACCCGGACAGCTATTTCAGCATCAAAGGAGACCCAACCAAGGGCAAGCGGCGGTCGGACTTCGTCAAGGATCGGCGCAAGGTGAAGCGGGAGTATGACGAGTTCAAGGTGCGCATCAACGGCCTCCCGGACTCCATCCGCCGGCGCTCCGACGCCTTCAACGCCCGCGAGGACATGAAGATGCTCAAGCACCTCCGCGAGACGGGCGCCGACCCGTCTGAGCAGCCCAAGGTGAAGAAGGCGACATGGATGGCCGACGGCACGCATTGGCCGGGCACGTGGGCCGCGTCTGCGCCTGACCACGCCAAGGGAAACCACGCCGGCATCCTACAGGTACTACTCTGTTTTTTTAGATCGATAAAACTCTGTTTTGAGTTTCCATGCATCCAACAGATTAATCATGATTATACAAACATTACATTCTTGACATTTACACATGCCAGGTGATGCTTAGGCCGCCGTCACCAGACCCACTGTACGGAATGCACGACGAAGAGCAGCTGATCGACTACAGTGACGTGGACATCCGGCTGCCGATGTTGGTCTACATGTCGAGGGAAAAGCGGCCGGGGTACGACCACAACAAGAAGGCCGGAGCCATGAACGCGCTGGTGCGGTGCTCCGCCGTGATGTCCAACGGCCCCTTCATCCTCAACTTCGACTGCGACCACTACATCAACAACGCGCAGGCCGTCCGCGAGGCCATGTGCTTCATGATGGACCGCGGCGGCGAGCGCATCTGCTACATCCAGTTCCCGCAGAGGTTCGAGGGCATCGACCCGTCCGACCGCTACGCCAACCACAACACCGTCTTCTTCGACGGCAACATGCGCGCGCTCGACGGCCTCCAGGGGCCCATGTACGTCGGCACGGGCTGCATGTTCCGGCGGTTCGCGCTTTACGGCTTCGACCCGCCCCGCACGGCGGAGTACACCGGCTGGACGTACAAGAAGAAGAAGGTGACCACGTTCAGGCAGGACCCGGAGTCGGACACGCAGTCGCTCAAGACGGAGGACTTCGACGCGGAGCTCACGGCGCAGCTGGTGCCCAGGCGCTTCGGCAACTCGTCGGCGATGCTGGCGTCCATTCCCGTGGCCGAGTTCCAGGCGCGCCCGATCGCCGATCACCCGGCAATCCTGCACGGCAGGCCGCCGGGGTCGCTCACCGTGCCGCGGCCCCCGCTGGACCCGCCCACCGTGGCCGAGGCCGTGTCCGTCATCTCCTGCTGGTACGAGGACAAGACCGAGTGGGGTGAGCGTGTGGGGTGGATCTACGGCTCCGTGACGGAGGACGTGGTCACCGGCTACCGCATGCACAACCGCGGGTGGCGCTCCGTGTACTGGATCAGCAAGCGCGACGCCTTCCTCGGCACAGCCCCCATCAACATGACCGACAGACTGCACCAGGTTTTCTTCGATTCCCTAGCTAGTCATCCATCAGCAACAAATTTGTTGCTCAATCATGGAGCTATCGTTCGATCTGCAGGTTTTGCGATGGGCGACGGGGTCTGTGGAGATCTTCTTCTCGCGGAACAACGCGTTCCTAGCTTCACGGAGGCTCATGTTCCTGCAGCGGGTGGCGTACCTCAACGTGGGCATCTACCCGTTCACCTCCATCTTCCTGCTCACCTACTGCTTCATCCCGGCGCTCTCCCTCTTCTCCGGCTTCTTCATCGTGCAGACGCTCAACGTCGCCTTCCTCTTCTACCTCCTGACCATCACCATCACCCTCATCGCGCTCGGCATCCTCGAGGTCAAGTGGTCCGGCATAGAGCTCGAGGACTGGTGGCGCAACGAGCAGTTCTGGCTCATCTCAGGCACGCGCAACCAGCTGACACTAATTAACGACATTTCTAGCTAATTAAGCTAGGATCCTGATTGTGTATCTGCAGTTTTGCACAATATAATTTAATCTGATGGTGCAGGCACAAGCGCGCACCTTTACGCGGTGGTGCAGGGCCTGCTCAAGGTGATGGCCGGGATCGAGATCTCCTTCACGCTCACGGCCAAGGCGGCGGCCGAGGACAATGAGGACATCTACGCGGACCTCTACGTCGTCAAGTGGTCCTCGCTGCTCATCCCGCCCATCACCATCGGCATGATCAACATCATTGCCATCGCCTTCGCCTTCGCCCGCACCGTCTACAGCGACAACCCGCGCTGGGGCAAGTTCATCGGCGGCGGCTTCTTCAGCTTCTGGGTGCTCGCGCACCTCTACCCGTTCGCCAAGGGCCTCATGGGCCGCCGGGGCAAGACGCCCACCATCGTCTTCGTCTGGTCGGGCCTCATCTCCATCACCATCTCCCTCCTTTGGGTCGCCATCAGCCCGCCGGACGCAAATTCCAGTGGCGGCGTCCGCGGCACCGGGTTCCAGTTTCCTTGATCGATTAGGACTTTCGATATATGCTACCATTAAGCATGATGCATGGCTGATCGAGATGGTGCAGTGTAATGCAATAGACGAGTTAGCAATGTTGTTGTGCTGAGTGTTACAATACTTTGTTTCTCCCGTAGATATGAAAGGATTGGGTCAGTGTTTATGTAGAGAAATGTGATTTGTAAAGGTTAAATTGGTCGAATTGAAGGAATATAATGATATAAACTTGTATACATTGATATATTATCCTGAAGATATCGACTTGTACGCTGTCTTTTATTACATGGATTTTGTATAGTACATATTTCTTGCAGTGATTTTGCAAACTCTCAACATGCGCCTTGAGATCAAATGAATCTTAGGCTAGCTTTTAGGGAGATCTGAAGGCCACATGTATGCACATTTTGTGAATAAAGCCTCAAAGATAGAATCACTACTGGATATGTCTTAGGCACGAAAACCATGTTGTGGTATCCCTTAGAGCATCTCCAATAGCATAACCAAAATTTGGCTACCCGGATCCAGAGATGGATATAGGAGAGAGAGTTTGGGTACTCACAATTGGATACCCAAAACACCATATTTTAAGCTTCTAGCGTATGGACGGACAGTCCGGACACGACATAGAAAGAAAATCGTCACCCAAACCAGCCCGCACAAATGATTTTCAAAAGCCCGAAGAACATGTCCGCCTCCCAGAACAAGACACAGAGCATGTTCCGAACTTTCTTGAAATGTATTGAAAATGTCGAGATCAACAGAGTACGCATAACTTCTTAATAATCTTATGATTTATGAAGCATATGTGGATCCACACTTGAAATTAATGGATTTTGTATTTAGATTTTCATGCACTCTTAATAATTGTATGTTGATTTAAACTATTTATTTGGTACTTCAAATAATTTCGCATAATCTATGTGATTTGAACTATTTATTATTGGGTTACGGGTAAAACTTTAAAATTTCCGTAACCTTGCGCCAAGATCTATCTACGAAGATATGCTGCACCCCATAATGCTAGATCCAGAATACTTACAAACACCGTTGCGGAAGATCTTGTGTTTGTCGAAATAGATGTCGGTGAAGCCTGATGAAGAATCTCACGTCCACGCCGGGAGGTGAGATTGTTGCCGGTCCGTCGTCGAGGAATTGCTTGCGCATCCCCACTCTAACAGTATCCACACGTACACCGCGCCAACCCACCGAGCACGTTTGCCGCCTAGAGCTACTAGCACCGACGAAGAGAGACAGCCTTTCGGCGTAGTTTAGGTGGTAGATCTAATCAACTAGATTAGATCTATATGAGAGGATTAGAGACGTCTAATTCTCAACACATGAGATCTAATAGAAAGAGAGAGAACTTGGATTGTTTCAACGGGTTGGGGTGTTTATATAGTAGGCCAAAGGGGAGGGGTGCTGGGGGGAGGGGCATGCCCTCCCCTTGTGCCGCCGGCCAGTCCCTTCCCTTCCCCAACTCGGATTGGGAGGAGGAGTAGGACTCCTCCCTTCCCAAACCGCCTCCACCAAAAGGAAAGGGGGAGGAGTCCTTCCCCACCCCAATTCGGATTGGGAGTTGGAGGAGGACTCCTCCTCCCAAACCGACTCCACCTAGTGGGCCTATCCCACTAGGGTTTTGGCCAAGGGGGCAGTCTCCCTCCCCCCCCAACTCGGGTTGCCCACCCGCCCCACTAGGGGTGCGGCTGCCCTGTGGGCCCCATGGGCCCACTCGGTAGCCCCTGGTGGTGGGCTCCAAATAAAATATTTTATTTAATATTTTCCATAATTATTTATTAATAAAATAAATTAATATTTAATTAAATAATATTTTGTTTAATTAATTCTTTATTTGAATATTTCCTTTTACAGAATATTTCACTGAATTAATTACTTATCATATAAAACACTTTCATATTATCCGGGACACCCAGTGTCCGCTGACAAAATACACCGGATAAATATTTCCCTCTTATATAAACCTTCGGATTAAATCCGCTGGTGACAGAAACCATTCCTATCACCCCGGGACATTAGATGTCCGTCTTCTCTCTAATTCAAACCACTATCTCATTACCACAAAGACTACAACTTTATTCTCTCAATAAAAGGTTGACTCACAGCTTAAGTGTGTGACCCGAAAGGTACAGTAAACACAAAGACATGTCCGGGAGCTTACCAGACAATAACCAGCATTGGGACCTAGACGGCCGTACTGGCTCCCGTGTGTTTATGAGTGAACGACAGAACCTGTGTGTTACTCATTACACTAATCCCCTTACGTACATGATTCCAATGATATCTCGAGATTGAGACAATGTGCTCTAGTGTGCTCAAACCATTCGATCATAACATATATAATTCCCGTATCAATATCATTCTCTTTTCTCATTCCGTATTTATATTGTCCCGTGATAAATCACGCTATGTCTGGCCAGACGATTGAGCGACAATAATAATACTGAGATGGCCTAGAGGATGTATCTCTCCATCGTCTGGAGGAGTAAGTGCCATTCTTGAATAATCTCTGTTCCAATACATTACTCTATTTCACGCCCAAAAGCCACCGTTATGGTCCCCAGTTACGGCCAGACGTTAGGTGACAATCAAAGCATGAGTGTCGAATAAGCGGTCACCAGATATTCTCATAGCAAAGGAATACAGCTAATGATAACTAGACATATAATCAATTGCTACCTTCATCGTTGACGATTAGTCTCTTAGCAAGATCATACAATGGGTCGGTTCAGTACTATTATCATTCCGATAATAAACTCCTATAGTTGTGTGACTTATACAAAGTCCATGATCAGGAAAACATGATCATCAAACAACAAGATAGGCTAGTCTTAGAGACAAGATCATGAACTCTTTTACTTGTTCGTATCTCTACACTTGTATTGGAGGTTTTCTTCTTGAACACGTTGTATTTGCTATCCAAGTGCCCAATACAGTTAGAGCATAAAGATATAAAGGTTAATAATAAACTTGGAGATAAATAATAACTAAATTATTATTGTCTCTAGGGCATACCTCCAACATTTATTTGTGCTTTCGATTAATTTAGGATGATTTACGTGCAACATTTTTTTTTGAGAATCCGACCACCCTTTATTGATTAACTTGTAAGTTCAAAGGAATACATAAACCAGCATGAGGATTGAGAAGCCACGGACGGCGCCCCCTTCCTTCTCTAACACTAAAACGGGCTAGACGATGAGCTTCACCATTGGAGCTCCTTTTTTCATGCCTAAACTCAGACAACTCAAAGTGCGATGCCGTTGCCAAGATTTCCGAGATGACCATGCCATACTCACCCGCATACGAACGCTTTAGGTTGTTGATCACTTCCAGACAGTCAGACGCAATGCATACTCTTTTGACATCAAGATCTTGCGCCAACGCCAGAGCTTCGCGGCAAGCAAGTGCCTCTAAAGCTGCTGGGTTTAGACCACCTACTATCACTGTTAGGGTAGAAGCACCCATAAACTGCCCCGCCTCACTACGACAGACAGCTAAAATAGCCCCTCCTGCACCCATCTTTGACGTCGCTGCGTCGACGTTGAATTTGAAGCTGTCTGGCGGTGGGGGAGCCACCTTGGTTCTGCAGGACTTGAAGACTGCCTTGACTGTAGATTAGCAGGTTTAGGAGCAAGAGCCAAATCATCAAGAAATCTTCAGACGAACAAAAAGGTAGAAAGTGGACTTTGTTGTTCGCCATCATGGATCAACCGCCGCCGAGCATACCAGATTGCCCACAGCGTGACGATCATTTCAATGAACTCAGAGTGGTTAAGCCAGTCCAGAGAATAACCATTGTTTAGCCTTTACGTGCAAAATATGAGAGGCCGAAACTGACGGTAAGACATGGGCCTTACGCTGATGTAGTAGCAAGGCCCTTCTACCGTTTTGCTATCTCGTTCTACTTTTTTTTAGTGAGAATTTTTAGAACTAAGACCCCCAAAGAGGGCCCGGCTTTATTAAGAAAGCCACACACACTGGTCTTATCCAGCAAACAGAGTCTCATACAGGAAAGCGAAGACTAAGAACAAAGGCTGGGGTACAAACCACCACCAGGACACGATAGAAACCAACATCCAGCAACACACGAAACACAAGAGAGGCAACAGGAAAAATAGACAACTAAACTAAACTAAACGCCCCTCCTCCGAGAGACCTCCAGCAGCTGGTATATTTTTGCTGTTGCCTCCAGCTTGTGCAGCATTCCATCCCAGCTCCTACTACGCTTTGCCGGCAAGAGAGCTCTCCACTTCGCAAGATAAGATATGCATTTGTAAATGTTAGTGAAGACAGAACCAACCACCTTATGGTTAAAAACAACATCATTCCTTGAGGTCCAAATGGCCCACGCCATGGCACTCAACAAAGCCCAACTAGCGTCATTCCCCGCCGACCCCGGTTTTTTGAGAGCCATCTCAACAAAATCTTCAAAATCAACAGGTGGGCGAGGCCACCCAAACGCCTCTTTGGCAAACCACCAGCAAAAATGCGACAAAGGGCAACCAAAAATCAGATGGCGAGACGATTCTACCTCCCCACACAGACAACAACCCAAGTCACCCGGCCAACCTTTCGCTTTCAAGTTTACCGCCACCTGAATCCTTCCTTTAAAACACATCCAAGTAAAGATTTTAAATTTCACAGGCATGTTAGTTTTCCAGAGCTCCAAAATTCCGGTGTCTTTCACACCCGAATCTAGGATGTAGTCGTATAAAGATTTAGAAGTGTACTTCCCAGAATCAACCAGCGCCCAATACCCAACATCTTCGTCCTCCGACAAGCAGACACTCCGCATTCTATCCTGTAGACCCGCCCACTCCTCTACCTCTCTAGGCCCAAACGAACGAACAAAAGAAAGGTTGAGATGCCCCTGTCCCAGAACCTCCCCGACAGTTGCAAGTTTATTGCCACAATGCGCAAAAAGAGTGGGGAAACACAGCTTCAGCGGTACGTCACCACACCAAACGTCCTCCCAGAAGCTAGCTTTCCGCCCGTCACCGATATGATACGCAATCCCTCTCCGAACCCAGCCTTTAATCTTATGGAGCCCTTTCCAGAATTGCGATGACCCTCCTGGCGAGGAGGCAAAGAAACTACCATTCCCCAGATATTTTTTCCTCAGGATTTGACAGCTCAAATCCTTGTCACCCCTCTCAAGTTTGATAATCCATTTTGCCAACAAGGAAACGTTCCTGACCCTACTGTCCGTGAAGCCCAACCCCCCAAATTCCTTAGGTTTTGCAAGCCGATCCCACTTTACCATATGATACTTATGTTGCCCACCATTGCCTTCCCAAAAAAATCAGCCCTCCCCGTGTCTGCTCCATGATGAATCCCCTCCGGTAGCATATAAACTCCCATCAGGTAAGTGGGCACATTACTAAGACAAGAGTCAATAAGGGTTTTTCTCCCACCAGAGGACACCGGCTGCCAATTCCCAAGTTTTTTCTGAATTTTTGTCACCACAAAATTCAGATCTGAAGCTAATAACTTTTTGTGAGAAACTGGCACACCCAGGTACTTGAAAGGGAAAACCCCAACCTCACAATTAAACAGGTTAGCAACTCGTTTTTGTTCATCACAATCTCCACCAACCACAAAAACCTCACTCTTCTCGTAGTTGATTTTTAAGCCTGACATCGCCTCAAAACAGTACAAAATGAATTTCATAGAAGCAATCGACCTTTCGTCGTTTGCTAGGAACACCACCGTGTCATCTGCATACTGCAGATGCGTTAAACCCCCATCCACCAAGTGTGGAACCAAACCCTTTATATGGTTCTTTTCCTTTGCTGCTGTAATCATAGCCCCAAGAGCATCCCCAACCAGATTGTATAAAATGGGCGACAGAGGGTCCCCTTGTCTCAGACCACGGTACGTTCGAAAATACTCTCCATTTTCCCCGTTTATATTAATGCACACCTTACCCGTTTCCACTGCCCAAATAATCCATTGTACCCACTGATCACAAAACCCTTTTTTCCTTAGCACCTCTCTTAGGAAAGACCACTGAACCTTGTCGTAAGCTTTCTCGAAATCGAGTTTCAGCACAATGCCTTGCGCATTAGTGCTATGTAAATCTTGCAAAACTTCAGTTAGGACAACCACCCCTTCCATAATATGCCTCCCAGGAATAAAAGCAGTTTGAGTGATGTTAATAATTTTATCTGCCACTTTGGTAATTCTCCCCATCAAAACCCTAGTGATGATCTTGAAAATCACGTTTAACAGACAAATAGGCCTATACTGTTTTATACCTTTGGGCCCCTGAACTTTAGGCAGCAGAATAATAACCCCGTAATTTAGCCTCCCAAGGTTTAGCTACCCAGCATGCAGATCGTCCATCATTTCTTTCACCAGACTTTTCAAGTTATCCCAAAACTCTTTATAGAACATCACCGGGAACCCATCCGGCCCTGGTGTTGTGTTTGTTTTCATATCCATCACAGCTACTTCAATTTCTTCCATGCAGAACGGTTTTGTCAGCTCAATACAATCTTCTGGCGACACTCTACCCGATAGACTCCATGTGTCAGGATGCAAGCAAACCTTCAAGACCGGTTCCTTTCCAAACAAGTACTTGTAGAACTCAGTAATGTGAGTCTTAAGCTGATCTCTCTCCTCAATCAAAATACCTTCCTCTTCAAGCGAAAGTATCATTGTTTTCTGTCTTCTTCCATTAGCAATTGAGTGAAAATAAGCAGTGTTGTTATCTCCTTTCAAAATCCACTGTTTTCCTCCTCTCCGTTGCCAATAAGCCTCCTCTTCTGCTAACAACTTAGAAATTTCAGCGTCCAACTCGTACCTACGTACCCAGTCTGTTTCTAATAAGGCACCCAAGTCTCCCAACTCGTACAGATTCTGTATCTCAAGCATACACTCTCTCTTCTTGCGCTTTGTCTCCCCTCTCAGATTCGCAGCCCAACCTTTCATCAGTTTCCGCAGACCATACTGCTGTTCTTTCCACCAGTCCAAAATCCCCCTGCCTACGCACAGGTCATTTATCCAGAACCATTGGTTTGAACTCCACGTTACAAAACCAAGCTGGTTCCATTTTAAAAGGTCTTGGCGCTAAAACCAAGCCATCGCCAAGATCCACACAGATCGGCGCATGGTCAGACCCCACCCTGATGAAGGACTGAGCTGTGGCTAAAGGGAACAAAGCTTCCCAAGAAGTTGAAACCAAAACTCTGTCGAGAACTTCCATTGTGGGGTCCTTCTGATTGTTAGACCACGTGTACCTTCCCCCAGTACGGTGAAGTTCACGTAGCCTAAGCAAATTAATCATGAGGTTGAACTTCTGCATCCACTGACGATGAACCACCCCCTTAGACTTCTCGTAATCAAAACGAATCATATTAAAGTCTCCACCTAGGACTACAGGTACATTCGAACGCAATACTTTATCAGTAAGCTCAGCCAAAAACGCATCCTTCCTCTCATACTGCACAGGACCATAAACGTTAATGACCTCCCACCGGAGGCCACTAGTCCTATGCTGCACAACAGAACTGACGTAAAAATCCCCCTGATCTTGGCTTTGGACATAAAAAACGTCATCTCTCACAGCCACCAACAACCCTCCCGAATGCCCACACGCATCCGTAACATTCCAATTGTAAGTAAAATTACCTCCCAGCTGCCTCATCGCCTTACGCGACAAATTAGTCTTAATAGTCTCCTGCAGACAAATGATCTCAACCTTTTTCGACAAAATTAAGTCAAGCACTAATTGTTTCCTACCAACCGCCTCCACACCCTAATGTTATAAAAGAGAATCGTCATCTATTTCTTTCTTCTCCCCCCACCCTTCTTTTTCTTCGCACTCTTTTTCTTCGATGAGCTCCCTCCTATACGAGGTGCTTTCATCTTCGCCCGGATGTCAGGTGACAACTCACCATCATCCAGGGATCGTTCCACCTCCTCCTCCATTTCTTTAAGTGGAGATTCTGGTATGCAGTCAACATCTTGCTGCACCACCTTCACCCCCAGCTTAATATTACCCACCTTATCTTTCCCTACCACCTCAGCTTGGGCCTCAGAGACCTGAGCCTCCTTCTCCTTATTCCCCTTATCCTTAATCTTTTCATCAGCTAGTTTAGCCCGTGCTGCTGCCAACACCGCTTCAGCCAGCTCTTTGGCTTTGAAAACGTTCAATTGTCTATTTATCTCGTCGTCATTTTCCCCCAAAACCACATTGCTATCTACGGCTATTTGAGCAAGTTCATCGTTTGGAATTGAATGAAAAACATGAAAGCCTAACAAAGTACCTGCAATATCATTATTTTTCGAAGCTCTTGCCTCCGCTCTGTTCTGAATAGGAAGACCATCATCATTCATGAGCAGCCTTCCACTGTGCCTTGTCGCCATCACTAGGTCCTTCAACTTTTTTTCTTTCTGAACAATTGGGTCCACTGCTTCTTCTTATGATGAGATACTAGCGTCCACGGTGTTGTCCCATCCCACTGTTTATTTCCTTTAATTGGCATAGCATAAGAAACAGGAGTCGGGTCCAAAAGTTCTGTATCCTCCTCTGAGTTACAGACCTCCGGGATGTCCACCTTCTCTGCATAGTAAGTGAGAAACTTCAGCTTTTCATCATTATTCAGTTTGTTCATCACAACATCACCCGCCCTTTCTGACACCTCCTCCTCCCCCTGTTCCTGAATTTCTCCCAACACATGCTCTCTACCATGCCTTTCTGATCTATTGTTCCCCGGGTTAAAGCTTGCACTCGACCCATTCCCTCCATCAGCCGAATCACCACCTTTGATCCCCAAATTCTTTGACCCCTTGTTGTCTCTTCCTCTGTAACCCTCATCTCTCTTCTTGCTGTCACCCTCATCCTCTGAGTCATCGTCGCCTTTGTGATCATGTCTAGGTGAAGATTGAACTGACGTAGAATCTGAGTTAGAGATCACTTCCCACTCCAACCGAAACCCCCTCCCATTGATGTAGACGTTGTAAAAACCATCGACCTGAGCTTTATCTTTGCAAGCAATCTTAACTCGCACTGGCTCTGTAGTACTGAGAGGAAGAGTTTCCAGGTCAACTTTCCTGGGTTCCCCTGCCATGTAAGACAGTTCCCACACTGCTTGTTCAAAACGAGCCCAATCTGGAAGCCCATATACTCTGGCCCAAACTTCCTCAAGCATCCCAAAGGCCTCAAATTCACGAAGAGATTCCATGACCCTAACACGGATGTTATCATCAGAGACGAAATGAAAGCCATTTGTGAACTTTGTTACTTCACGCCTGCTAGCCTGATCAGGAAATTCTACCAAGAACTCCTTTTCCCCCAAAGGTTTCAGTCTCCACACCCAATTCCTTTCAAACAGCAAAGCCAATTCCCTCAAGACAGTATCCGCATTGCACTCGCCAGTTAGAACTTTCAGGATCCCTGTAACCGTAGATGGTGTTGAAACTGACTCGGGCACAGCCAACCTAATGCTGAAAAACATCTTGTCACCAGCCCCACTACCTCAGATACGAAGTTTAGGAACCTTCTCCAAGCAGTCTACTGCGACATGCCCAGATTTCTTACAGGTGTAGCAAGTAGGAGGCGCCGTGCAATCCTTTTGCACATGTCATGTCTGCGTACACTTATGACAGTAAAGCGTGCTCTTCTTCTTTCCTGCCGGCTGCATTGTCTTCTCAGTCTCTTTATTCTCAGACTTGTCTGTCTTCCCCACCTGCGGCAGCTTCTCCTTCATCAGTCTATCTCTGAATTCCTTCTCATCCTGTATCTCTTTCTGCGTGGGGTATCGAGGACCAATATACTCATTTCGACGAGGACCAACGCCCCCACCAAAACCCCCATACCTTCGGTCTTGGACATCACCACTTGGACCCCCTCGGATCTGATCATCATACTTGCGCTTGAAATTCTGAGCAGCACCTCCACCAGCACCTTGCTCACCCGCGCCACCAGCACCTTGCCCGCCCGCGCCACCTCCATAACCCTGACCACCGGGACCCCACCGAAACCTTGACCGCCGCCACCAGCACCCTGCCCGCCAAAACCGCCCCCCCCCCCCCCCCCACGGGCGCCAATGTTGTTGCGCGGCGGGTAGCGACCATCTCCCAGCCCCTGCTCCATCCTATACATCCCTGCCACCACCTCCGCAAAAGATCTGTTGTCAATCAGCCGCTCCGACGACCGAGTAATTCTGCGGGCTTCGCCCCCGAATCGCCACACTTCCTCTCGAGACGCGAGGAACCCTAGCGTCTTCTTGGAGATTGGCGTCGCACGTGGAATCCAGATCCACGCACCCCTTTCATCAGACAGCGAAGCCCACGCTTCGACTGTCTTAGCCTTTCCATCCCAAGCAAGCCCATCACCGAGTATGGACTCCTCCTCCAAAAAGGGCTCAAATGGACTTTTAGGCCCAACAGTGTCACCATGTCCATTAAAAGAATTTTTTTCTCCGCCCCACGACTGACTTCTGCTGCCATAGAGCTTATTTTTACTGCTCCCGAAGAACCAGCTGCGACTCTATCTTTTGCACCGAACGAATCCCTACGGATACGTTGAACAAAAGCCGAAGAAACTTCTCCCACAATGCCCTTATTCATCGCTCGACTAACCTCAACTTTACCCGCCATCGCGGGCAAAGCATTCGTGCTATGAACCTGAATACAGCCATTTGCAGCAATGGCCTGACGGCGGGCTGCCTGCGCAGCACACGCCGGCATCGAAACGATAATCACACCCCTGCTTACAACATTCATCGGATCACCCTTCTCCTGCATATTAACAAATTTACTCGTTAGCTCAACTCGCTCAGCCTTCGCCTTGCACAGCTCATTGTGAACTTCTTCATCAAATTCAGCCTCTGCCACAGAGACCAGGGCCTGCGCCCTCTCTGTAACTTGGCACCGCGACGCCTTACTACCAATCTCAATCTTCTCCGAAAAAACTGCCTGTTGCCTACCATCTGAAGGCAATGAAACCGCAGATGGGGAAGAGGTAAGTGTCACCCCTTCCCTCTTCACTTCTCTCCATTTTTCCTTCTGTTCCTCCAAAACCTCCTCTCGGTCGCCATGGGACACCGGGCCAACCACCGCCCGATGACAAGGGAACGTGATCACATCACCAATTTCAATAGGAATATCAACAAGCACCATACGAGCATCCACAATGGAATTGCCATTGTCAGAGAGGACCAGACGACCATCACGGAACAAGGCAATCATACCAGAGTAGATGTTCGCATTTGCTGACTGCAGAACCGTAGAAAACGAAGCCATCCAACGCCGGGATGGCCTCACCGTCGAGACGCCGACCAGGTCCTCCGTCTTCTTCCTTAGCAAATCAAGGCCAGCTTCAACCTCCCGCTTCAGAGCCGCATCGCTCCTGGAGGTCAGCGACCTGGCCCAAGCAACCTCCGCCGCCATTGACTGTGCATCAGCACCAGCAACCACCCCAAAGCCGCCCCCACCACCCGAGATCTCCGGCTTCCCGGGCATCCCGCCAGACCGGAAACCGCCGCCAAAATGCAGAAGACTACGAGACTGCCCCAGCGCGGCCTCCTGGAGCGGGGCGCCGAGGATCGAACCAGCCGGCTGAGACCCTAGCGGGAGCCCCGCGCCCGCGGCCCACTCCATCGCCGCGACTGGCCACGCGGCAACGCGGCCTCGCCACCACCCGCCTCTGTTTCACCCGACGCTCTGTAACCTGGACCTCCACCGCAACCCTCGCGAGAACTTTAGACCAAAGGCTCAAGCTGAGCCCTGCTTTAAATTAATAAAGCCACCACGGCAACGAGTTCATACAACATCCAAACGAAAAACAAAGGAAAGACCGAAGGTCCTGGCACTACACGCAGGTAGGCCGTCAAACACGGACAGACAGCAAAGGTAAACATACAGATAGGGCAGGGAAGGGGAGGACTACTCAGGTCTATCCCTAGTGGCAGCGTGAAGGGCGCGTATCCTGCCAATCGCGACCTCCACCATGTTTCGGTCTTGTCTCCTAGCCACAGACTTCCACACCTGCATGTACATGATCATTTTGTAAAGGCCGTCTGCCGGTTGTGAAGGAAAAACACCCTCAATGGTAAACTTATTGCGCATATTCCAAAGAGACCACAGTCGTGCTGCACAACAGATCCATAGGACACGACGGTCCTGCCCAGAATATCTACCAAGTAAGCGATGGATATCCGCAAAGCACGAGGGGTTCCAATCACAGGAGAGCAGTTCCCTAACTGCACTCCACATGAATTTCGCGAGGGGGCACGCGAAAAAGATGTGGTTTGAGTCCTCAAACTGACCACAAAGCGAGCATAGGACATTGGAGGGCCCATGTCTATGACGAATGTTATCCTTCGAGGGGAGGCGTTTCCTGGCCAGCTGCCAAAGGAAGACTCTGACCTTGAGAGGGATAGCAATTCTCCATATGTCTCCGAATTGTTTCCTTGGTGTGCCCTCGCAAAGCTTGCGATATAGGGACTTCACCGAGAACCTCCCCGAATGTTCAAGAGTCCAAGAGAAGTCATCGGGAGTTGCCGACAAAGAAATGCCGGCCACCGCGCGGTGGAGGTCCAGCCACTCTGTCCTCTCCACCGGACCCAGTGTGCACCGAAGAGGGATATCCCACTCCCCCTGCCGGCAAGCGTGAGCAACGGACGCATTGGGATCAGCTACCACCGCAAACAGACTAGGAAACCGGTCCTTGAGAGGGCCCGATCCCTGCCACCAGTCCATCCAGAAGCGGGTAGACTTGCCATTCCGAACTTCATGTCTCGCCCCCAAGCTAAACAGGTCCCTTACTCGGAGAATGGCGTTCCAGAACTTGGAGCCAGGTTGGTGGGAATCCACCAAAAGGTCCTTGTCCCTCAGATACTTACTCCTGATGATCTCTGCCCAGAGACCTTGGTCCCCTGTCAGAAGCTTCCAGATCCATTTGACCATGAGACATTGATTCATCAGTTTGGTATCCATGATGCCTAAGCCCCCCAAGGCTTTTGGCTTGCAAAGCGCCGACCACCAAACCCAGTGGTATTTGCGCTTGTTCCCGCTTCCTTCCCAAAAGAAACGGGATCTCGACTTGTCCATGGATCTATGGACTCCGTCCCCCAGCATACACACACCCATGGCATGTAGGGGTAGGCTCGAGAGGCACGCGTTCACAAGCGTCAATCTAGCAGCTGAAGACATCAGTCTGCCGAACCAGGGGTCTGCTCGTTTGGCCACCTTCGAGGTGAGGGGGTTCCAATCACCCGCCGTGAGGGCTCTCTCCGAAATGGGGAGGCCTAGGTAGGTGAAAGGGAAGCTCCCCCGTTTGCAATTCAGCATGTGAGCAATCCTCTGGCTTTCCTGGTTATCGGCCCCAACCACCAGGACTTCACTCTTGTGGAAGTTAATTCTCAGACCCGACATGTTCTCAAAACAGAGTAACATAAACTTGAGATTAGCAATCGCCAAGTCATCGGGCTGGATCATGATGATCGTATCATCAGCGTACTGGAGGTGGGTGATCCCCCCTGCACGATGTGGGGAATGACCCCACTGATATGCCCCGCCGCTTTTGCTTTGTCCAGCATAGCGGCAAGCACCTCAACAACAAAGTCAAAGAGTAGCGGGGAGAGGGGGTCCCCTTGGCGCACCCCTCTACCATTACGAAAGAAATTCCCCATTTCCTCGTTGATGGTGATGGAGGTTTGGCCCCCCGAGACCAAACCTAGGGCTCTGTGAACCCAACCAGGGTCAAAGCCCTTCCTCAGAAGTACCTCACCGAGGAACTTCCAGTTGACCCGGTCATACGCTTTCTCAAAGTCCAGTTTTAAGAAAACTCCTCTGAGCTTCTTGGACTTGGTCTCATGTACAATTTCTTGTAAAGAGACAACCCCTTCGTGGATATGCCTCCCCTTAATGAAAGCCGATTGGGTACGGCTAATCGTGTGATGCGCAATTGGGGAGAGGCGGAGGGCGTAGGCTTTGGCTACAAATTTGAAGATGACATTAATCAGAGCGATTGGCCTAAATTGGCGAATGTCCTCCGCCCCTTGGACTTTAGGGATAAGCGTGAGTACCCCAAAGTTCAGGCGGGAAAGGTCAACCCTCCCTAGGGCAAAACCGTTGGCGATAGCCAGAATATAGGGCTTGGTGAGGTCCCAGAACTTCTTAAAGAAGCACACCGGTAGCCCATCCTGGCCTGGTGCCGTGTCCACCTTCATGCTGGCTAGCACTCTGTCTAGCTCCTCTGGAGTAAAGGAAAGCATGAGCGAGTTGTTCTCCTCCACCGAGACACGAGTGTCCGGGTGCCAAAATTCCCTGGAGAGTGAGAGACCCGCAGTGTCCCCCTTCACCCCCAGGAGATTACGATAGAAATCGTAGATGTGGGCTTGGAGGGCTAAAGGCTCAGTAAGGATCCCCTGATCCGAATTGAGACTGGAGATAGCACACTTCTGTCTCCTGCCATTAGATATGGCATGGAAGTATGCTGTGTTGGCATCCCCTTTGAGAATCCAGTTCAGCCGGCTCCTCTGGCGCCCGTACTCCTCCTCCACCTGCGCAAGGTGGGTGAGCTAGCTCTCAAGGTGATATCTCAGTGCCCATCCATCGTCGTTAAGGCCAGAAGAGTCAGCCTGACGATCCAGACACTGGACTTGGTCTAGAATTTCCTGCTTAAGGTCACGGTACGCCCTCCCAAGGTTGGCTCCCCAGCCTTTTAGGAATTGTCGTAACCCCGCAGAAATTCTCTGCCACTCGTCAATAGGATCACAAGAGCCCACCCTGAGGCTCTCAAGTTCCCTCCATTTAGCTGTGACCAAGTCCCCAAACTCTGGTCTCGCCAGCCAACTGGTCTCGAAGAAGAAACGAGTGTTCCTCCTTCGGAGCTCCTCCCCTGAGCAAAGAACTAAGGGGAGTGGTCAGAGCCAATGTTCGTTTGGGTTGTGACGGAGCAGAGCGGGAACAGAGTATCCCAGTCTGCGGACATCAGCACCCGGTCCAGAACACATCTAACTGGGTCTAGCTGATGGTTGGTCCAGGTATATCGGGCGCCCCCACGCCTGATTTCCTTGAGCGCTAGACGAGCAATGCAGTCATTGAACCTATGTACTCTAGGCCAATTAATATTTGCATTGTTCTTGTCCTCTGATCCCCTAATCAGGTTGAAATCTCCTCCCACAACCAGTGGAAAGGTGCAGGCTGTAACTACAGCTGTTAGCTCATCCAGGAATTCCTGAGATCTCCGGTGATCAGCCAGGCCGTAAACCACAAGGAGAGACCAATTCCTCGTAGTGTCGAGTTGGAGGACGTCTACCCTAATGTGGAAGGAGCCACTGCTCCATGCTACCACATCGTATGCATCCTCGTTGACTCCCAGCAAGATACCACCAGAGTGGCCACAAGCGGGGACGGAATGCCAGGCAAATCGACCTCTCGGATCGATACTCAGCAAATCTGCTGGTGTGAAGCTGGCTTTGATGGTCTCCTGGAGCCCAACAAAATCAAGCGGTTCTCGAGAGATGAACTCTCGGATCTGGGTACGGCGACCCGGTCGGCCAAACCCCCGTATGTTGTAAAAACCGGCCCGCATCTATGTGCGTAGCCGGTTCCTCCGTCCACGATGGGTCCCCAACACGGCCTTGCCCATGCCCCTCTTATTGGATTGAGGGGCGGCCTGAGAGTCTCCCGAAGGCACAGCCTCGGGGTCGGAGATCGCTGTATCAGTGTGGGATCCCTCCCCCACTTCTACAGGTGGGCCAGTGGCGGCGGCTACCTTAGCTACCTCCACCTCTTTGCGGAAGGCCGCAAGGGCGAGAGCAGCTTGTGCTTCCTCCTTGGCACGCACAAGGGAGATCATTTCCATCTCGGACCCGAGTCCGAAAAACTCGCAGAGGCTCCGGCGCGTTGCCCGCCGCCGCCGCCTCCGCCGCCACCTCCCGCACCGCTATGGCCATCGCCCGGTACCACTGTGAATCGCAGGATCGGAAGGCCCACCGCTTCCTCCTCCGAATCCTCCAGGAAACGCCTAAGCATGCGCTCCATCGCGAGAGGAAGGAGCAGGCTGCGTGATGAGGGCACCGGAGCGTGAGTAGTACGGGAGAGAGCGCGGCGAGGGAGAGACGGCGCGCGCTGGCTCGAGCTTGGGGAGCGTGGTCATGGAACGCGCGGTTCGAAATGGATTGACTCGGTTTTTTAGTGAGAATTGCTATCTCGTTCTACTATTCCCGCGCTGGCCTCCCCTCTTCCCGGTTTCCTGCTTCAAAACATTAAGCTCGTATTTTTCTTTCACAAGGAAAAGGGGCGCGCTGAGCGTCCTCCGGAGGTTGCAAGCGAGCGAACCTCCGGTTCGGCAGCCGTCCGATCTGGCTGATCAGGACCGTCCACGCGCGTCTTCAGCCCACCCCATTCCCGCTTTTGCTCCAGTGACGCAAAAACCCCGCGCACCGCAGCAAACCGGAAAAGGCAGCGCGAGAGGGCGAGGTGAGAGGCGTGAGGCGGCCGGCGGCGTGCGACCCGGCGGCGCGCCGTCGCAGCAAACGCCGTTGCTCCAGGGATGGCTCATCTTCGCCAATCCATCCTCTATCCTCCCCCTGGCCACCCGCACCACCTGATTCCGCCCGCAATAGTTGCGTCGAGTTCGACGACGCAAACTGCTCCACAGCGGCGATCCACAAACGACGGATCCGCAGCAGCGACGCAGCAAGGATTGGCGAGCGGCGGCTCCGCAGCAGCGACGCAGCAAGGATCCATGCGACAGTACAGAAATCTGCCGGTCTTCTTCAACAATAATCCAGAGATTCAGCAACCTCCTGTTTCGGTGAGTAACCGTAACTAGCTGCTGTCTGATCCATTTGTAGATAACCTATGTTTTGCTCCAGTTGCTTCTCTGATTTCTGGGAAAACGGAAAAAGCAGACACAGACCATCAGTTGTAGGACACAATTTCCTTCGGATTTATGGGTAGATGCAACTAGGTTTGCTGCATAGATTCAGTGAAGTAGTTATTCGTGATGCAGAAACACAAAACCAAAAATTTCCAGTTATGTGTGTTGCTGCAAAACTAAATTAGTTTGCTGCAGGGTATAGAATAGTTATTGATGCTGCTAAGTAATTGTTGCTCTGTGATTGTTTCTGTACTGGAAATCAGTTAAGTAGCTATATGCTACTATTGTTTGCTTCGAAATCAGTTAAGTAGCTAAGTAGCTAGATGCTAAATTAAAATTCTGCATGCTCCTGGAAAAATTGCTTCTACAATTACTTCACTATTGTTTGCTTCTACAATTGCTTCTACAAAAATTGCTTCTACTATTGTTTGCTTCACGCTATCTGCGAGTTCCTTAACTGAAGCATGTCGAATGTTTCATGAATTTGCAGGATTTTGTAGCTGACAGCATCCTTGGTGGATTTGACCTCAATAAGCCAACACATGAACCATTCTATGGTTATCATATGCAGCAAGTAAATGCTCCGAATGGATTTGCACCTGGACCGGGTAGTGCTGCGAGTGGTAATGCTACAAATGCAACCGGTAATGCTACAAATGCAACCGAAGAAGAAGGTGAAGAAATTTCCTCCCAGCCTCTGGTTCCATTTGTCGGTATGACATTCGAGCACATTGAAGATGCTCACACGGTCTACAATGACTATGCGTTTAAGCTGGGGTTTGGCACACGCATTGGGAACACAAAATACAGCCAAGCAAAAAATGTTCCCAAGGACACAATCCTGAACAGGTTGTTCGAGTGTGTGCATACTGGAAAACCAGCACCTGAGAAGCAAGGCCTGGGGAGCAAATGTGGTGTTGCTGCGTCAGTTCAAGATGCAACAGTTGATATGAGCAGCTATAGCGGCCAAAAGTCTCGCAGCAAGCAAGCAGGTGTGCAGATGGATGTCTCCGACTCCCGGCAGCGAAACAGATTGCTCCGACATGATTGCAAAGCACACATGCTAGTTGGTAGGCGGCAGGGGGTTTGGACCGTCACTGTATTCGTAGAGGAGCACACACACCCCATGGTTAAGCAGATTGGGAGACGCAGATTCTACCGCTCTCACAGGAAAGTGCCCGAAGAGGACTTCCAGTTCCTACAAACACTACACAATCAGAACATTACTACTGCTCAAATCATGGGTTGCCTCGGAAGCGTCCATGGAGGTGACCCAAGGTGCCTTGGGTATGTCAAAAGGGATGTATCCAACATCAGAACAATGCTGCGGGATGAGGTATCGCTGCGTGACATGAGTATGACGATTGAGTACTTCAAGCAAAGACAAGTTGAAGACCCAAGGTTCTTCTATGCTAAGTAAGTGGATGAAAATGATGCTGTCACAGCTCTATTTTGGGTGGATGGAAGGACAAGAGCTCTATATCCGAAGTACAAAGACTGTGTGTTCTTTGATACCACTTTCTGCACAAATCGCTACAACATGCCTTTCGCTCCCATTGTGGGTATCAACAACCACACACATACAGTTGTCCTTGGTTGTGCCTTGCTTCCGGATGAAACAATCGAAACATTCCGGTGGGTATTCTCTCAGTGGATGATTGCGATGGATGGGCAGCACCCTGATCACATAATGACTGACCAGGACCAAGCTATGGCGACATCAATAAAAGAGATATTCAAAAACTCTGTTCACAGATGCTGCGTGTACCATATTTTGCGCCTAGCGAGGACCAAGCTTGGGAAAAGCCTGGCAGAAGGGAACCCATTTGCTGATGCTTTCTACTCGTGCATCTATGGTACAGACACAGTAGAGCAATTCGAGGTCTGTTGGCAGCAAATGCTTCTTTGTTTCGCAACGTCTGAGAACAAACATCTGCAGAACATGTGGAAAAGCAGGAGCACTTGGGCGCCAGTCTATTTCAGAAAAAGCTTCTTCCCATTTACCAGTACAACAGGCAGATCAGAAGGTCTGAATTCTTATTTCAAGACATTGGTTCGCCTGAATGACTCGGTCTGGAATTTTGTGCAGCAATATGAGTTGTGCCAGGTGCTAATGCTTGATCGTGAGGAGAATTCAGGATTCACAATGGAAACAATAGGAGCAAAACTTTGGGGCAGGTAAGAACTACCCATCTGACACAATGCATCTTCATTTTAATATGACACAAAAAATGTACTAGCTTGTAGCAAAAAGACAAGAACTAATCACAAACACCACAAAAAGTGCTTGCTTGTAACATATTTATTTACTTAGTAGCAGCACAAAACTGTTCTTTACCATGTAATTTATGTGAACTAAGAACATTTCATAAAACTTGCAGTTACCCCATGGAGAAGCAGGCGCTGGAATTCTACACCAGAGAGGTATTTGACCGGTTCCAGAAGATGATAGCAGCTTCTACAAAGTTCTATCCCATACTTGCAGAGGATGAAGGCATGTGTTACGACCTTGTTCCGAACCCTGGTAATGATATGAAAATGTATCGGGTTCGAGTAGGGTTTGTGGAGGCCCTGTACTCATGTGGCTGCAACAGTTTTGAGATGTGTGGACTGATGTGCCCACACATAATCAGGGTCATGGTGCACCTCAATGTGCAGCAAATACCAGAAAGGTACATGCTTCGGCGATGGTCAGCAGCGGCAGCAACACCTGCCCCTAATCCTGGAGCAGACAGCATCAGATTTGGTATCCCACCCACAAACACACTCAAGTACAATGCGCTATGCAGGAAGATGAATGCGCTGGCATCGGATGCATGCTACGCAGATGATACTTATGAGGTTGTGTCAAGCATGGTGGAGGAAACAGCAAAGAGAGTTGCTACAATGATAAGAGCACATCAAGTTGGAGATGAAAATGCTGCTTCAGCAAATGAACAATCAAATGACCAGCAGCAAGATGAAAACCAAGATGGTGATGCAGGTAGAGAGCTGAAAAACCCTGCAAGGAGAAAACCTAAGGGTCGTCCATGCTTGAAGGAGCAAAGGCGGAAGCCATTGATTGAAGTGATTGCTGATGCAAATGCAAAGAGGAGGAAGAAGGCTACGGAAGCAAAGAAGGAGAAGAATGTGACCAAGAAGCCAAGGCAGAAAAGGACCAAAAAATGCCCATTCTGCTATGAAGAAGGACATGTAGTGCAAGATTGCATATACATGAAAGAAAGGCTAGCAAGAAATGCTGAATTGGCTGCTGGAGCAGAGTTGAGGCTGTAGATAGAGCATGATATTCCAAAAAAATCTAAATACATTCTTTTAGTTATACATTTCTGCATTTTTTAGTTGGGCTTGTAAAAGAAAAACCACATGGATGCTACTTAAACTACTTATTGCTACTTGTTGCTTCTTACAAAGTTCATGGAAAAGTTCTGGATGTTGTTGAAACTTCAAGTGAAAATAATGACCTGGAGTGTGAGCAGCAAGTCATTAGTTGCATTGTAACAACTAAAATCTTTTATAGGAGCAAACTAACAAAGCTTGAGCAGCAATTCTATTCTCAAAAAAGCTTTGATGTTTTTTTAACCAAAAAAAAACCTGGTATGCTTGCAGCAAGCATGTTACTGATATGTAGCAAATAAAATCTTTTATAAGAGCAAACTAACAAAGCTTGGGCAGCAATTCTATTCTCAAAAAGTCCTTGATGTTTTTTGAACCAAAAAAAAAACCTGGTATGCTTGGAGCAAGCATGTTACTGATATGTAGCAACTAAAATCTTTTATAGAAGCAAACTAACAAAGCTTGAGCAGCAATTCTATTCTCAAAAAGCCTTGATGTTTTTTGAACCAAAAAAAAAAAACCTGTTCTGCTTGCAGCAAGCATGTTACTGATATGTAGCAACTAAATTCTTTTATAGGAGCAAACTAACAAAGCTTGAGCAGCAATTCTATTCTCAAACAGTCTTGATGTTTTTTTGAACCAAAAAAAAAACCTGGTATGCTTGCAGCAAGCATGTTACTGATATGTAGCAAATAAAATCTTTTATAAGAGCAAACTAACAAAGCTTGGGCAGCAATTCTATTCTCAAAAAGTCCTTGATGTTTTTTGAACCAAAAAAAAAACCTGGTATGCTTGGAGCAAGCATGTTACTGATATGTAGCAACTAAAATCTTTTATAGAAGCAAACTAACAAAGCTTGAGCAGCAATTCTATTCTCAAAAAGCCATGATGTTTTTTGAACAAAAAAAAAAACCTGTTCTGCTTGCAGCAAGCATGTTACTGATATGTAGCAACTAAATTCTTTTATAGGAGCAAACTAACAAAGCTTGAGCAGCAATTCTATTCTCAAACAGTCTTGATGTTTGTTTCAACCAAAAAAAACCTGGTATGCTTGCAGCAAGCATGTTACTAATATGTAGCAACTAAAATCTTTTATAGGAGCAAAAACCATGTGGTTCGGCAACATCAACTTTTAGGGGTATATCACGAAATTATGGAGCATGACCTTTCTTGGACTAGGCAGTTTGTAGATCGTTTAACAGAGCATGAACTATGGTGACATAATTGAATCAACAATCTAGCGACATAAAACAGCAACAAAAACTCACAGAAAGCATGATTGACTTGGTGAATAATAAAGACCAGGAAGCAATACATATAAAATCCTTTAGGACAACAAGTTCAAAATATGCTCCATAAAATTGTAATTGCAGTCGTTATATGGTTTTCATCTTGATTACATTGTAGTCCCACACTACAGGTTTTCATCCATGGAAGCAAAAGACACAAAAGAAACTCGCGGATAGTGTGCAGCAACAACAAAAAGCCCCCCACTACATGTTTTGGCTAAATGTCTACACAAGGTCTTCATCCATGATCTTGACTAGGTCATCTGGGTTTTCCCTTGCTTCAATGAGGTTTGCTGCAGTCAACATGCGGTAACTTGGGGTAGCATTCGCGTCGAAATCCACCATGAAACGAGCGTTAAAGTTCTCCATGTAAAGCATGCAGAAGTACCCACAGTCATAGCTGCAAAAAACAAATGAAGCAAAATAAAGATGTTAGCAAAGAACGATTAAAACCAAGAACTACTAGGCAATTTATAAGGCAGAATTGAGAAACTGACACAGTAGTCTGCTGAGGGTGCGGAGGAGTGATATGCTTGAATTCTGCCCAGTTTATTTTCTTCACAACCTTTGACGCGTCAACTAAGGTGGCAAAATTAGTGAACTGCAGAAGCAGATGTTTGATGTTTTCAGTTGTTGTAGCACAGGTAACAGGAATAAAAACAAACTAAAAAGAATCCTAAACAATGATTTGGTTGTAGCATACCACATTCTTTGCTGAAATCTCCAAGATGCTCTGATTCTTAGATGTTCTGTAGGAATCAAATAAGTGAAACTGCTTGTAGACCATGTTCACGGAGCATAAGACCCAGTGATTGTTCTTCACGAGAGCGAAATACATCTACATTTGTGAAGAACAAAAACAGAAAATGAGAATAAAGGAAGCATTAATTTGGGGGGTGTACTCAGATTTGTATTTGCTACTCACGAGGCCATCTTTTAGAAACTTGTGCAGCTCATACTGCTGCTTGAACTCCTTCATACACTTTTTTGCATCAAAAGACTCTGGATCAACAGAAAGTCTCATCTGTTTTGTGACAAGAAAGCAATAAAATGGAAGTGAGAAAAAGAATAAAGATGACGTGAGCAGCAAAAAAATGGACAAGCACATGGGTAACTCACCGTCAGCAAGCACGAGAAAGCATACTTGCTGCCCTTATTAATCTTGTTGAAATTCTCTAGCCAGATATCCATCAATTGAGTGTCAACAGTCTTACGGGGCTTCAAGGACACTTGGAAACTTCTGTAAGTGCAATGGGTTCGACCAATCACAATAAAAGGCTTGCTGCATGTATTGAAAGCAAATAGCAGCAAAATGGTTATTGTGATGCAGCATTCCAATATCATCTGAATGAGCTCTTTTTACGATAGTAATGAAACTAATAATCAGGGGGTGGAGGAACTCACGGTATATCTTCTTTGCTCTTCTTTTCGTTCTTAAATTTCCGTGAATGCGCCACAAACTTGGAATACATCTCAGACACATCTTTAGAGACCTTAATCTTCTTCAACTTTGGAGTTTCTGCATCATCCTTTGCAGCCCTTTTGTGCCTATTCTTCCTATCAATTGTTGCAATCCCGGTACTGGCCGGTTTCTCAGTAACTTCATTGGTAGCAACATCTAAAAGAAAAACAAAACAATGAAGCAAATGGAGCAAACTCGAGAACAACAAGCATTTGTAACAAATGGAGCAAACACTAAAACAGAAGAAAGAAAACCTTTGGTTTTGGGCACATCTGGAGTTGAAATATCAATGACGGCAGCTTTGGTTTTGGGCACAGGCACATATGGTGTTGAAACATCAATGACAGCAGCAGTTGCTTCAGTTGTGTTTGAGACCAAGACAGGAACAACAGCCTCAGAGGAGACATCCGGTGTATTGCCCTCCTTGTTGCCTAGGATTGAAAAAAGAACATGAAAGTCAAGTAGATGAAGCATAAAAAATGTAGGTCCACATTGAAACAAAAAAGTAATGTGAGGAGCAAGAGAGAAAAAGCAAACATACTTCCAGTTGGTCCCTCTGCTGCGCATGGCATACAAACGTCAACTGTTCCAGGAGCGTCAGACGCACGGGTTGGAGCATCATCACTGCCCATAAACAAAGGGTCGTCTTGACTAAACAGTTCAAAAGATGGACAATCATCCCAATAACCTGGGGGTATAGACCTGGTGGGAGTCGGGATCGGGACATGAAAAACTGGAAAATCTGACCGGATGGGGCTACTGGCATCCTCCTGTAACCCAGAATCACCTCCTGTGCGGTTGGAATCAATGATGACAGCTGTTTGTTGCTCATCTGGGACACGACCACATGAGTGCTCCGAGGCGTGCAGTTGATCAACTATTGGAGCCCCATCATGCCCAACAGCATCTTGTGCTGCAGCCATGTTAAGCTCAACATCATTTGCTGCGCCAAGATCTGTTTCTTCATCATTAACATCGTCTTCTTTTGATCTGCCCTGCTCTGATGAACCTGAACCATTCTTGTTGTTTGGATATTGATCTTGTGAAGCAACATTCGGGAATACAATATTTGAATCATCAGCTTCTCTCATGGCAGCATCCACATCAACCAACAAGCTGGACATGCGCTGCGACTGCATCGATTTCAACCCTGTAGCAAGTGACTTCAGAGTTGCATCAACATCAGAAGCAAAAAGGGCCTTGTGCTTAAGATACAGATGCTTAAACCGACTGGGAACCTGGCAATAAAAAAGGAAAATTATGAGAAATAACTATATATAGCCAATTGCAGCATTTAGGTGAATGTACATGCACCAGTAGCAAAAAAGTAATAATACAAGAAAAACATATAACACTATATAAAATGCAGCACAAAGTTTTGCGAAAGTAAGCATCAGTAGAACATTATATTAGCAAAACTATGAAAGTACAGTAGCAATTATAGTAGAGGTTCAATTATAAGGTATAAAAATTAAAAAAGAGGAAGGTAGAATGTTGGTAGCAATGGTTGATACTTTCTGAAGCAAAACACACAGTACTAATGATGCAAGAAAAGTAAACTAATGCAGCGTGAGGGGACTTGCCTCCATTTCCTGGCTGCTAGGGAACACAAGCCATTCATTCAAGGATGCAGATGGGTTGACTTCAGACTCTTCAAGAGCAGGTGCATCACCAGCAGGTGCATCAACATCAGTATTGGCTGCATAAGGAGTTTTTGATAGCTCTAGAAACTGCACAAATGGAAATAAGCAAATAAGGAAGTTGAATATTTTGCACACATAGAGAAATGAAGAAGCATTGTGGTCAGTAGATTACCGGGCGCCTCCCAAAAATAGTTTTATTATGCAGGATCAACCTATCAAGATCAGTTTGCACAACAAAAGCAAAGTTGGGCTGGTAACAAAGCATGCCCTTGGCACCGAATAGTCAAACTTGTGGTCATTCGGTGGATAATCCAGATGGTCCACGTAGATAGTCTATGAAAACAATGGATGCACAAAAGAAACATATAAGACACAAATCATGTTATGCAACAAAAACAATACAGAAATGAACCAATGCATGAATGGAAAGCATGGGGAGCAAAAAAAGAGAAGAAACATGGCTTACAGCGAGTAGAGGGATTGGACCAGAAATCCAGAAATCAGGTTTTTTAGAACCCTTCTCTACAACCACTGGTTGTCCCTTCTTTTTCTTAATTTTGTCCACATTAATCATGGCCAATTCCAGTAAATGCTCATCCCAGTCAAACTCATCTGTCTTCTTAGGGTCCTCCATGCTGCCTATGTAATAAAAAAGCATCATGTTGCCCGAGCCAGGGTTCAGAACAGTAGCCACACACAACAGATCCCAGGTCCTGATTATAGCATCTTCATCTTCAATTGCAAATCCATGGAGCATAGTCGCAGCAATTTTTATCGGGACCTTAACCAAATCGCCTTTGTAGGCATCTCGCATAGCAGACTGGTCGCTCTTCCCCAATAACTTCACCTTCTTGCTGCCTGAACGTAACCCATAGACTCTGCTCACCATCTGCTTGGTGAAAACTATTCTTTTCTTACCATATTGAAATTCACGCAGCTTAGGATCAGTATTGACTGCAACAAAATCAATCAGCTCATTTGGGACATTGAATGGTGACACATTCAGCATGGAACTGAATGCGCTATGCTTCTCAATTAAGGCTCTCTTGGCAGGATCAAGGCCGTCTGCAATAGAGCGCAAACGTTTTGCAGCAAACCTATCCTTCGAACACCACTGAGGAGCCTACACAAAAACATATGCAACATAAAAAGTATATTCATGAAAACAAAATGCTACTGCATAAGCAAAATGCTGCAGGGAAAAACACCAAAAAACAAATTACTGAAGCATCAAATGCTACATACGAAAGAATATACTGAAGCATCAAATGCTACTAATGCAAACAACACAGTATAAATGATAGGTTTGCTGACACAAAAGCTACTACATAAACGAAAATGCTACTGAAACAAAACAAATACCAAAGTATACATGTAAGCCTGAAGCACCAAAATGTTATGCCACAACAAACCCACTGCTGAAAACCCACCAAATTGCTACTGAATCACAAAAATGCTACTGAGCTACACACCAGAAAATGTTTTGCCATTACAAATCTCATAAAATGCTCTACAAACCCTAGAACACGAACATAACTTGAGCTGCTGACAACCTAGAACCAGCAAAACTAGAACTAGTAAACCCTAGCAGTATTAAACCTAGCACTAGGAACAAGTAGGCAAAATTACGACCATTAGCTCCAATACAAACATCACAAACCCTAGGGCGCGGGGAATAAAAAACTCACAGCCATGGGATGGTGTCGGATTAGAGGCCGCTGGCGTCGATTCCTCGCCCTAATTCCTCCCTGAACAACCAAAATCGCAACAGATCGGGATTAGGTTAGGCTCAGGATCAAGCAACGGGGTGCGCGCGAGAAAAGCACGGTGCGAAGGTGAGAGGGAAGTCGAAAACACTAACCGGGAAGCCGGAGGGCGGGTCGCCGTTCCCCTGTTCGCAGCGAATCGCCGGCGGCGCGCGGGTCAGTTTCCTTGCTCCAGATGCAGCAAATCGCCGGCGGCGCGGGGGAGAAGGAGGAGGAGGTCGCGCGGGGGAGAAGGCCGGGGAAGCTCGACGGCGGGACGACAAGCTGGACGGCGGGGCGCGCGCTCGACGGCGGGGCGCGCGACGCTCGCGCCGTCGCCTCCCTCTCTCGCCTCCCTCTCTCGACTCGCAACGTTCCTATCCCGAAATGGGAAGGAAGGAGACGGCAGCAAAACTTATCCGAGGGTTCCCTGTCCAAAAACGTTGCACACGTGTCGCTCGACGGACGGCACGATCAGGTTCGATCGGACGGCGCGCGACCAGGAGGACGGAACGAGCCGAGCCTCCGGCTGTAGGGAAGCACTTGGGAAAATGCTGCATTTAAAACCAAAACAAAAAATTTGGGTAATGTTGACCAGAGAGGA
The DNA here is from genome assembly GCA_947311845.1 of Poa pratensis. Classification (NCBI taxonomy): domain Eukaryota; kingdom Viridiplantae; phylum Streptophyta; class Magnoliopsida; order Poales; family Poaceae; genus Poa; species Poa pratensis. The sequence continues at coordinate 57,039,543 of CAMZMU010000107.1, forward strand.
GGGTAGCAACTAGCAATAGATGGACGAGACGTTTTGGTCAGGAATCTCTCTGCAGCTCTAGCTATACCTCGCAAAGCCTACGGTATAGTGGGCCACACGTTCCTTCTATCAGAAGGAAAGGATTTCACCATTGAGAGTAAAAAGAAAAAAGATTTCACCGTGTTCCCACGACTGGTTCGGTCACTCTCCCACGACCTAGAAGCGGTCCGCATTGACTCCAAGCGACCGACCTGCTCTTCCTCCCTCCTCGAAAATGCCGTTGCCTTGCTCCTCGCTTGCTCGCGCGTGAGGCGGTGGGAGATGATGGGGGAGGAAATGGGGAATTTGGGTGACATCGTCGTCTCCTGGTCGGTCCAGGAGATCATCGACGACGACCTCTACAGAGGACAGGTGCGTGATCGATCGATTCCCCCGGTTGACTGCGATGATTTTCCCTATTATGTAATGGCGAAATGGCGGAGCCGCGGAGGCGGCGGTGAGGGCGAGGAGCTCGCCGCCGCCGCTTTAGGGGCGCAGGGAGAGAGAAAAGAGCGGAGGATAAGGATTCAAGCGGCGCGTGTGGCGGCTGCCCGCCGTATAGTGCACGCACTCGCCAGAAAAATGCATCGGGTATCGCTGCTGCGGTGCTGCCCGCCCGCAAAGTTTCACGGGATGCATCGCGGCAGCCTGCAATATTTCCATCAAGTTTCTGTCGCCCCCGTTCGTTCGTTCATCCGCCTCCATGGCCGCCGCCCCAGCGCTCCTGCTTCTGTCCCGCAATATTTCCATCAAGTATTTATTTTTACTGTCGATGTACGTACGGCCGCTCCAGGGTGGAGCGTAGTGGAGTCCAGGCTTTGGTTCGTGAACTGAATCACAGGAGAGCCGGCCAGTCAGCTAGCTTGGGATCAAACCATGACGACCAATGCGGCCGCTTGAGAGTTGAGACCGTCGAGATTCATTTGCGGCGCGAGGCCCAGCAGCTTATTAGTGACCGCTACTATTTTGAGTGGAGCAGGACATTGCAACTGTTTGCTCCTGGTTTGGTTTGTACTGCACATTTTATCACGATTTGCTCAAGCTGGGCTCGGAAATGCAGCCAGCCGACTAGTGTTTGGAGATTGAATGTTGCTGCTGATGGCATATGTGTATCCAGCCAGTTCAACGATTTCAGTATTTTTTTACAAAGTAGTTTGTTTCATTATCACTCTTGGAGATTTGTGGACTACACACTAGATTTGCTATCCCCATGACCATGATGTGTGGATTTTCTGCGAAATGTTGTAGTGGCATGTAGCATGATCTAGCCTGTGGATGGTTCTAGTAGAAAACGTACTAATATAGGTGTCAAGTTCTGACAGGCTGTTTAAAGATGTTATTTCTGTTGCCTAATGGGACAGTTGCCATGCCATTTAGCTCCTGTAGAAGTTTGTGACTTAAATTGTGAATTATGTTACGATTAGTATATTGTTCTGAAGTTGATAAATCATATTGATGGTTTATTGCTGTTACCTCCTTGAGTACTTGTGCCATGAGCAAGCTTTAGCCCTATATTGATACTTGCTTAATTTTGCATTAGATGAAATTGGCCGCATGTCTGTTCTGTTTCCTGATCACATGCCATTAGTTTGTACGCTCAAGCTGTTGTATCCAGGATAGTTTTGTTTGACTTAATCGTATTTTCGTTTATAAACTGTTTTTTTAATTGTAGGTTGAGACTATTCCCCGCACCTTCACATCACTTGAACACTATTTCAAATCGTATCGTGCACCTCTGCTTGAAGAAACAAGATCAGATCTATGCTCATGCCTTGAACTCATCGTGGAAGCGCCCTCTTCGAAAATACTTTCTATGGAGGCAGCAGGGAAATCAGGATTGTACTCCATGGATGTGGATTTCATGGACAATGGGGCTGATTCTTCTACAGAGTCTTATACTGCGAGGAATGGCGACATATTTGTTTTATCTAACATGAAACCTGAAGCTGCAGCGGACTTTGGCCGCTATGGTGTTATCTGTTGCTTGGCAATGGTTACTGAGGTTTGTGTTGATAATGACTGCCGGAAGGGGTTCAAAATTAAGGTTCCAAAGGACATTGATTTGGAGCAAGACTCAATTAAACTCAAGCATGCAATATTTCTCAGTAACATCATGACAAACATGTGGACATGGAGAGCACTTTGCTTCGATACACACATGGATAACAACTTCACAGTTATCAAGTCTCTCTTAGCCCCCAGAAATCCGGTAATATAACTTGCATAGATGCCATTGAATTTAACTTAATATTTTTATTACCATGAGTAGCTAACTTCTTTGAGATTCTGTTGGACCGTGATGTCCAGTAGTATTCTGGCCCATGGTGGCCCAGGCCCAGTACTGTAACAGTAACCCTAATGTGTGGTATATATATGTGTGTATGGGGGTCCTGTGAGGGATCCTGGCCACGATTCAGAAATTCAACATGGTATCAGAGCGTAGGTTTTCAGAGCGAAGCGAGTCGTAGACATCCCGGCGGCGGGAGGCCGCATCCGTTGCTCTGCGTGGGCTGTGGCCATCTCTGGCTGCTGCTCTGCGCAGGGAGGAGGAGAGAAGAGGATGGTGAAGCAGGTGAGGAGGAGACGGCGTCGGGGACGCAGCAGGGGAGAGAGAGGCGACCTGGTGTGGCTGGCGTCGCCGGAGGCGGTGGTGCGAGGCCTGCGGCGTGATGGCTTGCTCGCCGGTCGGAGGTGCCTGGCCGAGCTCGGCACGGCGAGGCCGGGAGGAACCGCGCAGGCGGCCGGGGAGCGACGAGACGGAGCCGGGACGGCGCGGGCGAGCGCGGGCGGAGGAGAGCTCGAGCGCGTGCAGGCCAGGCGAGGAGGTCACGGACGGATGCGCGGAGGCGCTCGGGCGCGAGCGCGAGCGAGGCTGCAGGCGGCGGCGCGATGGGCTTGCAGGGCCCGATCTGGGCCGCGCGGGCCGCGGTCGATGCGCGGGCTGGCCGCTCCGTCCTGGTGCTCGCTGCAGCCTGCAGGAGCTAGGAGACGGGAGCCGGTCGGAGCTTGGAGGCGAGCTCGGGAAGGGCCAGGGGCGGCGCTGGCCTGCCGGCGCGACCTGGCTGTCGGCGAGGAGGCGCTGTCGAGGAGAGGAGGAAGTGGCGCGGTGGCCAGGAGCTGCTCGGGGCAGCAGAGGAGGGTCGCGGCCAGAGGAGGACGTCGGGGCCATGGCGGAGCTCTGGCGATCTCGCGTCGGCCTGCTGCTGCTGCGAGCTGGCGAAGAGGAGGCAGAGCAGTGGCGGCGGTGATGCGCTGTGTGCGTCGTGCGGGTTGTGTGGTGACGGTGTGGGCTCTAGGGTTAGCCTGGGGAGTGGCCGGTTCGGTGGGAGTTGGGCCGGCTGGGCTGGGCCCTTGCCTGGGCTGCTGCTTGTGTCTAGCAGCTGAGGAGGAGAAGGAAGTTGCGACTGCTGCTGCGTGAGGCAGCGGGAGGAGGAAGGAGAGGTGGTCCTGGAGCTGTCGTTGCTGATGCTGATCCTTGGGAGGAAGAAGAGAAGGCTACAGAGGAGGAGCGGCAGAGGCGGAAGAGGAGGCAGATGTGTGTGCTCTTGCTGCTGCTAATGAAGTGGAGCAGAGGTGGTGCTATGCTTGTGGCATTAGTACTGAAGTGTTGCTGCTCCGTGCTTGCTGAAAGAGCAGAGGGGGAGAATGAAATGGAGAAGCAAAGGAGGTGCTGCAGGAGGTGCTCGTGAGAAGGCTAGTGCTCAGGGGGAGTACTACTGCTGTGTGCTGCTACTGATGGCAGGGAGCAAATGGATTTTCTTTTAGGGGGGGAGAGGGAGAGAAGGAGATGTGGAGCTGTGTAGTGAGGAGGTAGTGCTGCTACTGATGGCAGCAAGTGTTGCTGGAGGTGTGATGTGGTCGAGTTGGTGCAGGTTGAGATGTGGTGATGGAGATGATGAGGCTGCGTGATGAGTGGTGATGCTTGTGGAGATGTCCGGGGGATAGGCCTACGTGCCTGAGGTGAGAGTGGCTGAGGCCTGACCGGGGGAGAGGCTGCGTGCCTGAGGAGTGGACGGTTGAGGCCGGAGTTGGCCGGGGGTTTGTGGGGAAGACGGAAGAGGTCAGTGGCTTGGGGTTTGAGGGCAAGGGATGGGCTGAGGACATTGAGGCGTGTGTGGAGGGTTCTGCGGAACCTGGTTGGAGAGGCAGCTGAGGGCGCAAATTGAATTGGAGGTGGTGAAGAGAGTTGATGTGCCGTGATGATGATGGGGCTCTCATGAGGTGGAGCTGTTGAAGATGAAGTCCATTGCTGATTGAAGATGGAGATGATGGGAGAGGGCAAGAGGAGAAAATTGCTCTCATGTATCCTAGATGCTATGTTTTATGTTCATTAGTGGTAGTTGTAGCTTGTGTTATGTAGTTGTTGCAAGATGACCATGGTTGTTTACCCATGATCATCTTGAGGGGGAGTGTTGGACCGTGATGTCCAGTAGTATTCTGGCCCATGGTGGCCCAGGCCCAGTACTGTAACAGTAACCCTAATGTGTGGTATATATATGTGTGTATGGGGGTCCTGTGAGGGATCCTGGCCACGATTCAGAAATTCAACAGATTCCCTTTGTTGGTTTGGTTGTAGGGTGATGATGTCTGTGGTATCTGTGTTAAACAGGATGGGGACTGTTTCTCTTCTTTATAGAGCAATTACTATCCATAAGTCTTAACCAATCACAAGTGGATGCTATTCGATCTGTCATCTCAGCTGTACAATGTAAGCATAGGAACCTCATGAAGCTTATATGGGGTCCACCGGGTGCTGGAAAGACCAAGATGGTTAGTGCTTTATTGTGGGCATTGGCTGGTTTGAAATGCAGAACTCTAACATGTGCTCCCACAAATGTTGCTGTCACTGGGGTTTGCACTCGTTTCCTTCAAAACTTGAAGGATTTCAGTGAACATATTGATGGAAATGGTCTCCCCGTTTCTCTTGGAGATGTCTTGCTATTTGGGAACAAGTATAATATGGACATCACTGAGGATCTTCAGGATGTTTTCTTTGATTTTCGCGTGGAAGAACTTGTTCGGTGCTTTTCACCGTTGTCTGGATGGAAGTACAGATTAGCTTCAATGGTATCCTTTTTTGAAGGTTGTGGTTCTGGTTCTCAGTATGATATGCTTTTCGAGGATGACGGAAGTAATCCCATGTGCTTTTCGGACTTCCTAAAGAAGCAATTTGATGTGACAGCAAAGGCTCTTACAAGATGCATGATTAATTTGTGGATTCACCTTCCTGGAAGTTGCTTCTCAAGTGACAGTGTCAGCAGTATATCTAAATTGTTTAATATGCTGAAAAAAGTTGATGCCCTCCTGTGCGATTTAAATTTAAGTGATGAAAGTTTAAAAAGAAGTCTTGGTGGACGTCCAACTGAAAACTCTGTTTGCGTGCAGCCTATTCATTTTATTGAGATGGAACTGGATGGAGCAAGGTCTTCATGCCTTAAATTGCTAAAGGATCTTCAACAATCGCTTAATTTGCCAAGTGGCGTAGACAGAAAATGGGTCCAAAGATACTGCATGTGTAATGCAACACTTATTTTCTGTACTACCTCTAGCTCTTATCGACTACATCACACGGATATCGCACCCCTTGATGTTTTAATTGTTGATGAGGCTGCTCAAGTGTGGGAGTGTGAGTTGGTGATCCCACTGCGTCTGAATTGGATGAAACATGTTATTTTGGTAGGAGATGACTGCCAGCTGAGTGCAATGGTTAAAAGCCAGGTATGTTTTTTCCTTGTCCTCTTTATAGTTTATATTTTCATTCCTTAATCCGTGCCTTTCATTGTTTATCTTCAGGTATGCAAAGAAGCTGGATTTGGAACAAGTCTTTTCCAGAGATTGGTTATGCTGAACTTTGAGAAGCATTTGCTGAATATACAGTATCGCATGGATCCTCGTATCGGCTTATTTCCAATTGCTCAGTTCTATGAAAGAAAAATTTTAGATGGTCCAAATGTCTTGTGTCCTCTCTATAATAAGGAATACACAAGCCTCCCATTTGGCAGCTACACTTTTATAAACGTAGTTGATGGAAGAGAGGACAAAGAGGGCACTAGAAACAGTTGGAGGAACTTGGTTGAAGTTGCTGTAGTTCTGCACCTGATCCAAACCATCTTTAAATGTATGTCCAATCTAAAACCCTATTTAACCATAGCATCCTATTTTGAAACCCTTCCTAGTTCTTTATCTGATATTCTGTACGAAGCTATTTTGCTGATATAGCTTCCGAGTGAAGTAAGCAGCGTTAAGTCAATTATTGACTAAAATTTCTTTCACTAGTCTTCTGCAAAAAATGATCTGTAAAGATAAATTAACATACCAGTTCTGCTTTTTCCTGCAGCTTGGGAAAGATCAGGCCAATGGCTCAGCATTGGTGTGGTCTCTCCATATAGCTCGCAAGTTGATGAAATTAAACGCAGGCTCGGCAAAAAATATGATACATGTGATGGCTTTCGTGTGCGGATCAAGTCGATTGATGGTTTCCAAGGCCAAGAGGATGATGTAATCATACTATCGACTGTTAGATCGAATGGGAGAGGAGCTGTTGGATTTCTTGCTGATAACCAAAGAACAAATGTTTCTCTGACTAGAGCAAGGTGCACATCAACATTTTGTTTTATAATCGTTGAAACTTGAGAAATGTTCAGGCTTCTAACCATCTCATGAATGCTTTATTTAATGTAGGCACTGTCTTTGGATTGTTGGCAATGCTAATACATTGTTTAAAAGTGGGACTGTCTGGACAGATATTGTTGATGATGCAAAAAGGCGTAATTGTATTCTCAATGCCACTAATGATACAACCATGCGTGAGCTGATTTTGCAAGTAAAGCAAGGTCTCGACGAACTTGACGATCTTCTCAATGCCGATTCAGTGTTTTTCAGCAATACAAGATGGAAGGTAAGTAAAAAAAGTGATGGTTCGCTTTTTTTCTTTGAGGAACCTGGCAGTGTATTGTGACTGATACGTAAATAAACTCAACATTTTCAAGTTCCCAGCTTTTAAAGGGGAAACCAGGCGTCACACTCACTATCCCACGGATTACTCCCAATGCGATCTGATGCAAGCATGATCAGATGCCCCACCTGCTATGCTCACAAAGCCCATGAACCCAAACTAACTCCACAGATGTACTGACACATCAAGATTGCCGTGCAGCGCATGGCACCCGCCCTTCACATTTTGTGCCATAGCCCCTCTAGAACAGACACAAATAGGAACTGCAAGACATACACTCAACAATCTTTTCGACATTGATGATGGCAAACCACAACCATATGCCGCTAGACACGTGATGAGTACCCTTAATCATAGGTTGTGAATGACCGCAGTGACGCTTGATGACCGTCTTGGTGCCCTTGTTGACTTTCACATTCTTAATGAGGCTGTCGAGTGCTTACTTCACATTGGGTGCAAGGATTCCAGATATAAGTTATCTTAAGCTTTGTGTATGCCCTCATCAAACCACGATGGCATGTCCATCCAGAGCAGCTGATGTGTTGCCTACTTTGTATTTCCTTCCTACTCGGTCCTTCAGAGCTGTGACTCAAGAGACCATGTGGGTAGTGGTGGCCGAGGCCGCACGGCCGCACCTTAGAGCTGGCATGGCGACGATGGGATCTATCACTAGCCTCGTGATCCTGCAAGGAAAGCAACCAACACGCACTTCTGTAATACAGAGGCCGGGGCTTCCCCTTCAGGAAAAAAACACAGTTTTTCTAACATCATACCCGTCTATGATCACATGGAATAGCAGTGGCCATTGCACGACTCATTAGCCAGCGTGCACATTGCATGCACCATGGTCGCATTGTGATTGGGAAGTTGTTATCTGGGTAGCAGCATGGGCAATAGGGCACCGGAATGGCACCGGCCTCCGCATGCAACTCCTCGTCTTGTACTATAAGCTCCTGTAGATCATGTGTTGATTTTGTGTCGAATATGCGGGAGCAGTTAACATGTTGGACTTGGAGATGTCAAGTTTTGCAAGGTCTTGTACTATAAGCTCCTATAGATCATGTGTTGATTTTGTGTCGAATATGCGGGTGAGCAGTTAACATGTTGGACTTGGAGATGTCAAGTTTTGCAAGGATCTATTTTATCTGTGGTTAGGTACTACTAGGGTTGGAGTCTAAGACATGTGTCAAAATGAAGCGCTTTCCAAGCTTTAACGAGAAAAATAAATAGTGAAGCCCATGTGGCCCGTGAGTATATGGTTGGTGTGGTTAGTCCCACATTCTATTGAAGGAGAGTTGGTTCAACATATTTTTTTTTGTTTTTAAAAGGGAATATATTTATATCGGAGATACCAAATACATGCAGCCTCTGCAACAAAAAAATGTCCTAAAGACATAAGGGATGCACACAGCCCTACAAAAAAGAAAAAGAAGAAAAAACAAAAGAACCCCCTACAATGATCTATTCCTTTTAGCTGCACCATAAACCACCACCTAGACAACAACAGGAGTCCTGTCCAAATTTTCCAAAAGCGACGGCTCCAAGAAGGAAACAATACACAAGCACCGTCGCCGCCCGATCGTAGATCTTATGCTCCGTTCGGATGTTCGCATTGGGAGCTCCATATTGATATTGGGTTGAATATCAATATCATGGGATATTGATATTGAGTCTGAATGTCAATATTTTCTGTTTGGATGTGTTAGATATTCAGACCTAGACAAGATATTGAGTTTGAATATCAAATGCTGTTTGGATGTTATAAAAGCAGTTTTTCGAGACATTGATCATTGTACTGTTATATTCATGACAAAATGTGCAAAACAACCACATATTATGGTACAAACAACAGCTAGACAAATATAAGGTTGTCGAAATACACAGAGGGGAAGAAGATCTATCGATCCGTACCTCACAGCGAAGCTGCAACGCCGGAAACAAGTGCCAATATCCCCGCTTAAAACATGATGCAACAGATAGAACTACTGGCATACGAAATTTAGGAGCAATCAACAAGTATTTATCTAGGAAGAAAAATCACATTTCACCAAAGTACACAGTAATATACACACTGGATGGATCAGTCGGCAAAGTACACAGTAATATTTCACCAAAGTACACAGTAATATACACACTGAAAAATCACATTTACACAAGGTAGACAGTCGGCAAAGTGCATTGCACATATCCATCAGCAGAAGGTAACAACTCCAATTTTTTCTCCACAATTTTCTCTAGGAAGAAAAATCACATTGCAACTCGAGCTGCAGGGGCGCCGGCCGCCGTCCAATCGGTCCAATCCGTTCCCAGCCTTTCCCGTCCGCCGGGGCTCCAGGTTGGGATAAGAGACCAGCTCGAGCTGCAGGTGCTCCGGCCGCCGGGGCTAGCTCCAATCTTTCTCGTCCTGCACTGGATAAGAGAGAGATGAGAGGGGATGGAGAGAGCAGATGCGGTCGGGAGAGAGAGACAGCAAGCGGCATGGAGGGAGGGTGGCGGGGAGGGAGAGACAGCAGGCAGCAAGGAGGGAGGGTGGCTGGGAGGTAGGGAGGACCTGCGCCGCCACGGCGCCGCCGTCCCTAGGTCTTGCGCGCGGGGATGGAGAGCAGGAGATGACCTGCGCCGCCGCGGTGTTTAGCCTTCGCGCCGGGAAAGAGGAGTAGAGTCGGGAGGCCGGCCGGGTCCGTTGCCTCGCCGGAGATGGAGGTCGCGCGGGAGGCAGTGTACCTGCGCCGCCGCCGCCGCCGCCGCTTGGTTAAGCTTAACGAGCAGGGCTGCGGGGAGAGAAGCAGGCGAAACGGAGGGACTCGACCTCTCGCGAACATGTACGGGTCGCGAATATCTCGCAATGTCGAGGGTAACGCCTCGACATTCGGTGCCCTCGTTTTTGCCTTCCCGAGCCAGCGCTCGATATTGAGCCTCAATACCTAGTTTCAATATCTAGCACATCCAAACGCACTGATTTCAGATATTCGGGGCTGAAACCACCCGAATATCCAATATCTTGCCTCAATGCAAACATCCGAACGCACCATTAGGTTTTCACCCTGGAGTAAGTTCTCACTCTCAAAATAATGCCTTCAACAAGACCAAAGTGAGTTTTTTTTTTACTTTGTTTAGTGTTGTGGTTTCCCGGCGTGAGGCAAACCAGGCGGCTCACTCTTGTGCGAAATATGGAGTTATGCAAGAGGAGACGTTTTCCTGGAATGCCGAGCCACCGGATTTTCTTGTTCACAGCTTAGAGGCTGATTGTAACTCTGTGGTTTTGAATTAATAAAGCTCAAGGTTTCCCGTAAAAAAAAAATTAAGGCCGGACCTTGGATTTTCACCATGAAAGGTATGACTCTACTCCTCCTGTGCTGCCACCCCGCTTGCTGCTGCCGCAGCTACAAGTCACGAGTCATCAAGCAAATTCCTCAACGCCTCGAAGACTCGGTCCGCCATTACTACGACTTCAGACCTCAACCGCCATGACATTCTCCACCACTGTCGTCACCAAAGAAATCGAACCGAATTGTCTCATGGTGACAAGAGACAATGAAGCTTCGCGTCACTCCATCCTGCAGCCTCACGGCTAGAAATATTGGTGCACACGACCGAATCTCATCCGATCCAGCAATCTAATGGCGTCAAGCGCCCCCCGATAACAGACAAGTTTGGAGGCCCTCTCGGGGTGTTGGACACTGCTCGGACACGCTCTCCGACAAGTGCGGCCCACCCGTCATAGAGACAGGGCGCGAACAGGTGATCTAATGGCGCCGTGCACGAGGCCGTTCTGCACGCGTTAATGGCGACGCGTTTCCACAGGCGACGAAGGGACGGGACGGCGATGCGTCTGCCGCACGCCTCACATTTACGACGGCGCCTACTGAGCTCCCAGCCTTTCCCGGCTTCCCAAGCGGTGCAGTGGGGGAGACGTGTCGCCGCCATTAACTCCGACGCAACGCGTGCTCACCCACCCGACGCTTCCCGCCCAGCGCCACCGCTTCCCGCCTCCGTTTCCCGCCTCGACTCTGGACGGCTATAGAGGCCCCCGCTGTGCAGCCATTTCACCACACCACCACCGACGCTCGCTGTAGCCATTTCACCACACCACCAGCCGTAGCTAGCAAAACCATGCCTCGCCGTAGCTAGCAAAACCATGCCTCGCCGCCTCGCCACCTCATGGGCCACCCTCACCCAGGCAACACGGCGTGCTCACTCCACGGTGCAGGAGGACCGCCGATGAACCGTTCGATTGGGCGGAGGTGGACGACGTGGACGTGGACAAGCAGGAGGAGCAGGAGCAGGTGCCGTACCCCGGCCAGGAGCCGCTGCCAGAACTCGATGAGGTGCCGCCGCCGCCGCCGCAGGAGCCGGAGCAGGCGCTGCCGCCGCCACTGTGGCTAGACCAGGTGGTTGCCGCCAACTAGTTTGAGAGCTGGCGCAACGAGCAGGGAAGCCGCCAGGTCAGGCTCGGGTACGAGGTGGCTGGCGACGCCGTGGAGGCCGCCATCATCCAGGCCTCCATCGAGAGCGTGGAGCAGGATGCCCGTTGTCGCGCCCTCATGGCCGCCGAGCGGGCCGCGTACGAGCAGCTCAACGCCAAAAGAGGGCACTAGAGGCATGTGCGCTCGCGCTTGGCCCAGAGCCAAAAGGCCGTGCACGGCGAGGAGGCTGGCCCGAGCGGCGGCGTTTATTTAAATTAGGGTTTAATTTAAGTTTGTATCGTTTTAGGTTTAAATTTGTATCGTTTAGTTTAAATTTGTATCGTCTTAGTTTAATTTTGAATTTAAAAAAGTCTTCGCGTTTATTACACCGGCGTCGGAGCTCGATGTGCAGCGTTCCAACGTAGCGGCCAGCTTTAAACATCGCCGCCGTTCGAGGCGCCCAGCGATGCAGTGATTATCCCGGCTTCCCAAGCGGCCTATAGCTTTATACGACGCCGGCGCATATAAAATGTGACCGTCGTGCTGCTTGCCTTCATCCTCCTTGCCTTTCTTCCGCTTCTCTCCCTCTAGCGCGCCTCGCCACCATGGACGTGAACAGGAGCTGGCTAAACTGGCACGAGGCCAAAGTGTTCGCCGAGCACGGCATCCTGTGCCCGTCCAAGGAGAAGTTGCCTAACGGCTTCGCCCTTAGCTTGGGCGGGGTGCCGGTGGCGCCTGTACCCAAGGCCAACGACCCGTTCTCCCATAGCCCATATTGGCTCATGTATTCCGGCGAGGTGCGACAGAAGGCGCTCTACCGTTTCGACGGCGAGCAACCACCGCCAAACGAGAACGCCGAGGGGCGGACGAGGTTCTGGTCAGAGCCCGGCCGCACCATTAGAGGCGAGTATGAGGCCGCCCTGGCACAAAATGCCGCTGCCGAAGCTGCAGCACGTACCGACGCGGCGCCCGAGCCCGCTGTAGAGGAGGCGCCGCCGCGTAGGCGCCGTAGGATTTAGATTATGAATGTTTACATTTAAATTTGTTTGAGTTTGAGGCAAAATTTGATTTCCATTTTAACGCCCAAAAGGTGTTTGTAGTTTGGTCGACATCTCGGACCGTTTGGGGGGCGGGCCTTTAGGGGGCACCGCTGTGGGCGGCCTCAATTGGGGGGGTGCCGGTGGAGATGCTCTAAGCTAGGCAAGCTAATGATCCAAACACACCTTGCTCAATCGTCGCTCGTGCAAGGTCATCGTCTCCTCCACGCCATATGAGCGGTTACATGATCAGCCGGCATGCTACGATCATCTTTGCTACCACCGTGTCCATCTTGGACAATATAAACAGGAGCCCAGCGTGCCCTAGAGCCGTGTGACAGTATTCTCCATCTTTTCCTCTCGTCTTATTCTCTCACAGTTAATATGCTTGAGTGTTTGTGATAAGCTCATTTAGATCAGGTGTAGAGGCGCACATGACAATGCTATGATTTTGTTCTATATATCGTACACGCCGTCTAGGGAATCTCCTAGTTTTCTTAAGAGGATGTCATTCTTTTGTTTTTTCATGAACAAATTTTCACTTAGGTTCCAACTACTGGCCAATTGAACAGGTCATTCTCAGCGACAAGTTCAGAAAATCTTTCACCGAACTAAAATCACGGCAGCTCAGGAGGGAAGTACTCCAAAAGCTTGTCAAACTTGGTGCTGGTTGGAGGACAACATTCAAGAACGTTGGTATATGTGACACTTTCCAGCTTGCGAAAGTATGGAAGGTCAGGGACCTTTATCTTGTTTGGAGTACTGACGTGGAGAAAAGCGAGAGAAGATATGTCCAGATAATAAGAATCTGGGACCTACTGTCACACCAACATGTTGCAAGAACTGTTCAACGTCTCGAAAATCTGTTCTTCATATACACGGATGATTACCTGGATCACTGTAGAAGAGTGCAGACAGATGGGTACGTGTCGTTTGTTTTTGCTAGGTTATACACTGGTAATCCAGTTCCTTTTATTTCGTACAAATGAATTGCTTGCATATATTTTTTATTTTCAAAATTTTTGTTTTATGGATCTACTTGCAGATATGTTTGATAATTTCTCACTTGTGTTTTGCTGTGGATGACAGGAAATTGGAGGTTCCTCTGATTTGGGATGTTGAGCATGATCTTGTTCGCTATAAGAAGGATTGCACAGTTGATAGTCAAAACGATCACGATCTCATGGATAGGGCATATGCTATGGAAAATTCAGAAGTTAATGAAAGCTTCTTGCTGATGAAGTTCTACTCTTTATCATCAGGAATGGCGAAACATCTGCTGACAGCTACTGATGGGTCTCAAGTTGATATCCCCTTTGAACTGACTGAAGAAGAGGAGGCGGTAATCCGATTCCCTCACACTAGTTTTATACTTGGGAGGTCAGGCACTGGGAAAACCACTATATTGACAATGAAACTGATTCAAGTTGAACAGCGGTCATTAATTGCATCCCAGGGGCTAAATGTGGCTGATGATAAAAATATCATGACATTGAAGGACACAAGCAAACGAGAAAAAATTGTAAAACAAATCTTTATCACTGTAAGCCCAAAGCTATGTTTAGCTATAAAGAATCAGATTTCTAGATTTAAAAGGTAACTTGTTGGATGGGAGCACTATGTGATAGTATTACGGATGTATTCATTTTGTTTAATTATTTTATTATATCTATTCGAATATTTATTTACATTCTAAAGCATATAGGAAATAGAGTAAAAATCATTATCACCATACTCACACAATTCTACTGTATTTTTAACTTCTTTTCCCTTTTGGGATGCCCTTTAGAACGGTTTAATGTTTTTTATATTTTTGGACTGCATTTTTCTAGTGATTTTTTTTTCCGAATTATAGACAACAACCTTGTTCAATTATTTCATGTAGAAGAAAATATTTACTTTAATTATTAATTGGTTATATGTACCATTTCTACATGCGAGTTATAATTTATTCAATCCTTGTAGATTTGGCTCTGGTGATGTCTCTGATCAGCCTAGCATTCTTCATATGCATGACGCCATTGATGACCTTGAAGAATTTACAGAAATACCGGACAAATTTGGTGATCTAGCTAGCGAGTACTATCCTCTTACTATAACATATCGCAAGTTCTTGATGATGCTTGATGGAACATGCCGTACATCATTTTTTGATGGGTTTTATACTGATTTAAAGTCTAGCATCGAGGAAGGCCATTCAAAGTCTCTTGCAGTGCAACCCTTTATTGAATTGAAGGAAGTTACCTATGAGAAATTTGTTTCTTCCTATTGGCCTCATTTTAATACAGAACTGACAAGGAAAATTGATGCATCCATTGTCTTTACTGAAATAATTTCTCATATAAAGGGTGGATATCAAGCAAGCAGGCATTTTAGCGGAGGCAAAATTGGAAGACAGGATTACTTGAAACTCTCTGCTAGAAGATCCTCATGTCTGAACAGTGAGAAGCGAGGTAGGATTTATGATATTTTCCTTGATTATGAGAGTATGAAGTGCACTACCAAAGAATTTGATTTGTCAGATTTTGTCAACAGTCTTCACAGCAGTCTAAGTTCTGAGGGCTACAGTGGTGATATGGTAGATTTTGTTTACATAGATGAGGTGCAGGATTTTACCATGGCACAAATAGCACTTCTTAAGTATGTCTGCCGGAACTTCAAGGAAGGATTCCTTTTTGCTGGTGACACTGCACAGACTATTGCGAAGGGTGTTGACTTTAGGTTTGTAGATATCCGGTCGCTTTTTTATACCACATTCCTCTCGGACACTGGAGTATGTAATGGAGGAATTGAACATGGAAAACAAGTGCATCTCTCAGATATGTTCCAACTGACTCGAAATTTCCGGACACATTGTGGCGTCCTTCGTATGGCTCAAAGTATCATGAACCTTCTGTACTTTTTTTCCCCATCAAGTGTTGACAAGCTCAATCCAGAGAGTGGGCTTGTACATGGAGAAGCTCCAGCACTGCTGGAGTCTGGTAACGGTGAGAATGCAATTATGACTATTTTTGGAGAAAACAAAAGTAAACATAGTAACCTGCATGGGTTTGGTGCTGAGCAAGTCGTATTAGTTTGTGATGACGTTACCAAAAGACGAGTTGTTGATCTTGTTGGCAAACAAGCTCTTGTTTTGACTATTGTTGAATGTAAGGGCCTTGAGTTCCAGGTATGTGCCCATCAGTTCACTTCAGTTGTGCTCATTTGCCAAATATTCTAATTGTAAATGTGTTGTCACACCACTTAATTTGAGGACACTTACTTTATAAACATACTGTGTAGGATGTGCTATTATACAACTTTTTCAGTTCATCACCTTTAAAGAATAAATGGAGAGTTGTATATGGATGTATGAAAGAGAAAGGTATTATACCATCACCTGAGAAGATATCTTATCCGGGTTTCGACAGAGACAAGCATTATCTTCTCTGTTCAGAGCTGAAGCAACTCTATGTTGCGATCACAAGAACTAGGCAAAGACTGTGGATATGTGAGAACACAGATGATTATTCTCGACCAATGTTTGAATACTGGAAGAAGTTGTGTCTTGTACAAGTTAGATTGCTTGATTCTTCCTTTGTTCAAGCAATGCAGACTGGAAGCAGCTCTGATGATTGGAGACTACAAGGCATCAAGGTTAATTTTGTATAGGCTATGCATTATGTTGCTTAGTCCGCGTTGTTTTAAGTTGTTAATCTCATAAAATGCCATCGCATTATATTTAGGAACAATTGGTCTATGCCATCGCATTATATTTAGTCTTGTTATGGAATTATGGCGCATACCTACTTATAATTTTACTGCAGTTATTCCAATTTGTTATTCCACGTCACATGCGCACGTATTTCTCTTGCAGTTATTCAATGAGCGGCAATTTGAGATGGCTACAATGTGTTTCGAAAAGGCTGGTGACACATACAGAGAGAAGTGGGCAACAGCTGCCGGACTTTTAGCTACAGCTGACCGTGTCATGTCCACAAATTTGGAGATGGGTAAGGCTTCATTGCAAAAGGCATCAGAGATATATGAGTCTATTGGCATGCATGAGAAAGCTGCCACATGCTATATCAGATTAGGTGACTATGAAAGAGCAGGTGGGCGGACCTCAATAATTTCGAGTTGTATTAATTCATCTAAGATTTAATCATTCTGTAACATTTTTAAATACTACTAAATAGGTATTTTCCTTCAAGCTGCAGGTATAGCAAAGCATAAAGGGAATGTTTTACTCGAGGTAGACATGTTTGACAAGGCAGAGTCTCGTGGCATCATTCATATGGCTCAAAGTATCAGGAGCCTTTTGCAGTTCTTTTTCCCATCAAGTGTTGACAAGGCAGAGTCTCGTGGCATCATTCATATGGCTCAAAGTATCAGGAGCCTTTTGCAGTTCTTTTTCCCATCAAGTGTTGACAAGCTTGATTCAGAGACTGGGCTTGCACATGGAGAAGCTCCTGTGCTGCTGGAGTCTGGTAATAATGATAATGCAATTAGGAGTATTTTTGGAGAGAACAAACGTAAACATGGTAGCCTGCATGGGTTTGGTGCTGAACAAGTCATATTAGTTCGTGATGTTGCTACCAAAAAATATATTGTTGACCTTGTTGGTAAACAGGCTCTTGTTTTCACTATTGTTGAATGTAAGGGCCTTGAATTCCAGGTATGAGCCTACCACTGCACATCATTTGTGCTTATTTTGTAAAATAATTTTATAGCGAAGTGTGGTGTCTCAACTACTATTAAGACTTTTTTGAGTATATAAAATCATATTGTGCAGGATGTGCTGTTATATAACTTTTTCAGTTCATCGCCTTTAAGAAACAAATGGAGTTTTGTGTACGACTACATGAAAGAAAAAGATGTTATAGCACCATCTGAAGAGATCTCTCATGTGGGTTTGGGCAGAAGCAAGCCTTATCTTCTCTGTTCGGAGCTGAAACAGCTCTATGTTGCAATCACGAGAAGTAGGCATAGACTATGGATATGCGAGGATACAAATGATTACAGTCGACCAATATTTGACTACTGGAAGAAGTTGCGTCTTGTAGAAGTCAGATTACTTAATTCGTCCCTCATTCAAGAAATGCAGACAGGAAGCAGCACTGATGATTGGAGGCTACAGGGCACTAAGGTTAGTGTTTTGGAATCTACTTCACTATGCTATGCAACATGTCTAGTGAGTGATGTCTTGAGGTCCTTGTTTTCGAGGAAATATGTGTTGAGCTCTTAATTTCATGAAAGAAAAAAGTTCACTCAACTTAACTGTGAAACCAGACATTCCATATTATTGCCAGGAAGTGGGCCTAGATATCATACAGAAAAATGGTGCGGGGTAAGCTGAGGAAGAGATAGATAGAGAGATAGTGTATGACTTCTGTGGTGTCCAACTGGCAAGGCGATTCAGGTTGGCATCTTTCCACGATGAAGCTCCATTTGTACAAAACCCGCCACTATGACAACACTATACAAGACCACCCTAGAGGGTAATGTGCACGGGTTTTGGAAGTCGTATAACTCATAGGGTTAAGTGAGCCAGACACCAATGGCGTGTTTGGTTAATAACCAGGCACACTTGGGGACAACATGCCTAACAAAGTTAGCATAGTGTTTGGTTGACTACTGCAGTTGTGGCTTGCCACACTTCCTTAGCCACATGGTCTACGAAGATCATAGATTCAGTTTTGTAGCCAAGCTTGCCACACTTGTGGCCTCCAGTAGTATGGCCACACCTTTTGTGCAAACCACGCTTTGGCTAAGCTTGTTGTGGCACACATAGATACTAACCAAACACGCCCCAAATTTGGCAGGATCATGTGATCTTTTTCGCTCATGAAATGGATGTGCCAATTTTTTCTAGATACATTTTTCTAGCCTGCTCATGGTGCATACCTACTTGCCGTGTCAATGCACTTCTAATTTTATTCCATATCATGTGTGCACCTTTTTCTTGTAGTTATTCAATGAAGGGCAATTTGAGATGGCTACAGTGTGTTTCGAGAAGTCTGGTGATACAAGCAGAGAGAAATCAGCAAGAGCTGCTGGACTTCTAGCAACGGCTGACCATGTCATTTCCACAAATTTGGAGATGGGCCAGGCATTATTGCAAAATGCTTCAGATATTTATGAGTCTATTGGCATGTATGATAAAGTTGCCACCTGCTATATCAAATTGGGTGACTACGAAGCAGCAGGTGTGTGGACTATCCATAACTTTCCAGCTGTGTCAGTATGACTGCGATTTCATTATTCCATAACGTTTTATAGATGGCAAGTTTCCCTTAATGGAGTTACCATAGAAATAAAGGCCTTCTATCAAATTGGTTGTTCCAAAGAATATCACCCTCACCTACTTACATACATGTTAATTTTCAGCCTTCACACAGATAGTCATTACTTCACGCGCTATCAAACTCTTATCTGACTAAAAGTTGTTTTCCTTGCATTGTCATAGGAATGGTCTATATGCAGAAATGTGGTACTTCTAGGCTCGAGGATGCTGGTAACTGTTATGCTATGACTGAATGCTGGTTACAGGCAGCTGAAGCTTACTTCAAAGCTCAATGCTATACCAAGTTTTTCTCCGTGTGCCTGAAAGGAAAACTATTCATTCTAGGATTGCAGTTCCTACAATTGTTGAAGGAGAAATGTTTTGTGGAGAATTCAAATTATGATGAGGTGTCTGCAATTGGAAAGATGTATCTAGAAAATTGCGCCCAACATTATTTTGAGCGTGGTGACATCAAGAACATGATGACATTTGTTAAGGCTTTTAGCTCTATGGATCATGTTCGGGCATTTTTAAACTCTAGGAATCTTGTTGATGAACTGCTCAAGTTAGAGATGGAAGTGGGTAAATTTTTTGAAGCTGCTGGAATAGAAAAGAATGAAGCGAATGTTGTCCGAGAGAAAGACATGCTTGAGATGACAGGTCACTTTAAGGATGTTACGGAGTTTGTTGTCCACCAAGTCGTTGTCCAATCTTTGTGGTATTCAAATAGTATGAGTGGGTGGCCTCCTCAAAGAACAGCAGAGAAGGAACAATTTTGTGCAAAAGCCAATGATATGATGAAGGAAGTCCTAGCTTGCTGTTTCTGCATTGATAATTTCGGAGCATGTCCACTGCAATGTGTGCCTAAATCTCTTGCCATTTTAAGTTGTGCCTTCCTTGTAGGCAGAAAATGTGGAAACTTGTTAGTAGAACTTGTTGCTGCCCGTTCGGTTCTTGATATTCATCTAGAGTCTCAAGCTTCTGGATACAATTTGGGATTAGCACAAGGATCGGAAAATGAAAGGTGTTGTATTGCTACGCTGGCCTGTAACCAGATATCACCTGAAACTCTGTTGTATATCTGGAACCATTGGATGCCAATTATAGTTAAAGTACTATCTTGTCTTCGCCATTCTGGTGTCCAAGAATCAAATGATTGTGCAGTTACATACGATGATCTTTGTGCTAGATACTTTGGGTTGAGAAAAGATGGTGATAATGACCGATATGTGGTTCTTAACATGAACTCAAGTTGGCTTTCTAACCTAGGCAGAAGCTCTTTGCAGACAGATGGCACCAGAAATTGGCTGGATTCTATCCAACTTTATTCATTTGTTCAGAATTTCTGGAAGAATGAGCTATGTTCGATTAGTTTGACTATACTCGATAAGTTGTCCTGCGTTCAATTTTCTCCAAACGAGGCATCTTCATACGCCCTTGGGAGAAGTATCCTTATCATGTATGAAATTGCAATTTTTCTGAAGGAGTCAGAGTTTGGTTCGCCAAAAATTACTGAGTTAAGGAGCTTCTTTGATCTATGCGAAAGGCGCTTCTTTGAGTTTGTTTCTCATGTTTGGAGGGATGGGACAGTGAAGCCCCTCTTGTCTATGCTTGAGTCCCAAACTGCATATGGTCTGATCACTGATTCCCTTGGCACATATCTCAGGCCAGCAAATAAGAAACTGACTCATGGGCATCTTGGGAGAGTTACAATGTTTCTGCTACATGTAGGACGATGTACATCACTGCAGTCAGATGAGATGCTGTTTTCAGGACTTCTGCAGCACCTGGACGAAGAATCCGAGTGGGCAAAATTTTTTCTGTCTTTGAAGATATTTCTTTGTGCTGGTGGGTTTTTCGGCAGATCCTACTTAATCTTGAACTTTAAGCTTGCTCTTGAATGTACGTTCAATGCAAACTGGATGGCTGAACCTGACTACATATCCCCAGTATGCTATACGGATCTCATAGAGTTCCTTGGTTTCTTGGCTTCGTCATATTCTTTACTGAATTGTTGTGTGTTTTGCACAAAATCTATTCTAGTCAAGGTGCTAAAGTGTTGTACCAGTACCACATACCTCTTTAGGTTTCCTAGCTCAGATTTCGTTCCAGACCAAATACCATTGTCAGCGGGGCATTTCATATTCCAGTCAGTCAGGAAGATCTTGTCAAACAAACCTATGATCCAAGAGTGGTTTCAGAAGACCTCTACTTCAACAAGTTCATACATTCCAGTCCTTGAGAGATTAGTTATCACACTTTACGTTGTGACACTAAATCTTAAGGTGGGGGATTGCTATGAGGTCACAGATTTCCTTCGGATGCACCATGTTTTTGAGGATTTACCCCTGGGGTTCTCTCAGAAGATTCTGTATTCTTTGCAAATGAGTTCTCGGACAATTAGCAACTTCAGAATGGTATTTGCTGATGCGCTTGCAGCAATTGGAAATCGAATGGTAGTTATGACTCCAAACAAAGTACGGCCAATCTTTCGAGACTTAATGCTGACATAATTAGCAGAGCGGATTGGAAAGATCTTGAGAAGGTACTTGGGCGTTTTTGTCCAGAAGATTCAAATCTCATAAGTAATCCGAATGTTCCCTTCTGGGAGAAATATGAGGCATTTCGAGTCAACAAGCATTCCCAGGTGAGTTTCATACGCTGTAGTGTTCGTTTGGTTACCTTCGAGCTTTCTCCAATGCTCCGCCACTGCGATTTTTTTTGTATTCTAAATGTCAACCATTGCAGAAAGATGCATGGATTATTATTCAATTCCTCAAAAGTGCCCTTTCCTGGCTGGAGCGAAGTGACCCTCCAAAAAAGATGGACCGACGATTGTTGGAAGAGGTCAGGCACATCTGTAATGAGTTTGAAGAGCGTTCTGCTAGGTAAGCAAATGTTAAGATGCCATTAGCTCGGAAACGTTAATTGTACTGATTTCCATTTTCCAGGCAATAGGACACATGTGAATGTGATGCTCTGTTTTAATGATGTAAGCTAAATGACCTTGCGTTATCTCCATATCTTCTGAATGATTCAAACCTGAGCATGCACACTTTTTTTTCAACACAGGATGGGGAAGAGAGCTTGCGACACTGCCAAGGACCTTTATGCAATGTGGGAAGATGGTCAGAACAAACTACAGAAGGTTATGCGCTTTCTCCATTCCGTAAAGGTATCCATGAAAAAAGATGCAGCTGCAGCTGTTGCCCAACAGCAAGCTGGTGGAGCTGGTGAGTCGAGTGGATGTTCATACAAGGAAGCCGACACGGGAGGGAATGATAGGGTGGAATTGGCCGAGGAAGATACAACTGTGGCCCAGGCTTCAAAGCAGAAGCAGGAAGGCAAGAAGAAACCCAAAAAATCTAAGCGCCACGGCAAGAAATGAACTGGTGTAGCCTGCGTTGTAGACTTGTAGTTCATATTTTGCATATTTCGCTGTCAAACTAACAGCAATGGCTGACTTGTTGGCTGTGTTACCGGAAGGATTATGTTGCTACCTTAATATAGACTTGCAGATCAGCATATTCTGTACAACTGGCTCTGCTTCTGATTTCAGTGACATCTAGAAGTACACAAGTGTTCTTGCTTGGTTCCTCTTCTCTACAATGTTTCGTCTTATCTTGGTCATATTGGTGTGTATTCAGCTTAAACTATGAGTTTTTTGTTTGAATTAAAATAAGGCATAGTAGGCGTATCCTGCGTGGTGTGTTGGTTAAGCTTGTTCGGTTATAAGATATGCTGCAGCTGTGCTTAATCCAGCAGAAAATTGCATTGACAATTGATGCTTTGTCTTGAACATCTTGGACAAATTTGCAACTCTTCAGCGATGGTGTGTGAAATGGTGGTTAAATTTCATCCTCGCTGTAAAAAACGAAATAGATGCTCTCAACTTCTCTCTGTCCCATCTTTTTTTTTTTTTTGAGGGAGGGAACATTCTTATTTGATTTACTACGAAATATCAGCATCTCCACCGGCAGCCCCCCCCCCCCCCCCCCCAAAGGCCCATTGGGAGCCGGACACAAAAACGGCCACACCGGCATCCCAAAGTGTCCAGTTTTTGTCCATCACCCCCGAGCGGGCCTCCAAAGTTGGGGCGGACTCGGGGCTGCCGGACAGCGCTTTCGACAAGCGGGCCCCGCTTGTCATATATACGAGGTCGGAGCCGTGATTAAATGGGTAGTGCAGGAGGTCGTTCCGCCGCTTAGTGGTGCGCACTTTGCCAGGCGGTTTTCCTGGAGAAGCGACTGGCTGCGAAGAGACGCGATGGTGATGCACTAGCACGCGTCGCATTAATGCTGGGGCTAGTCCACGTGGCTGTGTTGCAGCGTTCCCACACAATGCATTTACCTCGGGGCACCGGCCACCACGGCGATATAAGGCACCTCGCCTCCTCGCTCGCATCCCACCTCGCCTCCTCGCAATGGCGAACAACTACGAAGCGGTTCGCCATTCCACCTCGATCACACCCTCAACCTCGATGAGGCGTGGGGCGTCTACCGGTACGGGCTCCTCGTCCCTCCGGATTGCCGCATGCCAAAGGGGTGGGCCGTCTCCAACGGCAGGCTCGCGGTGCCGGCTTTGCCTGAAATGTTGGAGTAGATCCGACGTGCCATAGCCCAACGCTGGAGTCAGATACCGCGGGAGGAGCGAGCCCTCCCTGAGAGCGACAACCACACCTAAGTCTGGTGTCTCCAGCGCGTCGACCGCGAGCGGACGGAGGCCCTCGCGTTCTACGACAGCCCAAGGCCGCCGCGCGGCACGACTGGTGGGAGGAGACCGGCAACACGGTCACCAGCGCCATTGAGGCCGCCCGCCAGCACGCCGCAACAGGGAACCAAACCCTGTTGCGGCTGCTACCACCGGTGCTAGCATGCCGCCACAACCCAACGATCGCCACCGCATCGGGGAGGCGACGACATCGTCACCCGCGATCGCCACAAGCTACGAGGTGGCCCGGTGATCTGCAACTTTGGCCCGGGTTACCACGTCCCAAGCCGGAGGTTAAGGAGCCGGTCGAGGTGG
The DNA here is from genome assembly GCA_947311845.1 of Poa pratensis. Taxonomy (NCBI): domain Eukaryota; kingdom Viridiplantae; phylum Streptophyta; class Magnoliopsida; order Poales; family Poaceae; genus Poa; species Poa pratensis. Next base: position 57,063,249 of record CAMZMU010000107.1, read on the forward strand.
TGCCGTCGGGTTACCACGTGCCCTTGCCTCTGCGCGACGAGGTGCACGACGGCGACTCCCCCGCCTGGGCTAGGCTCTGGTGGCCTTGGTCAACGAGATCGAGAAGGACTTAGCTTTCCTGAGACAATCGAAGCCTCAGTGCACATGGCCTCGACATCCTCCTCCGCCGGCGCCTCCAAGTCGCTTGCGCATCGGGGCAGCGCCTCCACTTCACGTGCGCCTCGGGACGACGCCTCCATTTCCCGTGATGCCTCCTCCTCCATCGCCGTCTACAAGATTTGGGAGAAGCTCGCGGAGGAGGACGACGAGGAGTAGAGTTAGGGTTAGGTTTAGGGACACCGGCGAGGCGATTTTTGTTTAAATTTCATCCAAATCTTGTAAAATATAACAAAGTTTGAAAATTTGAAACTTTTTATTCATAATGTTTTTTTGTTTAGGGGGTGCAAGTGTGGACAACACCTGGGTATTGGACGAAAAATTGTTCGGCACCCCCAAAGCGGACACAATTTTGGGGCGTCGGACAAAATTTCGGGGGGTGTCGGTGGAGATGCTCTTAGTCCCCTCCCAATGCGCCACCATGGCATCAGATCTTTTAGAGCATCCACATCACCACGCTAAAAGGCGGGTGCTAGGATAGAATTCGGATCTATGGGCAGTTGATGCCATCTTTGGCGCCCGACGCAAAGACTGTCGCCCGACGCTAGCTCGAAAATTCCAAGTATAGCAGGTGCTACATATACCATTTTTTGAAAATTTGAAATGCCATTTTAAAGTTTTAAAAAATTCTGAAAACAAATCTAGCCAGCGATAGTGATTTATCCTACCAAACATGCTAAATCTGAACTCGAAACACTTTGTATATTGAGCCACATAAAAAAGACAAATCTGACAGTTTTGGGAGATTCAAATTTGTGCACTGTTCACTAAAAAATGTTCATTTTTACACGGTCTAAAATATAATGTATTCGATTCTAAATTTGCATATCGATAGAATACATCATTGGCTACACCAAGAATTTTGTACAGATTTTTTTGAAACCATAACGTTATTAAAATTTCAAAATAAAGAGCTATATATATAGCCCGAGCTATAAAACGCCATACTCGGCACTAGCTGCATTTTTTTTGCCCGCACGAAGTGGAAACCATGAGAGTTAAATTAACGTCTAAGCATTGGGAGGCATGAACGTTTCACTACAATTTTATTTAGTGCTATTAATTTGTTACTTAAGCGCCTTTGGTAAGCATTCTGCACTGGATGCTCCTAGTCGCTACATCATTTTTTTTTTTGAAACTGACGGTTCGAGGGGATGAAATCACCACGAGTTCCCATTCTTAGCAGTAAAGGCTACAATTCATTCTCATGTCTATTCCGAACATGAGACCAGCATGCTCTGCGAGAGCATCACTACGCAAAATCGCTGAGAATCCAAAGAACGGAAGAAGAACATCGCATGGAAAAGAAAAGGTGAGGATTGCAAGATTATTCTTGCCGTCGACTAATCTTTGATTCTTTGTGTTTCTTCGTTTACTTCATAGCAGGAATCAGATCGTGCCGTCGTCGTCATCATCGCTCCATACCTTGCTCTCCTTGCCTTGAAAATACAAAATGAGGACTTCGAATGTATTCCTCTACTTGTGTTGCTCATCATCTCGTGAAACTGAAATTGTGCAGTGTCCTATGACAGAGAAAATTTAAAAAACCACCACATTTGTGGCTAGGGTAGTAAAACGCAACCACTTTTCGTTAAGGTGTTAAAAAACCACAGGTTCCTCGCTAACATGTAACAAACACTCGTCTAACCGTTAAACTTGCGGTTGGTGTACATAAGATGAGCTTCCCCTAACAAAGGTTCTTCCTCCCCCCGTGTCACACCTAGGCGACACCGGGGGCGTCCCCTCCGCGCCGCTAGCAGCCTCCCCCACCTCCGTGCCTCCACGCAGCTGCTGCCACCGGCGTCCCCGCTGCCACACAACTTGCGGTGGGGGTGTGCTCTTCTCTTCCCTGTTGGTGCCGGTGGAAGGTCGACGCAGCTGGGGCACGTCGGTCGGCTCGTCAGCGTGTGGACGCCGGGGCGGAGGCCCCGGGCGACGGTGGTGGCCCTTGCTCCGTCGCTGGGGCGGGGTGGTCCTGCTGGGGCCAGCTGCGAGTGGTTGCAGATCGTGGGGTCGACTCAAATCTCGCCGATCTTTGGCTGGCGCCGTTGGCAGGCGACGGCGTGAGGCCGGTGGTGGCCGAATCCCCTCCGGATCCGGTCACTTCTGTGCAAGGGTGGGCTGCGTCGAACGAGGTGTGGTGCTCATGCGCGCGAGGAGGCTAGGGCGGCGGCCCTGGGGCGATGCGTCTGCATCGGTGCGGCCGGGTTTCCTGGCGCATGAGGCCAGCAAGAGGTGGCCGTGCTGCATCTCCGGCTGTGTGATTGTTAGGCAGCCGGATGAGAGGATGTCGGGGCGGCAGCCCCGGGGCATGTTCGGCATGGCGTCGCCGTGGCGTGAAGTGCCGCGGTGGCTGCGGCATGCGATGATGGTGGACTGGTCAATCCTCGACTGGCGGTTTGCGGGGTTTGCGACACATCGCCGAGCGAAGATCCTGCCCTGGTTGTCGGCCAGGACCGATGACGGTGACGCTCCCGGGCGCCGCGTCCTTTTTGAAGACGTCGTCGAGGTGGTGCTCTTGCTTCTCCATGCCAGGTTCTCCGGGAGAAACCCCAGATCCCACGCGAGATCGGGCGAGGGCGGCGCTCCCACATCGCTTGCCTCTTGTGGCCTCATCTTGGATGTTCCATCGACCAGAGGGACTAGTGGAAGCAGTTGGTGGTTGGCGTCGGCAAGCTTTCGTCTTTGGCTAGGTGCTGTGCGGCTCTAGGGCCAGCGTGGACGTGTGAGCGACGACTCCAGATTTCGTCGTGCGTTGAGGTCGGCTCCGCCGTGTTTAGTGTCGGCTATGGTTGCTAGGGCGACATACTCGTCGACTCGTTTAGGGACGTGGCCTTTGGGCCGGCGTGGATGTCGGAGCGGCCGCTCCGGGTTTCGTCTTGCGTTGAGGTCGCCTCCGTTGTGTTAGTGTTGACCATGGTTGCTAGGGCGACATGGTCGTCGACTCGTTTTTGAGGGCGTGGCCTTCAGGCCGGCGTCGTGCGTTGTGTTGTATGGTTTTCGGCCGCTTTCCTTATAAACCATCCAACTCTTTTCGACTTTATCAATCAAAGGTATTGCCGAGGTTCAGAAAAAAAACTTATGGTTGGTGACCCTTGTCAGACTGACGTGGCAAGCGGAGACGGTCTCAGACAGACGGCCGTTGACAGCGCATTCGGTGCCCTAACTCCCCGTTTGGACACGGTTTGCTCACTCTCCCTCGCTCACACCTGAAGAAATGGCGGTGTTCAATTCACCTGGTGCCAGCTTTCCAGGCGGCGGCTCAATGCTAGCGTCGGAGAACATAGGGTGGTGGGGTGAATTTTGATGATTTGTGTAAATAATGAGCTTAAATACAACAACCAATGATTATATCAAATATATAATACTATTTTCTTGACATTAAAACAGCAGGAAAATCCCCTATTGCGTCATTTTCATTTTATTAAAAACGCGGGGAGGGGGGAGGGTAAATGTATAGACACATGATGCTGACTCTGTTCCAAATCATAAGATGTTTTAGACATTTTATGATATAAACTACATACGAACTAAAATGAGTGAATCTACACACTAAAACAAGTCTACATACATCAGAATGAGAAAAAAACTAAAATAATTTTTATTTTAAAATGAAGGGAGAACTACTTAACTGAATAAAAAATCATATGTCTGTATATAAACATAATACACAATCAGCAGCTATGATCAAAATGAACTTGAATTTTCGCACTTTAATAGATTACTGAATTTGAGTTCCTATGTCTACACAATCAAAACCTAAACTGAATTTTGGCACCTAAATAGTTAATAGAATTTGTTATCTACAGTCATTAGCTAAACAAGACGTTTGCACCTAGATACTTAACTTAATTTGTGCTTTACATAATCAGTAGCTAACTTGTTTATGTAGCTACAACCAGTGGCGGAGCTAGAGCAAACTCAATCAAGGTGCACTAACATGTAATATGTACTGATTTAGCTCACCAGGGTGCACTAATCATGAATTACAGGGTGCACAGAGTGATTTTTGGCTAATTTCAATGTTAAAAAAAAAGCTACCCGGGTGCCTGTGCACCCGGCTGGTTGCATGCAGCTCCGCCAGTGGCTACAACCCTGTGTTGTGTTCGTGCCTTCAAACACAACACATTTCTCCGTCTTGACTTTGTTGACGCGACAAACAACGGTCAAGTCAGCATCTATGCCGCAGAACTGAACGTCATAGACTGAATCCGGTGCGTAGTCCATTTCAGGGTACTATACAAATCAAATAAATTAACACCAGTGAGCTTTTTCGTACTAGTGAACCAATTTATTTTCTGAGGGTAGAAAATAGATGGACGAGACCCAAACGTTTTGGTCAGGAATCTCTCTGCAGCTCTATAACCTCGCAAAGCCTATGGTATATTGGGCCACACGTTCCTTCTCGGGTGTGTTCGTTTATGTGATGAAGTGAACTCAATTAATTATTCCTAAACTTGATTAATTTGTTTTTAAACTTGATTAATTTTTTCTAAACTTGATGTGATTATCGCCCGTTCCACCTCGTCCGGCCGATTCGGCTGGACCGGTGCGTTCCGCATCTAGAGGGAATATTCCCTTACTGGGAACCAACTCGTTCCATTCCACTTTCCAACCAAACATAAGAATGGGTTCTGGGTGTGGAACGGTTCTATTCCCTTTCACTCCGTTCCAGAACCGAAGACACCCTAAGGCCTTGTTTGTTAGTAGGGTATTTTAGGGGATTGGTGAGAATAATCCTCTAGAGAATTGGGTGAAACCCCAAACTTCACCCAATCCACTAGGCCTTATTTGTTAATAGGGTTTTTAGGGTATTGGTGGGATAATCCATTAGGGGCAGTGTATTGGATTCCCTATGGGATTGAGAAAAAATGAACTAGAGTTTGGTAATTTTTGGGAAAGGTGGAGATAAAAACTGTCCAATACACTAGAAACAAACGATGTTTTGAGATATGCGGCGATTTCAGGGTTTGACCGAGATAATCCCACCAATTCTTAAAATAACTCTATGAACAAACAGGGTGACTCTCCCCTGCAGTAAAGCTGACTGGTTCGGTGACTCTCCCCTGCTTTTCCACGACCTAGAGGCGGCCCGCATTGACTCCCCAAGCGACCGACCTGCTTCCTCCTTCCTCGAAAATGCCGTTGCATCGCTCCTCGCTTGCTCGTGCGTGACGCGGCGAGACGATGATGGGGGAGGCGATGGGGGATTTGGGTGACATCGTCGTCTCCTGGTCGGTCCAGGAGATCATCGACGACGACCTCTACAAAGGGCAGGTACGTGATCAATCGATCCCATTGCGATGATTTGTCACGCGGGCGTTTTTCTCCCCCCATTTTGTGGTGGTTAACTGGTTAAGTGTCGTTGGCGGCGGCGGATTAGTGGTCCTCAACTTGGGAGGCTTAAGAATATACTAGTCTGATTAGTGGTCCTCAAGTTGTACTAGTATTATAATTAATTATCGTACGATTAGCGCCGTTGCCGTTCAGCTGTTTGAATCTGAAATTATAATGAATTATAGTACGATTAGCATATTCTAAAGTTGATAAATCATGCTAATGTTTTGATTGCTGTTACCTCATTGAGTACTTGTGACATGAGCAAGCTTTAGTCCTGTGCTGGTACTAGCTCGATTTCGCAATAGATGAAATAGGCCACATGTCTGTTCTGCTGCTGGATCACATCGCCGTTAGTTTGTGCTCTCAAGCTGTTGCATTCAGGGCATTTTTTGCTTGATTTAATCGTATTTCCTGTTTTTTTATAAAAATTAGGTTGAGACTATTCCCTGCACCTTCACGTCACTTGAGCACTATTTCAAATCGTATCGTGCACCTCTGCTTCAAGAAACAAGGTCGGATCTATGCTCACGCCTTGAACTCATTGCGGAAGCGCCGTCTTCGAGAATACTTTCTATGGAGGCAGCAGGGAAATCAGGATTGTACTCCATGGATGTGGATTTCTTGGACAATGGGGCTGATTCTTCTACCGAGCCTTATACTGCAAGGAATGGCGACATATTTGTTTTGTCTAACATGAAACCTGAAGCTGCAGAGGACTTCAGCCGCTATGGTGTGATCTATTGCTTGGCAATGGTTACTGAGGTTTCTGTGGATAATGACTGCCGGAAGGCGTTCAAGATCAACGTTCCAAAGGACATTGATTTGGAGCAAGACTCAAGTGAACTCAAGCATGCAATATTTCTCAGTAACATCATGACGAACAGGTGGATATGGAAATCACTTTGCTTAGATACGCACATGGATAACAACTTCACAGTTATCAAGTCTCTCTTAGCCCCTAGAAATCCGGTAATATAACTTGCATAGATGCCTTTGAATTTAACTTAATATTTTTATTACCATCAGTAGCTAACTTCTTTGAACTTCCTTTGTTGGTTTGGTTGTAGGGTGATGATGTCTGTGGTATCTGTGTTAAACAGGATGGGGACTGTTTTTCTTCTTTTATAGAGCAATTACTATCCATAAGTCTTAACCAATCACAAGTGGATGCCATTCGATCTGTCATCTCAGCTGTACAATGTAAGCATAGGAACCTCATGAAGCTTATATGGGGTCCACCAGGTGCAGGAAAGACCAAGATGGTTAGTGCTTTATTGTGGGCATTGGCTGGTTTGAAATGCAGAACTCTAACATGTGCTCCTACAAATGTTGCTGTCACTGGGGTTTGCACTCGTTTCCTTCAAAACTTGAATGATTTCAGTGAACATATTGATGAAAATGGTCTCCCCGTTTCTCTTGGAGATGTCTTGCTATTTGGGAACAAGTATAATATGGACATCACTGAGGATCTTCAGGAAGTTTTCTTGGATTTTCGTGTGGAAGAACTTGTTCGGTGCTTTGTAAAGAATGTGGTTTGGGTTCTCAGTATGATATGATTTTCGAGTATGGCGGAAGTAGTGATCCTATGTGCTTTTCCGACTTCCTAAAGAAGCAATTTGTTGTGACAGCAAAGGCTCTTACAACATGCATAATGAATTTGTGGATTCACCTTCCTGGAAGTTGCTTCTCATATGATACTGTCATCAGTATATCTAAGTTGTTCAATATGCTGAAAAAAATCGATGCCCTTCTGTGCGATGTAAATTTAACTGATGAAAGCTTAAAAAGAGGTCTTGGTGGACGTTCAACTGAAAACTCTACTCGCATGCAGCCTATTCCTTTTATAGAGAAGGAACTGGATGGGGCAAGGTCCGCATGCCTCAAATTGCTAAAGGATCTTCAACAATTGCTTAATTTACCAAGTGGCGTAGACAGAAACTGGGTCGAAAGATACTGCATGCGCAATGCAACACTTATTTTCTGTACCACCTCTAGCTCATATCGACTACATCACATGGATATCGCACCCCTTGATGTGTTAATTGTTGATGAGGCTTCTCAAGTGTGGGAGTGTGAGTTGGTGATCCCACTACGTCTGAATTGGATGAAACATGTTGTTTTGGTAGGAGATGACTGCCAGCTGAGTTCGATGGTTAAAAGCCAGGTAAGGTTTTCCCTTGACCTATTTATTGTTTATATTTTCATTCCTTAATTTGTGCCTTTCATTGTTTGTCTTCAGGTATGCAAAGAAGCTGGATTTGGAACAAGTCTTTTCCAGAGATTGGTTACGCTGAACTTTGAGAAGCATTTGTTGAATATACAGTATCGCATGGATCCTTGTATCGGCTTATTTCCAATTGCTCGGTTCTATGAGAGGAAAATTCTAGACGGTCCAAATGTCTTGTGTCCTCTCTATAATAAGGAATATGCAAGCCTCCCTTTTGGCAGCTACACTGTTATAAACGTAGTTGATGGAAGAGAGGACAAAGAGGGCACTCGAAATAGCTGGAGGAACATGGTTGAAGTTGCTGTGGTTCTGCACCTGATCCAAACCATCTTTAAATGTATGTCCAATCTAAAACCTTGTCTTATTTAATCATAGCATCCTAACTTGAACCCTTGCTAGTTCTTAATCTGATATTCCATACAAAGCTACTATACCTGGAGCTACTATAGTAATTTTCTATCTTCCCAGTGAAGTAAGCAGCATTAATTCAATTATTCACTAACATTTCTCTCATTAGTGTTGTGCAAAAATTTATCCGTAAAGATAAGTTAACGTACCAGTTCTGTTTTTTCCTGTAGGTTGGGAAACATCAGGCCATGGGCTCAGAATTGGTGTGGTCTCTCCATATAGCTCGCAAGTTGATGAAATTAAACGCAGGCTTGGCAAAAAATACATACATATGATGGCTTCCGTGTGCGGATCAAGTCGATTGATGGTTTCCAAGGCCAAGAGGATGATGTAATCATACTATCGACTGTTAGATCCAATGGGAGAGGATCTGTTGGATTTCTTGCTGATAACCAAAGAACAAATGTTGCTCTGACTAGAGCAAGGTGCAAATCGACATTTTGCTTTTATAATCGTTGAAACTTGAGAAATGTTCACTTCTAACCATCTGATGGATGCTTTAATTTATGTAGGCACTGTCTTTGGATTGTTGGGAATGCTAATACATTGTCTAAAAGTGGGACTGTCTGGACAGATATTGTTGATGATGCAAAACAGCGTAACTGCATTTTCAATGCCACTAATGATGCAACCATGCATAAGTTGATTTTGCAAGTAAAGCAAGATCTTGACGAACTACAAGATCTTCTCAATGTCGATTCAGCATTTGTCAGCAATACTAGATGGAAGGTAAGTAACAAAGTGATGGTTAGTTTTTTTATTCGAGGAACATGACAATATATTATGAATGAGAAGTAAATGTAGTAATGTACTCAACATTTTAATCTCCTAGCTTTTAAGGGGGAAACCAGGTGTCACACTTGCTCTCCCGCTACTTACTCCCATGAACCCAAACTAACTTCACAGACCTACTGGGATATCAAGATTGTCGTGTAACGCATGAGACCCGCAGTTCACATTTGTGCTATAGCACCCTCTAGACCAGACAAAAGGAACTTCAAGACATAGACTCAACAATATGCTGGACATTAATGATGGCAAACCACAACCATATGCTGCTAGACACATGATGAGTAACCTTAATCATAGGCTAAATGTAACATCTTAGTCTACTACTAGGCCCGTGTGGTTGATAGTAATTATTTGGTGGGATTGCCCCTACGCCTGTAGTATGCGTCTCCTGTCCATACGGAAACAAAACGGGAAGGCTGAACATGCGATTTGCACTATAAACGACACCGGAACTCTTATTCCAGGCGCACACGTTTTGGGCGGAGGCCCTGTCCATGGCAGCATACTTGCTTAATCGTCGCTCGCGCAAGGTTATCGGCTCCTCCATGCCATATTAGCGGCTGCACTGTCAAGCTGGCATGCTGCGATCACCTTTGCTAACAAACCGTGTCCATCTTGGAAAATATAAACAGGGGCACACGTGCCCTAGAGCCGTGTGCAGTAGTCTCCATCTTTTCCTCTCGTCTCATACTCTCGCAATATATTCGAGTGTTTGCGTGCTAAGCTCATTTGTGTTAGATGTGTATAGATTACTGTTCATCACATGCATAAGTACTGGCCTTTTGGCCCCCTGGAAAGTTAGTTGTTCATTCCACAACATGGTATCAGAGCACTGGTTGCTCTCCTCCTCCCGGCGCGTTGCAACTCCGCGCGTGTAGTCCACTGTCCCTGACCGTCGCTGCTTCCCCGACCTGCCGGCCTTCTTCCTGAGCTTTCCGTGCTCCGTTGCTGCAGCCCTGCTGCAGTCCGTCGCTGCCTCCGCGACCCGTCGCTGCCCGGCCTGCCGCCGCTCTCACCGGCCTGCTGCCGTTGCCCGGCCGCCGCCGGACTCCCTGCTCGCCCGGCTACTCCATTGCCGGCCGCTGCTCTGCTCGCGGGCCGCATCCTTGCCGGCCGCTGCTCTGCTCGCGGGCCGCATCCTTGCCGGCCGCCGCCGTCCTTCATTGCCGGCCGCTGTTTCCGGCTGGGTCCGGCTGGCCTAGGTGCGGATCCCCTCGCTGGAGTGGACTAAATCGCCTCCCGCTGCTCTCCCTTGCGTTCGTGCTCGAGCGCTGCTCTCCCTTGCTCCATCTGGATCGATCTGGCAGGTTGAGATCTATTTTCTCTCTCCTCAGTTGACTTCAAAAAAAAAAAAATCAGAGAGCCCATCATGTCATCTGCGGGCTATGTTGCAGTTCCTCGGTGCTTTGTCATATTTGATGGCACCCATTACGCCGAGTTTGTGGGCTTTATGCGTATCCACATGCGCGGCCTCCTGCTTTGGGGTGTTCTCTCTGGCAAGGTCTCTTGTCCGCCGTGCCCCGTTGCTCATGTGGCTCCTACTCCACCGGTGCCCCCCGTTCTTGCTGCTGATGCCTCTGAGGCTGATTGGGTTGCCGCGAAGGATGCTGATGATCTTGCAGTTCAAGCCTATGATCAGCAGGTATCAGATTACTCGGAGTCCCTCTCCATTTATCGAGATGCTCTGTCTGTTTGCACTCAGTGGTGCAATGATGATGCTCGTGCTGCTGCTGTCCTCACTGCTAGTGTCCTACCCCAGTTTGCTTCTGAGTTTATGGCATTGGGCACTGCTGCTGCGATGTGGACTTATCTTTGTCAGCGCTATCAGCCATCTGGTGATGCTCTCTACCTGTCTGTCGTGTGTCAGGAGCATGATCTTCAGCAGGGAGACTCTACTGTCGATGAGTTCTACACACAGTGCTCTGCCATCTGGCGTCAGCTTGACTCTCTGAGGACTGTTGTTTGTGGTACATGTCGCTGCTGTCAGACAGTCAAGTCAGACTTGGAGTTCCACCGTGTCCATGAGTTCCTGTCTCGTCTCCGCCCTGAGTTTGAGCCTCGACGTGCTCATTTGCTTGCCCGTGGTCGTGCTACTATATCAGTGGTGCTTGCTGAGGTTCGTGCTGAGGAGACACGCCTCCGCTCTGCTGGGTTGCTTGCGGTTCCCACTGTGCTAGCTGCCCGAGCTCTTGCGTCGTCTGCTCCACCGCTGCTACCCACTCCTTCAGGGGGGGGGGGGGGTGGGCGGGCGTCCTCCTTCTTCAGGCGGGCGCCCTTCTTCAGGAGCGGGCTGACCTCGCATCTTCTGTGGCTACTGTAAGAAGCCCGGTCACCCAGAGTCGATTGTTTCAAGAAGCAGCGCGACCTGAGTCGCTCCTCTTCTGTGGCTCGTGTGCCCTCAGCGACTCCGTCACTCACTGACCAGGATATTGTGCGGCTCAAGCGTATACTGGCTTCATCGGGCTCTTCCTCGACGGGCACCGTTGCCTCGCTGACTGCTTCCACTACTGCTACTCCGCCACCGCCGCCTACACAGTCAGGTACATCTCCGTGGGTTCTGGATTCTGGAGCTTCTTTCACATGTCTTCTGATGCTTCCGCTCTGTCTTCTCTTCGCCCTCTTGATTCTCCTGTCAATGTTCTTACTGCCGATGGCACACCTCTTCCTGTTGCTAGTCGTGGCATTCTTTCTACTCCATCTTTTTCTGTTCCTAGTGTTTCTCATGTTCCCCGTCTTACCATGAATCTTTTTCCGCTGCTCAACTTACTGATTCTGGCTGTCGTGTCATTCTTGATACCGACTCTTGCTCTGTTCAGGATCGTCGCACCCAGGTTCTAGTTGGAGCTGGCCCTCGGCGCCGTGAGGCTCAGGGCCTTTGGGAGGTTGACTGGCTTTGTGTTCCTTCCGCTGCCACCACACCCGCCAGCTCGCATGCTCTTGCTGCCTCCTCCTCTGCGTCCTTCCAACAGTGGCATCATCGACTTGGTCATATATGTGGCTCTCGCTTGTCCTCGCTAGTGCATCAAGGTGTCTTAGGGTCTGTCTCTGGCGATGTATCTTTACATTGTAATGGTTGTAGACTTGGCAAACAGACTCAATTACCTTATCCTACGAGTGAGTCAGTCTCTCAGCGTCCTTTCGACTTAGTTCATTCTGATGTATGGGGTCCTGCTCCCTTCGATTCGAAAGGTGGTCATCGCTACTATGTTCTATTTATTGATGACTTCTCTCGCTACACTTGGCTCTATTTTATGAAATCTCGCAGCGAGGTTCTCCCTATATACAAGCGATTTGCTGCCATGGTACACACCCAGTTTTCCACGCCCATTCGTGTCTTTCGTGCTGACTCGGCTGGTGAGTATATCTCCCAGATGTTGCGTGGTTTTCTTGCCGAACAGGGTACTCTCGCCCAGTTCTCTTGTCCTGGTGCTCACGCTCAGAATGGCGTTGCTGAGCGCAAGCATCGCCACCTTCTTGAGACGGCTCGTGCGATGATGATCGCCGCCTCTCTTCCACCCCACTTTTGGGCTGAGGCTGTCTCCGCATCCACCTATCTCATCAATATCCAGCCTTCGGCTGCTTTGCAGGGTGGTATTCCTATGGAGCGTCTCTCTGGTCGTTCTCCTGACTACTCCGCTCTTCGCATGTTTGGGTGCGTGTGCTATGTTCTCCTTGCTCCCCGCGAACGCACCAAATTGACCGCTCAGTCGGTGGAGTGTGTTTTTCTTGGCTACAGTGATGAGCACAAGGGCTATCGATGTTGGGATCCTGTTAGTCGTCGGCTACGTATTTCCCGTGATGTGACTTTGATGAGTCTCGTTCGTACTATCCGCGTCCTACTGCCTCGACCTTTTCGGTTGAGGATATCTCCTTCCTTATTCTTCCCGACCCTCTCCCTCTGTGCCTCATGTTCCTCCTCCTCCACCTCCTCCTCCGATGAGTCCCACTATTCCTGATACACCACCGACGCCACCCTCCCCACCTTCCTCCTCTCCTTCCTCGTCATCCACCTCTCCACCTTCTCTCCGATACATCGTCCCCTCTCTCCCTTTCCTCTCCACTACACTCGTCGCCCTCGTGCTGTGGATGATCCTTCTGACGTGCCCTCCACTTCCGGTGCGCCTCCTTCCCCGTCTACACCTGCTCACAACCTTCGTACTCGGACCTTCTTTACGGCCTCCTGATCGCTATTCTCCTTCCCAGTACGCTCTTTCTGCTGTTGCTGAGCCTACTTCCTATCGGGATGCCATGGCTCGGCCTGAATGGCAGCTTGCGATGGCTGAGGAGATTGCTGCGCTTGAGCGCACTGGCACGTGGGATCTTGTTTCCCCTCCTCCTGGTATTCGTCCCATCACGTGCAAGTGGGTCTACAAAGTTAAGACTCGCTCCGATGGTTCTCTCGAGCGTTACAAAGCTCGTCTTGTGGCTCGTGGCTTTCAGCAGGAGCAGGGCGCGACTATGATGAGACATTCGCTCCTGTGCCCACATGACCACTGTTCGCACCCTTCTCGCTGTGGCTTCTGTTCGTCATTGGTCTGTGTCTCAGCTTGATGTCCAGAATGCTTTTCTCAATGGTGAGTTGCGTGAGGAGGTTTATATGCAGCCACCACCGGGGTACTCTGTTCCTGATGGTATGGTCTGCCGTCTTCGACGCTCCCTTGGCCTTAAACAAGCCCCTCGCGCCTGGTTTGAGCGTTTCGCCTCTGTGGTGACTGCTGGTTTCTCGCCTAGCGACCATGACCCTGCGTTGTTTGTCCACACCTCACCTCGTGGTCGGACGCTCCTCCTCTTATATGTTGATGACATGATCATTACTGGCGATGACCCTGAGTATATTGCCTTTGTTAAGGCCCGCCTCCGTGAGCAGTTCCTGATGTCTGATCTTGGTCCACTTCGCTATTTTCTCGGGATTGAGGTCTCTTCGACTTCTGATGGCTTCTTCATCTCCCAAGAAAAATATATTCAGGATCTTCTTGCTCGTGCCGCTCTTGGTGATGAGCACACTGCTGAGACTCCTATGGAGCTCAATGTTCAGCTTCGTGCTACTGATGGTGATCCCCTCACAGACCCCACTCGCTATCGCCACCTTGTTGGGAGCCTTGTCTACCTAGCTGTCACTCGTCCAGATATATCATATCCTGTCCACATTCTGAGTCAGTTCGTTTCAGCTCCCAGCTCTGTCCACTATAGTCACCTCCTTCGTGTTCTACGATATCTTCGTGGCACGATCTCCCGTCGCCTTTTCTTTCCTCGCTCCAGCTCTCTCCAGCTCCAGGCCTACTCTGATGCTACGTGGGCTAGTGATCCTTCTGATCGCCGCTCGCTGTCTGCCTATTGTGTTTTTCTTGGAGGATCTCTCATTGCCTGGAAGACGAAGAAACAGACTGCAGTTTCCTGCTCTAGTGCAGAGGCTGAGTTGCAAGCGATGGCTATGTTGACGGCTGAGGTGACCTGGTTGCGATGGTTACTAGAGGATTTTGGTGTTACTGCTGCTGCACCGACTCCTCTATTGTCAGACAGTGCAGGTGCTATCAGCATTGCGCGTGACCCGGTGAAGCATGAGCTCACCAAGCACATCGGTGTAGATGTCTCCTTTGTGCGTGCTGCTGTGCAGGACCAGCTTCTTGCTCTTCACTATGTGCCCTCTGAGTTACAGGCGGATTTCTTCACGAATGCACAGACTCGAGCGCAGCATGGGTTCTTTCTCTCCAAACTCAGTGTTGTTGAACCACCATGAGTTTGAGGGGGGTGTTAGATGTGTATAGATTACTGTTCATCACATGTATAAGTACTGGCCTTTTGGCCCCCTGGAAAGTTAGTTGTTCATTCCACAACAATTTGGACAGGTGTAGCGGCGCACATGACAATGCTATGATTTTGTTTTATATATCGTACAAGCTGTCTGAGGAATCTCCTAGTTTTCTTAAGAGCATGTCATTCTTTTGGTTTTTCATGAACAGATTTTCACATAGGTTCCAATTATTGGCCAATTTAACAGGTCATTCTCAGCGACAAGTTCAGAAAGTCTTTCACCGAACTAAAATCACGGCAGCTCAGGATGGAAGTACTCCAAAAGCTTGTCAAACTTGGTACTGGTTGGAGGACAACATTTAAGAACGTTGGTATGTGTGACACTTTCCAGCTTGTGAAAGTATGGAAGGTCAGGGACCTTTATCTTGTTTGGAGTATTGATGTGGAGAAAAGCGAGAGAAGTTATGTCCAGATAATAAGAATTTGGGACCTACTGTCACGCGAACACGTTGCAGGAACAGTTGGACGTCTCGAAAATCTGTTTTCCCTATACACGGATGATTACCTAGATCACTGTAGAAGAGTGCAGTCAGATGGGTACGTGTTGTGTGTATTTGCTAGTTTGTACATTGGTAATCCAGTTCCTTTTATTTATTACAACTGAATGTCTTGCAAATAGTCATATATTTTAAAAGATATTTATGGATCTACTTGCAGATATTTTTCATATTTTCTCACTTTGTTTTGCTGTGGATTACAGGAAATTGGAGGTTCCTCTGATTTGGGATGTTGACCATGATCTTGTTCGCTATAAGAAGGATTGCACAGTCGATGCTCAAAAATATCATTATCTCGTGGATAGACCATATGCTATGGAGAATTCAGAAGTTACGGAAAGCTTCTTGCTGATGAAGTTCTACTCTTTATCATCTGGAATGGCGAAACATCTGCTGACAGCTACTGATGGTTCTCAAATTGATATCCCCTTTGAATTGACTGATGAAGAGGAGGCGGTAATCCGATTCCCGCACACTAGTTTTATACTTGGGAGGTCAGGCACCGGGAAAACCACTATATTGACTATGAAACTGGTTCAAGTTGAACAGAGGTCATTAATTGCATCCCAAGGGCTAAATGTGGCCGAAATTGATTTACCTGGTCCTGATGATAAAAATATCATGCAATCGAAGGACACAAGCAAACGAGAAATATTTGTAAAACAAGTCTTTATCACTGTAAGCCCAAAGCTATGTTCAGCTATAAAGAATCACATTTCTAGACTTAAAAGGTAAATCTGTTGAATTGGAGCACTATGTGATAGTTTTGCTGATGTTTCTATTTTGTTTAATTTTTTTATTATATCTATTGGAATGTTTATTTACATTCTCAAGCATATATGAAATGAAGTTAAAATCTTTATCACCATACTCATACAATTGTACCTTATTTCTAACTTTTTTTCCCTTTTGGGATGCCCTTTAAAAGGGTTTATTTTATTTTGCAGTATAGGAGCATTTTTCTAGTGATTCTTACTTGGAATTAAGCACATCAACCTTGTTCAATTATTTTTTCTAAAAGAAAGACATTTACTTTTATTATTAAATTGGTTATATGAACCATTTTTAGATGTGAGTTATAATTTATTTCAATTCTTTTAGATTTGGCTCTGGTGATGTCTCTGATCAGCCTAGCATTCTTCATATGCATGATGTCATAGATGACCTGGAAGAATTTACAGAAATACCTGACAATTTTGGTGATCTACCTTGCGAGTACTATCCTCTTACTATAACATATCGCAAGTTTTTGATGATGCTTGATGGAACATGCCAGACATCATTTTTTGATGGATTTTATTGTGATTTAAAGTCTAACATTGAGGGAGGTCGTTCAAAGTCTCTTGCACTGCAAACCTTTATTGAATTGAAGGAAGTTACCTATGATAAATTCGTTTCTTCCTATTGGCCTCATTTTAATACAGAACTGACCAAGAAACTTGATGCATCCATTGTCTTTACTGAAATAATTTCTCATATAAAGGGTGGATATCAAGCAAGTAGGCCTTTTAGCTGGGGGAAAATTGAAAGACAGGATTACTTGCAACTCTCTGCTACAAGATCCTCATCTCTGGACAGTGAGAAGCGAGGTAGGATTTATGATATTTTCCTTGATTATGAGAGTATGAAGTGCACTGCCGGAGATTTTGATTTGTCAGATTTTGTCAATAGTCTTCACAGCAGTCTAAGTTCGGAGGGCTACAATGGTGATATGGTAGATTTTGTTTACATAGATGAGGTGCAGGATTTTACGATGGCACAAATAGCACTTCTTAAGTATATCTGCCGGAACTTCAAGGAAGGATTCTTTTTTGCTGGTGACACTGCACAGACTATTGCAAAGGGTGTTGACTTTAGGTTCGAAGATATCCGGTCGCTTTTTTATACCACATTCCTCTCGGACACTGGAGTATGTAATGGAGGAATTGAACATGGAAAACAAGTGCATCTCTCAGATATGTTCCAACTGACTCGAAATTTCCGGACACATTGTGGCGTCCTTCGTATGGCTCAAAGTATCATGAACCTTCTGTACTTCTTTTTCCCATCAAGTGTTGACAAGCTCAATCCAGAGAGTGGGCTTGTACATGGAGAAGCTCCAACAGTGCTGGAGTCTGGTAACGGTGAGAATGCAATTATGACTATTTTTGGAGAAAACAAAAGTAAACATAGTAAGCTGCGTGGTTTTGGTGCTGAGCAAGTCGTATTAATTCGTGATGACATTACCAAAAAACGAGGAGAAAATGACGGATAACCACCACAATTGGGGCGAAGTTGTCTGAGAACACCGAAATTGAGGCTAAGGACACAAACCACCTATGTTTGGGGCAGAGTTGTGACAAGTTGCACTGATTCTGAGTTTTAGGTGTCTTAACAGCATTTCTGACCGTGAGGTCCCACTGTCAGTCCTACGTGGCGGGGCAGGACGGGCGGGGGAGGAGACGGCCGTTATCTCTGGAGTTAGGGTTGACTTCACACTCTCGCACCCTCTCTGTCCCGTGCTCGTGAGAATAGATGGCGACTGGAGGTGGCGGCGGCGGAGTAGAGGGCGACCCTGGCGGCGCCGACGGCGGACACCGTGACGGCGTCGGAGAAGACGAACCTCGTGGCGGAGAGTGCGATGCTGGTGGCGAAGGCTTTCTGTCGAGCCGCGGTCCATCCAGTCTAGAGCATCCTGGAACTTCCATCTCTGTTCCATCCAGTCTAGAGCGGTCACTCACTCTACCATCACGGTGTCCGCCGTCGGCGCCGCCAGGGTCGCCCTCTACTCCGCCGCCGCCACCTCCAGTCGCCATCTATTCTCACGAGCACGGGACAGAGAGGGTGCGAGAGTGTGAAGTCAACCCTAACTCCAGAGATAACGGCCGTCTCCTCCCCCGTCCGTCCTGCCCCGCCACGTAGGACTGACAGTGGGACCTCACGGTCAGAAATGCTGTTAAGACACCTAAAACTCAGAATCAGTGCAACTTGTCACAACTCTGCCCCAAACATAGGTGGTTTGTGTCCTTAGCCTCAATTTCGGTGTTCTCAGACAACTTCGCCCCAATTGTGGTGGTTATCCGTCATTTTCTCAAAAACGAGTGGTTGATCTCGTTGGCAAACAGGCTCTTGTTTTGACTATTGTTGAATGTAAGGGCCTTGAATTCCAGGTATGAGCTCATCAGTTCACTTCAGTTGTGCTTATTTTGCCAAATATTTTAATTGTAAATGTGTTGTCATGAGACTTAATTTGCGTACACTTACTTTAGAAACATACTGTGTAGGACGTGCTATTATACAACTTTTTCAGTTCATCGCCTTTGAGGAATAAATGGAGAGTTGTATATGGGTGCATGAAAGAGAAAGATATTATACCATCATCTGAAAAGATATCTTATACGGGTTTTGACAGAGCCAAGCATTATCTTCTCTGTTCAGAGCTGAAGCAGCTCTATGTTGCGATCACGAGAACTAGGCAAAGACTGTGGATATGTGAGAACACAGATGACTATTGTCGACCCATGTTTGACTACTGGAAGAAATTATGTCTTGTACAAGTTAGATTGCTTGATTCTTCCTTTGTTCAAGCAATGCAGACCGGAAGCAGCTCTGATGATTGGAGACTACAAGGCATCAAGGTTAATTCAGTATAGGCTATGCATTAGGTTGTTTAGTCCGTGCTGTTTTAAGTTGTTAATCTCATAAAATGCACGGCATTTTGGTCCAACAATTTTTTCTATGCCATCGCATTGTATTTTAGTCTTGTTTTGGAATTATGGGACATACCTACTTGTAGTTTTACTGCATTTGTCTTACACATTTGTTATTCCACATCATAAGCGCACATCTTTCTCTTGCAGTTATTCAATGAGCGGCAGTTTGATATGGCTACAATGTGTTTCGAAAAGGCTGGTGACACATACAGAGAGATGTGGGCAAGAGCTGCCGGACTTTTAGCTACAGGTGACCGTGTCATATCCACAAATTTGGAGATGGGTAAGGCTTCATTGCAAAAGGCATCAGAGATATATGAGTCTATTGGCATGCATGAGAAAGCTGCCACATGCTATATCAGATTAGGTGACTATGAAAGAGCAGGTGGGCGTAACTCAATCATTTTCGAGTTGTATTAATTCATCTAAGATTAAATCATTCCATTACAATTTTTAAATGCTAAATAGGTAATTTCCTTCAAGCTGCAGGTATAGCAAAGCATAAAGGGAATGTTTTACTCGAGGTAGACATGTCTGATAAGGCAGAGTCTCGTGGCATTATTCATATGGCTGAGAGTATCAGGAGCCTTTTGCAGTTCTTTTTTCCGTCAAGTGTTGACAAGCTTGATTCACCGACTGGGCTTGCACATGGACAAGCTCCTGTGCTGCTGGATTCTGGTACTGATGGTAATGCAATTATGAGTATTTTTGGAGAGAACAAAAGTGAACATGGTAGCCTGCATGGGTTTGGTGCTGAGCAAGTCATATTAGTTCGTGATGTTGCTACCAAAAAATATATTGTTGATCTTGTTGGTAAACAGGCTCTTGTTTTCACTATTGTTGAATGTAAGGGCCTTGAATTCCAGGTATGAGCCTACCACTGCACTTCATTGGTGCTTATTTTGCAAACTAATTTTTTTATAGCAAAATGCGGTGTCTCAACTACTATTAAGACTTGGTTTAAGTATATAAAAACATATTGTGCAGGATGTGCTGTTATATAACTTTTTCAGTTCATCGCCTTTAAGAAACAAATGGAGTCATGCGTACTACTACATGAAAGAAAAAGATATTATAGCACCATCTGAAGAGATCCCTCATGTAGGTTTGGGCAGAAGCAAGCCTAATCTTCTCTGTTCGGAGCTGAAACAGCTCTATGTTGCAATCACTAGAAGTAGGCAGAGACTATGGTCTATGGATATGCGAGGATACAAATGATTACAGTCAGCCAATATTTGACTACTGGAAGAAGTTGCGTCTGATAGAAGTCAGATCACTAGATTTTACGCTCATTCAAGAAATGCAGTCTGGTAGCAGCACTGATAACTCTCACCCAAAGATCAACCAGGTCATCTGATGATGTCGAGACGTATGACCTGGTTGATCTTTGGGTGAGAGTTAGAGGTTGTTCTGATGAGCTGCGGAAAGATTACCTCGCTCTCTTTGCAGTGGGCCCTTTGATTGGAAAGACCTTAGATGTGGATATGGCTTTCACCCTCGCACATGACGTGGTACGTATGAAAGTATCATGCGCTGAGCCCTCTGCTATCCCCCCTAGAGTTGATCATACTTATGCGGGAGTTGGTTACATACTTCGTTTTGAGGTAGAAAGAGAGGATGGTGGTGATGCTGTCATGGATGATGTTGATCATGATGGTGGTTCGGATGGAGATAACAATGGGAATGATAAACGAAATGATGATGACACTAAAAGTGATGATAAGCAGCAAGAGGATAGCATGGTTCAGCAGAAAGATAAGGAACCTGTTGTCTCTGAGTCATGTAATGCTGAAAAGGGAGGTCAAAAGCAAGTACATATGATTCAGTTTGGTTCTATAAATTTTGAACAGTCAATGATCAGACCTAGTGTGGGCACGTTGTCTTGTTTAGTGCCAAAGAGGAGATGGGGTGACCGTGTTGAGGATGAGGAGGACAGCCTACCTTCGCCAATATCGTTTTCAGCGCCCCCGCGGCTCCATAAATCAGTAGTTCTTGGTGCCGAGGCAAAAATTGCTGCTGCGTCTGGTTCCGAGATAACTGCTCTTGAGATGGACAGGCACGTGGACGAGAAGTCGTTCGTCGCACCAGAGGCTAGCATGTATTACGGAGCAGCTTCACCTCCAGCTAGCTCCAGAACGGCGAGGTCTAGCTTCACGCCTCGCAGCTCGCCGAGGAGCACGTCGTCGTACAGCCCAAGGCAGGAGACCGACTGGGCGCGGTCGTCGCCTCCGTCTCCCGTCGAGATGCACAGCCCAAGGCAGGAGGCCACGGGAGTGTTTTCGTCGACGCATCCTTCTTCGACGCCGCGTTCGATATGTACTCCAGGAGGGAGCGCATGTCGTGACGCTCCGTCGTCGCAAGCGCCTGGAGCCCCAACAAGTCCACGACAGAAGGCTATGGACTCGTTTGGATCGGTGTTGCCGTCTACATCACCTGGGTCGCCATATACTCCAGGAGGGAGTGTATGCCGAGGCGTCTCGTCGTTGCAAAGCCAGGGAACAGGAGTGTTCCTTGGTGGGGTTTATTCCCACGACGAGCTGGTTGCGTTTGGAGGCATTCCCGAAGCAAGTGCCAAGGACGTGCGCTCCAGCGCTAGAGTTCGTGCTCAAGCTAATGCTGATGATACGCAATTGGCAAGGGCCCGAAAGAGGGCTCAGGAGCGCAACGATCTCGACTCTGCAGGTACTTCTTTCGTTTCCAAATTTTCTATTCATTCTATTCCGAACGATGTGGTGGTTGCTAGGGCAGCAAAGTTAGGGGTTTCACTAGGGATGTCACCGAGTCAAGTAGAATCTTCAATCAGTAATATGAAAGAGCTAGATATGAAACGCATGTTGGTTATGCTAAAAAAGAATGAGGAAAAAATAAAAAACAGTGACAAATCTATAGATAATCAAGTACTAGCTGAGGCGTTTGATTTGAGTACTGATTTAGGGGAGGAGGAACAATCAGGTTCCGAAGGTCATAAGGACCTTGACACCCCGGTTGTTAAAACAAAAAGAGTTTACAATAGACGCAAGTATGACTCTTCCCCTGTTCGTCGAAGTATTCGGATAAAATTAAAAAAGAGATAGCGATGAAGGGTTGCTTTTGGAACAGTGGAGGGTTTAGAGATACAGCTAAACATACAGTGGTGTCTGAAACCATAAGAGATTTTAGGTTGGACTTTTTTGCGGTATTAGAAACGGGTAGGGATAATTTCTCAGCACCTTTTCTCAAAAATTTGGCTGCGGGACTTGACTTTGTGTGGTACTGCCTACCTCCACAAGGGAGGTCTGGAGGTATTCTGGTCGGATTTAACTCACAAACAATTAAAGTGAGAAATATTGTTCCCGGAGAAAGGTGTGTTAAGTTTCATGTTGTATCTAAGAAGGACAACTTCGAGTGGTCCTTAGTAGTTGTTTATGGTGCTGCCCAAGATGCCCAAAAGGGGAAATTTTGGCAGAGCTAGTACGTATTTGTGAGAATGAGACTTTACCTTTGATGGTAGGAGGGGATTTTAATATTATTAGGTGGCAGCACGAAAAGAACAATGATAATTTTTATGCTAGATGGCCTTTTATTTTCAATGCGATCATTGAGAGTCTAGACCTGAGAGAAATAGACCTCTCAGGTAGACAATATATCTGGGCAAGCCGTAGGTCTAACCCAACTTATGAGAAGTTGGATAGGATTCTTACAAGCGTGTCTTGGGAACAGAAATTCCCACTGGTGTGTGTCCGAGCATTGACGAGAGCTGGGTCCGATCATACACCTTTGCTTATTGATTCAGGGGAACAAGCTTACCCGGGCAATAAATCACATTTCTCGTTCGAGTTATCGTGGTTACGACAAGAAGGCTTTCATGAGATGGTGGTCAAAGAGTGGACATCAATCTCATATGGAAATAGTCCCATGGAGATTTGGCAAAACAAGATTCGTCATCTCCGTGCGTTCCTTCGGGGTTGGGCAAAGAATATTAGTAGTCTTTACAAGGAAGAGAAAACTCGACTTCTCAGCCTTATAGATCTTTTAGACATAAAAGCCGAGTCCACATCTCTAAATGAAACCGAAAGGGTTGCTCTAAGAGATGCTAATGATAAGTTAGCCAACCTAAGAAGGGATGAGGAGGCTAAATGGGCTCAGAGAGCAAAAGTTAAGCATATACAGGAAGGGGGCAGCAATACAAAGTACTTTCACCTCGTTGCAAATGGCAAACATAGAAAGAAAAGAATTTTCCAACTTGAACAAGATGAGGGTACTATCATAGGGCAAGAAAACATTAAGAATTATATTACCACTTTTTACAAAAATCTATTTGGGGAAGCCGAAAAACACTTTGTCTCACTAGTCGAGACGGAGGTAGCGGATATTCCTCAGATTTCAGTGGAGGAGAATAATATACTCACATCAGACTTCACAGAGAAGGAGGTGTATGAGGTATTATGCAGATGAAAAAGAATAAAGCTCCAGGGCCTGACGGGCTTCCAGCAGAGTTCTATCAAAAATTTGGTCTACGATTAAGCATGATTTGATGAACTTATTCAAAGCGTTTCAAAAAGGGGAGTTGCCATTGTTTCAGTTGAACTACGGTAATATCATCCTCCTACCAAAAAAGGAAAATGCCGTTCAGATTCAGCAATATCGTCCTATTTGTTTATTAAACGTGAGTTTTAAGATTTTCACTAAGGTAGGCACTAATAGAATTACTGAGGTAGCCCATAAAGTAATTAGGCCGACACAAACTGCTTTCATGCCTGGGAGACATATCCTCGAATGGGTGCTGGTTCTACACGAGACAATCCATGAACTTCATAGGAAGAAAATGGATGGTGTACTGTTAAAAATTGATTTTGAAAAAGCTTATGACAAGGTCCAATGGCCCTTCTTGCAACAAGTGTTGCGGATGAAAGGTTTTGACCCAAAGTGGTGTAGATGGGTTGAACATTTTGTTAGCAGAGGGAGTGTGGGTATTAAAGTGAATGACGACCTAGGTAATTATTTTCAGACACGCAAAGGTCTAAGACAGGGAGACCCGTTGTCGCCAATTTTGTTCAATATAGTTGCGGACATGTTGGCTATAATTATCGCGCGGGCAAAGGAGGATGGTCAGGTAGAGGGACTTGTACCACATCTAATAGATGGAGGGGTTTCGATCCTACAATACGCTGATGATACAATTATTTTTATGGAACACGATTTGGACAAGGCCCTAAACATGAAACTTATTTTGTGTATGTTCGAACAGTTGTCGGGCTTAAAAATTAATTTCCATAAAAGTGAGCTATTTTGCTTTGGAAAAGCAAAGGATGTTGAAGAGGATTATAGAAATCTGTTCGGTTGTGAGTCTGGGTCCTATCCTTTCAGATATTTGGGAATTCCAATTCACTTCAGAAAGCTGAAAAATGGTGAATGGAAACCGATAGAGGACCGTTTTGAGAAAAAGCTTGCTAGTTGGGTCGGCAAGCTTTTATCTTATGGAGACAGGTTAATTTTGATAAACTCAGTCCTCACTAGCCTACCCATGTTCATGTTATCATTCTTTGAAGTACCCATAGAGGTTCGGAAGAGAATGGACTTCTTTCGCTCTAGGTTCTTCTGGCAGAGTGATGGCCATAAAAGAAAGTATAGACTTACTAAATGGAACATCATATGCAGACCGAAGGATCAAGGTGGGCTAGGGATAGAGGTGTTAGATATTAAGAATAAATGCTTATTAAGCAAGTGGCTTTTTAAGCTTTTATCTGAGGATGGGGTTTGGCATGAGTTGATTCATAATAAATACTTACATTCAAAATCCTTATCACAAGTAAAAGCTAGACCCACCGAATCCCCATTTTGGAAGGGTCTTATGAAAGTAAAGGACACTTTCTTTGATAGGGTCATTTCTCTATTGGGAATGGAGAAAAACGCGCTTTTGGGAAGATACGTGGTTGGGGGATAAGCCTTTATCCAATCAATATCCTTCTCTTTATAATATTGTCCACCGAAAAGAAGTTTCGGTGGCATCGGTTTTGTCTAATGCACCTCCCCTAAACATAGGGTTTAGGAGAGCGTTGACCGGAAACAAATGGACAAGATGGCTACATTTAGTCAATCGGTTGATGGATGTCCAGCTCACGAATCAACCAGGTGTTTTTAGATGGAAGCTCACTAATAATGGAGTTTTTACGGTCAAATCCCTCTATCTTGATTTCATGAGTGGTCATACTGGGTTTCTCCGAAAATGAAAGTGCCACTAAAGATAAAGATCTTTATGTGGTTCTTATATCGAAAGGAGGTTCTGACAAAGGACAATTTAGTGAAGCGAAATTGGGATGGTTGTAAAAAATGTTGCTTTTGTGATCATGAGGAAACAATTCAGCATTTGTTCATATCTTGTCCATTTGCAAAAATGATTTGGCGTATTGTATTTATGGCCTTTAATATTAATCCCTCAAATAGCATACCGAATTTGTTTGGTAATTGGCTAACGGGTATACCTAAGAATGATAAAGCTCAAATCAGAGTTGGAGTTTGTGCTTTACTTTGGGCCATCTGGAACATACGCAATGACTATATCTTTAACAGAGCAAAAACTACAACTTTTATGCAGGTTATTCCAATGGCTACCCACTGGATCCGTATGTGGTCCTTCCTACAGTCAACGGAGAAGCGAGGCGCCATGGATTTTGGGTGCAACCAGCTGGAATTGGTCGCGCGGGATTTATACAACCAGTACAGCTGGCGTTCTGATCTGAGGATAACATATTGATGCAGAGTCAATTTGTGTTGTCATTTCTATTTAGATGGTTGATTCATGTTGCAACTTTGTGCGATCCATGATGTAATCTTGTAATATGACTTGAATTTCAATAATATAATAAAAGCCGCATGCATCACTTTGATGCAGAGGCTGGGGCTTTCCCCTTTTCTAAAAAAAAAAAGGTTAGTGTTTTGGAATCTACTTTCACTGCACTATGCAACATGTCTAGTGAGTGATGTCTTGAGGTCCTTTTCTCTACGGAAATATGTGTTGGGCTCTTAATCTCACGAAAGAAAAAAGTTCACTCAACTTTCTTGAGGGCACTAGGTTAGTGTTTTGGAATCTACTTTCACTGCACTACGCAACATGTCTAGTCAGTGATGTCTTGAGGTCCTTTTATTAGGGAAATATGTGTTGGGATCTTAATCTCATAAAAGAAAAAAGTTCACTCAACTCTCTCAACTATAAAACCAACCATTCAACTCTCGGAACTTAATATGTGGATTGCCCACCTTCTTTCCATCAGTTCGGATTTTTGGTTCTACTGGTTGATGCATGAAACTTGACATAGCAGAGGTCTTCGGTTCAAGTCTCGGCCTTTTGAATTTTTAAAGAGAATTTTGAATTAGCCATGCATAGAGCTAAACCCAGCCTTAAAGAAGGCATGTCCCAATGGATGGACACCTGGTAAAAACTTTTTTTTAACTTGCTTCCCTGTAAATATTTTTTATTTATAAAATGAAAATGACGCAGTAGGGGGCTTTCCCTACTGTTTTAGGGTAAAAAAAGGTCTCGCCTGTTCAATTTAGTAAAAAAAATGCTTTTGCCCTCTTTCTGTCCACGTATAGGCCTTCTCGAGGATTCTATTCACGCTTAGGCGAGAAAGAGAGGAACAAAAGTGAGGAGGGAAAGTGTATGACTTTTGGGGGTCCAACTGGCAGGGCGATTCAGGTTGGCATCTCTCCACGATTTTTTTCTTGAAAAGGAGGATGATCCCGGCCACTGGATCTATTGATGCACACCCATAGTCATCTTTCCACGATGAAGCTCCATCTGTACAAAACCGCCGCCACCATGACAACACTATGCAAGGCCACCCGCCCTAGAGGGTTATGTGCACGGGTTTTGGAATGTATATCTGATAGGGTTAAGTGAGCCATACACCAAGGGTGTGTTTGCTTAATAACCATGCATGCTTGGCGACAACATGGCTAACAAAGTTAGCATTGTTTTTGGTTGACTACTAGTATAATATTGGCTTTCCACACTTCATTAACAACACGATCCACATATCATAGATTCAGTTTTTTAGCTAAGCTTGCCATACGTATGGGCCTCCAACAGTATGGCCACACCTTTTGTGCAAACCACACTTTGGCTAAGCTTGTTGTGGCACACATAGCTACCAACCAAGCACGCCCCAAAATTGAGAGGATTAAGTGAACTTTATTCGCTCATGAAATGAACATGCGAATTTTTTGATTGACAGTCCGTCTGTGTAGATAATTTTTTTAGCCTGCTCATGGTGTACATCTACTGGCAGTTTTGATGCACTTCTCTTATTTATTCCATATATCATGAGTGCACCTATCTCTTGTAGTTATTCAATGAAGGCCAATTTGAGATGGCTACAGTGTGTTTCGAGAAGGCTGGTGATACATACAGAGAGAAATTAGCAAGAGCTGCTGGACTTCTAGCAACGGCTGACCGTGTCATTTCCACAAATTTGGAGATGGGCCAGGCTTCATTGCAAAATGCCTCAGATATTTACGAGTCTATTGGCATGTATGATAAAGTTGCCACCTGCTATATCAAATTGGGTGACTACGAAGCAGCAGGTGTGTGGATTATCCATAACTTTCCAGCTGTATGACTGGGATTTCATAATTCCATAATGTTTGATATATGGAAAGTTTCTCTTAATGGAGATACCATAGAAATAAAGTCCTTCTTTCAAACGTTGGTTCCAAAGAATATCACCCTCACCTCCTTACATACATGTTATTTTTCAGCCTTCACACAGATACTCATTGCTTCACGCGCTATCAAACTCTTATCTGACTAAAAAATGTTTTCATTTCATTGCCTTAGGAACGGTCTATATGCAGAAATGTGATACTTCTAAGCTTGAGGATGCTGGTAACTGTTATGCTATGGCTGAATGCTGGTTACAGGCAGCTGAAGCTTACTTCAAAGCTAAATGCTATACCCAGTGTTTCTCCATGTGTCTGAAAGGAAAACTATTCACTCTGGGATCGCAGTTCCTACAATCGTTGGAGGAGGAATGTTTGGTCGAGAATTCGAAGTCTCTCGAGGTTTCTGCAATTAGAAAGATGTATCTAGAAAATTGTGCCCAATATTTTTTTGAGCATGGAGACATTCAGAACATGATGTCATTTGTTAAGGCGTTTAGTTCTCCGGATCATGTTGGGAGAATTGATTTTAACCCCCCAAACTCAGCAGCCTTTGATCATATACCCATTTTCTTGCCTGCCTTGCTCTGAACCCCCCTCTCTGTCTAATTGTAGCTGATGCCCCCCTTTGGCATGGTTAGCGTATATAACCAGCAAATAGAGATATGAATGGACAAAATTACCCCTGGGCTCATAAGACACACATAGGTACGCTGTACATATGTCCCAGCGACCAAAAAAAAAATGCCATGACTCTGCTGCAATACGTGAGCATTTGCAGCTAGGGCGCGGGTCGAACGGGAGCTGAGGCGAGTGGCGGCTAGGTCAGGCACGGGCCTGGCGAGGCGTTATGTGTGTCGTAGGTGGGGGGGGGGGGGGGGCAGGCTTGGTATTTCAAAAATAATTAAGCCCAAATCCTGTCGTTAGCAGCTAATTGAAGGGATAAGATGACCGGAGGGGGCAAGCAGCAAGGATTAGGCAGCGACGGGGGGCTCAGAACAAGGCAGGCAAGAAAATGGGTATATGATCAAAGGCTGCTGAGTTTGGGGGGTTAAAATCAATTCTCCCGATCATGTTTGGGCATTTTTAAGCTCTAGGAATATTGCTGATGAACTGCTCCGCTTTGTGATAGAAACGGGCAAGTTACCTGAAGCTGCAGGGAAAGAAAAGGGTGAAGCTGATGTCACGCGAGAGTCGCTCGCAAGTCAATTTACGGATGCTATAGAGTTTGTTGTCAACCGTTTGGTTATCCATTCTTTGTGGTCTTCAAACAGTACTATGAGGTCGTGGTCAAGTAAGACAACCTCAGAGAAGAACCAATTTTGTGCAAAAGCCAATGACATGGTGAAGGAAGTCAAAGTTTGCTACTCCTCATTTCATAATTTTGGAGCATGTATACTGGAAGGTTTGCCTAAATCTCTCCCCATTTTAAGTTGTGCCTTCCGCGCGGGCAGAGAATGTGGAAACTTGGTAGTAGAACTTGTTGCTGCCCGTTTGGTTCTTGATGTTCATCTCGAGGCTCAAGCTTCTGGATACAATTTGGGATTAGCGCAAGGATCAGAAGAAGAAAGTTGTTGTGATGCTATGCTGGCCTGTGACCAGATATCACCTGAAACCCTGTTGTATGTCTGGAACCATTGGAGGTCAATCATAGTCAAAGTGCTACGTCACCCCGATAGCCAAGAATCAAATGATTGTGCAGTTACGTATGATGATCTCTGTGCTAGATACTTTGGATTGAGAAAAGATGGTGACAATGACCGATATGTGGTTGTTAACATGAACTCAAGTTGGTTTTCTGACCTAGGCAGAAGCTCTTTGCAGCAAGATGGCAAAATATGTTGGCTGGATTCTATCCAGTTTCATTCATTTGTTCAGAATTTCTGGATGAATGAGCTAAGTTTAGTTAGTTTGACTGTACTCAACAAGTTATCTGGCGTTCATTTTTCTCCAAAGCAGGCATCTTCATACGCCTTTGGGAGAAATATCCTTATTATGTATGAAATTGCAATGTTTCTGAAGGAGTCAGAGTTTAGTTTGCCAAAAAGTACCGAGTTAAGGAGTTTGTTTGTTAAGTGCGAAAGGCGCTTCTTTGAGTTTATTTATCATGTTTGGAAGGATGGGACAGTAAAACCCCTCTTGTCTATCCTTGAGTCCCAAACTACATATGGTCTGATCACTGATTCCCTTGGCACATATCTCAGGCCAGCAAATAAGAAACTGACTCATGGGCATCTTGGGAGAGTTGCAATGTTTCTGCTACATGTAGGACGATGTACATCACGGCAGTCAGAAGAGATGTTATTTTCAAGACTTCTGCTGCACATGGACAAAGAATCCGAGTGGGCAAAAAAAATTCTGTCTTTGAAGATATTTATTTATGCTGGTGGGTTTCTCGGCAGATCCCCCTTGATCTTGAACTTTAAGCTTGCTCTTGAATTTACGTTCAATGCAAACTGGATGACTGAACCGGACTACATATCCCCTGTATGCTATACAGATCTCATAGAGTTCCTTGGCTTGTTCGCTTCATCATATTCTTTACTGAAATGTTGTGTGTACTGCACAAAATCCATTCTAGTCAAGGTGCTTAAGTGTTGTACCAGCACAACATACCTCTTTATTCCTAGTTCAGATTTGGTTTCGGACGAAATACCATTGTCCGCGGGGCATTTCATATTCCAGTCAGTCAGGAAGCTCTTGTCAAACAAGTGTATGATCCAAGAGTGGTTTCAGAAGACTTCTACTTCAAGTAATTCAAACATTCCAGTCCTTGAGAGATTAGTCATCACACTTTACGTTGTGACTCTGAATCTTAAGGTGGGGGATTGCTATGAGGTCACAGATTTCCTTCGGATGCACCATGTTTTTGAGGATTTACCTCTGGGGTTCTCTCAGAAGATTCTATATTCTTTGCAAATGAGTTCTCGGACACTCAGCAACTTCAGAATGGTATTTGCTGATGCGCTTGCAGCAATTGGAAATCGCATGGTAGTTATGACTCCAAACAAAGTCCGGCCGATCTTTCGAGACTTAAATGCTGACATAATTAGCAGATCGGATTGGCAAGATATTGAGAAGGTACTTGGGCGTTTTAGTCCAGAAGATTCAAATCTCGCAAGTAATGAGAATGTTCCCTTCTGGGAGAAGTATGAGGCATTTCGAGTCAATAAGCATCCCCAGGTGAGTTTCATATTCTGTAATGTTCATTTGGTTACCTTCGAGCTTTCTCCAATGCTCCGCAACTGCGAAGCTTTTGTATTACAAAAGTCAACTTCTGCAGAAAGATGCATGGATTATTATACAATTCCTCAGAAGTGCCCTTTCCTGGCTGGAGCGAAGTGACCCTCCAAAAAAGATGGACCGACGATTGCTGGAAGAGGTCAGGCACATCTGCCATGAGTTTGAAGAGCGTTCCGCTAGGTAAGAAAATGTTAAGATGCTATCAGCTCGGAAACGTTGATGAGTGCTAACTTCCAGGCAATAGGACAACATGTGAATGTGATGTTATGTTGTAATGATGTCCCATCTCGGATGATATATACTTTTTTGTGAAATCTAAATGACCTTACATTATCTCCATATGTTCTGAATGATACAAATTTGTGCATGCACACTTTTTTTTCAACACAGGATGGGGAAGAGAGCTTGTGACACTGCTAAGGACCTTTATGCAATGTGGGAAGATGGTGAGAACAAACTACGGAAGGTTATGCGCTATCTCCATTCCGAAAAGGCATCCATGAAAAAAGATGCAGCTGCAGCTGTTGCCCAACAGCAAGCTGTTGGATCTGGTGAGTCGAGTGGATGTTCATACAAGGAAGCCGACACGGGAGGGAATGATACAGTGGAATTGGCCAAGGAAGATGCAACTGTGGCCCAGGCTTCAAAGCAGAAGCAGCAAAGCAAGAAGAAACCCAAAAAGTCTAAGCGCCACAGCAAGAAGTGAACCGATGTAGCATGTGTTGTAGTTTCTATTTTGCAAATTTCGCTGTCAAACTAACAGCAATGGTGGCTTTTGGCTGTGCTACCAGAAGGGTTATGTTTCTGCCTTAATATAGACTTGCAGTCTTGCAGATCAGCATATCCTGTACAACTGGCTCTGCTTCTGATTTCGGTGACATCTAGAAGTACATTCTTGCTTACTTCCTCTTCTCTACAATGTTTCACTTTGTCTGGTCATCTTGGTGTGTATATAGCTTAACACACGCGAGTTTTTTGTTTGAATTAACATGTTGCACAGTAGGCATATCCTAGGTGGTGTGTTGGTTAAGCTTGTTCGATTACAAGATGTGCCGCTGCTTTGATTAATCCATGAGACAATTCCATTGACAAGGGATGCTTTGTCTTGACGATCTTGGACAGATTTCAACTCTTCGGTGATTGTGTGTGAAATGCTGGTTGAATTTCATCCTCGATGTAAAACTAAAAGAAATAGATGCTATCAACTTCTCTATGTCCCAGTTAATAGGGATATTTGTTTTGAGGGAGGGAACATTCTTATTTCGATCTACTTAAAAATATTTTAGGCCCTTCCTAATGCAGTAATGCTCCCCATGGCATCTCTCTTGATGCCTGCAATCCTGGGGGCCTGATCAAATACTGTCGCCGGCGCTAGCTGCGTTTTCTGGCCCACGCGAAGTGGGAACGAGGCATATGAGAGTTAAATTGGCATCTCAGCCTTGTGACGCATGAACGCTTTGCTAAAATTTTATGTTATGCTATTTCATTTGTTATTTAATCGCATCATTTTAAGTTATTCAAGTTTGATTGTATATAATAGACACATAGGATTGTATATCATTTCAAGTTATTCAAGTAGGATTGTATATAATAGATACATTGTGCTATTTATTTTGTCCCTTCATTGGGAGCATTGCGCTTAGAGACACGGCTTGGAGTTCCTTATTACTTTCCTCTGGTGCTCGCCGCTGTCCAATGTTGATGTTTAGAGACGCAATGGATGCCGTCGGCGGTGAGTCCAAGAAGATGCCTTTCTCGGGACCGATCAAGTCCTGCCATCTACTTGCCACCTCCTTCTGGCATCGAGAGTGGATGGTGCGTCGACAAGGGAAGTTCAGTGGAGCTGTCGGTCTTCGGAGGTGACCGGAATTGGTTGAGACGCGGCGATGTTGCTCAGTTAAGGAAAAGCTCTTTTGTTTTTGTAGTTCTAGTGCCAGTGCACTTAGAGACACGGCTTGGAGTTCCTTATTACTTTCCTCTGGTTCTCGCCACCGTCCAATGTTGATGTTTAGAGACACGGCTTGGAGTTCCTTATTACTTTCCTCTGGTGCTAGCCGCTGTCCAATGTTGATGTTTAGAAACACAATGGATGCCGTCGGCGGTGAGTCCAAGAAGATGCCTTTCTCGGGACCGATCAAGTCCTGTCATCTACTTGCCACCTCCTTCTGGCATCAAGACACTACAAGAAATATGTCAACTAGTGACTCGCAAATTTGGTCACTATAAGGTCATAATTTTTCATCTATGACCATTTTATGACCAAAATCTGAAGGTCACATACGGAGCGTCTCAAACGGTCATATGTGACCTTTTTTCGAATTGGTCATAACCATCTATAACCAAATCTGAGGGTCATAACTCTTATGACCAATTTTTTTGGTCACGCGCTGTCCGGCTTAGCCACGTCAGATCCTACGTGGTCAATCCTACGTGGCAAGATTGTGACCAAATCAGAAGGTCATAGAACAGATTCAGCCCAGTCCATAGAACAGATTCAGCCCAGTCCATGGAGGTCATCCAGATGGGGCAAGCCCAACAATTTAGCCCATTTATTTTTAACCTGTTAGTTTTGGTGGGCCAACTTTTTTTTTTACTGGACTACAGCCTTACACTGTCGATTTTATGGGCCATGTTACAGTCCATTTTGGGGCTGGTCCCACATATCAGATCATCAGGTAAGGTCCCATCTGTCATTTTTTTTACTCTTTTCCTATATTTAAAAAGACGCCACAAGTAAAGTGGGGCCCAGTTGTAAGGTGTTCTGTTTAGGTCCCACATGTCAGGTCTCAATTTAGGAAGATACATATAATTTGATTCGAACATAGCCAATAATGCATAATAATTCATACAACAGCCAAACTACTTTACAAAGTACAAATCTGGCATTCAGATTCAAAAATACAACTAAATATACACATAACTAGCGCCAGTGAGCTAGAACAAAATTCTGGGTGAGAGTTTTCCTCGGGATTCTTCTTCCTGGAGCACTTGTACGCCCAACTTTTGAAGAATCAAGGACAGCAACTGCAAAATAATAAAGAACAAAGTTAGGAACATAATGAAACCGTGCATATAACATTCTCATAACAATGAAAAAATGCTGCAGAATAACAGCGAAAACTGAGATATATTATGCAAATGATGAACAACTAAGACAAAGTTATTCAGATTTACCCAACAAATGCAAAACAACAGAAACTCACTATCAAGTTAAGGTGAAAAAACTGGCAGAAACTAAAAGTTCATATCATACGCGTTAAGGACCAGATCAGCTCAAACATACAAGCACGCTATAACATATACAATGTCGCTCTATTGAATGTGTGTGTGACATGATACATGGATCCAGCATTAGGCCATCAAGCATCAGGACCATATCTTTTCAACAAGGTAAATACCTGACTTCATGTCAAACCGATGGATGGTGCCACAGCTGAACATCTCATCCGCGTCAACGTTGACGCGCTCCTGCCAGCATCGGTGAGGAAGACCTAGACAGAGAGGATCTATAATACTATTAGTAGCAAAGTCCCAGTGCACAGCCTTGTTCATGTGATTACTAACCAAGTGATTACTAACCATACCTTCTTAGGATTAAGCAAGTAGTCATAAAGAGTGCTCTCCCAGTGCACAGCCTTGTTCATGTTAGCTACAGAGCAGGAGTAACCAGCAGTGGTACACGACTGCCTCCCAATCAGACCATGCAAGTTAGAACCTGCAAAGAACAAAGAACTCTCATAATCAACTACACATACTACCAGCATATGCTCATGTATCCATAGTAAAGATAGGATATAAACGAGATTGCATCCTAAGCAGACCACAAATTCAACACATCAACTAATATGCATTGATAAGAAGCAACATAGATGGCCTAGCACAACAGCAGTGTTGCTCAACTTCTCATATCATTCCAAGCTAGATGAAATGCAAACATACTCATATTGTATTGATGGATCCCGTCTTGTTTAAATTAGAGCAGTTCATTTAACTTGCACAATCTAGCAGTCTAAAAAAAGTTTAGTTAGCACAGTAACATAGCTGAATTGGCCTAGATTCGCAGAACCGATCGCCATACCTTGTTCATGAGCTCCTAGTCTACCCTCTTCCTCTGCGACTCCTGTTCGTCCCAGAGCTCGTACAAGCTCTATAAGTGTAAGAACTAAACACTGGGCAACAAACTGGTTTGCTGCTCTTGTCATATGACATGGTTACAAGCTCTACAAGCGTATTACCATAGATACAAATACAATGACATTCGGCACAAACTGGGCTCCCTACTCCTGTCATATGAAACATATGCAGGACTCACTTGACGACCATAGTCGAACAGAAGATGAACTATCATCATGCCTTCCACAGTTGACCTGTTACATGAATCAGCAGAGAAGAATCAAAAAACTAGAGACAATACATTATGAACAGACCATTCAAAGAACACAGTTAGTTAGAATGATAACACAAATTCAGCTAGTACAATGCCTTTTGTTCTCCAGCTAGATAAAACGATATATCATTCATACTCCCTCCGATCCGGAAAAAATGGTCATAGATCTATGACTAATATTTTTAAAGTCATTATCAGAAGGTCATAAGTTGACATATTTCTTGTAGTGAGAGTTGCGTCGACAAGGAAAGTTCAGTGGAGCTGTCGGCTTTCGGAGGTGGCCGGAATTGGTCAAGACGCGGCGATGTTGCTCAGTTTAGGAAAAGCTCTTTTGTTTTAGTACTTCTGGTGCTAGTGGTGGCTGTCTTCGGACGAGTGGCGTGTTCGTGCTACACTCGTTGTTCACAGCGAGTTGTAGTCGGTCTACTCTACTGTGTTGTGTTGTTTGGGGTGGTGTTTACTTACTCTTCTTATCTATTAAGAAATTTTGATTTTTCAAAACACCTGGAAATACACGTTTCCTAGGACGGAGCGAGTAGTTAATAGGGAAAATGATAAATGTGGATTTTTACATATTTTTTAAAGAGATAAACACACTAGCGGTCAGCCGGTCACTGAATGACGCGAGATGACTGAATTAGTCACTCAATTTGCAAAATATGAACACCCATCACTTTCCTATCCACATGAACACAATGACGATGTGTATTTTAATATATTTTTGCAGAAAGAGACCTATCACAAGGACATGATATTTTGGCTCATGGGTGTAGATAAACCCGTTGTGCAAAATCCATTTTTAACGCATTTCAAAATGTTAAAAAATTTCAAACAAAAATTTTGGGTGTTCATATGAAAAATGTCTATCCGTACAAAAAAGTTTCGCATTGAAAAGACATTTTGTGTGACCGGTATAAAAATGAGAAAAATGTTACGTGCAGAGGCATTTTTGAACGGCGGGGATTTGTCTTTTTTACACCGGCCGCACAAAATGTATTTCCGTCCGGATTTTGTTTTGTACGAACATAAAATGTTCATATGTACATTCAAAAAATTTGTTTGAATTTTTTTTCACATTTAAAATTTGTTTTTTAAGTAGTGTGTGTAGATGCACCTATGAGCCGGAGTGGATTTCCCCCTATCACAGTTTATATTTTAAGCTTCTTGTCCTTACCTTGCTGTTGAAAAAAAGTCAAAAAAAAAAAAAACTATAATGTCTGTGGGCTGTTGAAGATTGGAATCCGCTACCTCACCCTGACAGTTTATGCTCTAACCACTACGTCCAATTAGGTTCGTGTTAATTCTATAGGTCTCATTTTATTTGTATAAAACTCGCCACAAGATCTATGCGCACAGAGACCGCCGCCACGCATCACTTGAGCAGTGGTGGCGGCCATGATTCCGCCGCTACGGCCGAAGCAGTCCTGGCAACACTACCGGAAACGACGACTTTGCCGTGCGGCCAAATCGCATGGCAAAGGCTGTGTCGTGCCAAACGACACGGCAAAGCCCACACGGCCTAATACGTGTAGGCAAAGATGTTTGCCGTGTTCTTTCCACACACAGCACGACAAAGCCGTTTTGCCGTGCTCCCGAGGTTTGCCGTGCGCCGCTGAATTGCCAGAGCTGGTCAACTCAGTCTCCAACCCTTTGCCGTGCTCCAAATCTTTGCCGTGCGTCGTGAGAAGAGCACCACGGCACACTCCGATTCTTTGCCGTGCGCTCTGGTGGCTCTAGGTTGACGAGGGAATATCTCCCCGGCAATAGTGCCAGAAACAATGCTTGTACGTCACACGTCAGTTGGGAACCCCAAGAGGAAGGTATGATGAGTGCAGCAGTAAGTTTTCCCTCAGTATGAAACCAAGGTTTAATCGAACCAGTAGGAAAACGAGGTTTGCTTCGAAGGTGTTGGTGAAGGAGTGTAGTGCGGCGCAACACCAGGGATTCCGGTGCCAACGTGGAACCTGCACAACACAACCAAATTACTTTGTCCCAACTTAACAGTGAGGTTGTCAATCTCACCGGCTTGCTGAAAATAAAGGGTTAAACGTATCGAATGGAAAATGATGTTTGTTTGCATAAAACAGTAGAGAACAATGATTGCAGTAGATTGTATTTCAGATGTAAAAGAATGGACCGGGGTCCACAGTTCACTAGTGGTGTCTCTCCAATAAGATAACTAACATGCTGGGTAAACAAATTACAGCTGGGCAATTGACAATTGATAAGTGCATATAACATGCATGTGTGAGTTGTGGTGTCTACTATGAGATTCATTTGGGCATTACGACAAAGTACATAGACCGCTATCCAGCATGCATCTATGCCTAAATAGTCCACTTTCCGGTTAATATCCGTACCCCTTCCAGTATTAAGTTGCAAGCAACAGACAATTGCATTAAGTAATATGCATAACGTAAACAATACATTCATCCTTGAATAAAGCATTGCTGTTTTACCCCTAGTGGCAACAACACATCTACAACCTTAGAACTTGTTGTCACTATCCCAGGTTAAATAGAGGTTGAACCCAACTATCATGCATAAATACCTCTTCTTGGAGTTACAAGTATTCACGTGGCCAAGACTTCAACAAGTAACGGAGAGCATGCAAGATCACAAATGACATAGACATGATAATATAATATTCAGCTCCACATAGGTATCAATATAAGTCAGATCTCAGCAAACACAACATGTAGCATTACAATAAGATGATCTTGATCATGATAGGCAGCTCACAAGATCTAAACATGATGGCACAAGTGGAGAAGACAACCATCTAGCTACTGCTATGGACCCATAGTCCAAGGATGAACTACTCACGCATCACTCCGGAGGCGGGCATGGCGATGTAGAGCCCTCCGGTGATGATTCCCCTCTCCGTCAGGGTGCCGGGAAGAGCTTCAGAAACCCCCCGAGTTAGGGTTGACGACGGCGGCGGCAGCGAATATGTTCTGGATGAAAGACTCGATGTTTTAGGGTTTTCGCGTATCGGGGAATAAATAGGCGAAGGGGCGATGTCGGCGGACCCCCGAGGGGCCCAAACCACAGGCAGGCGCGGCTGGAGGTGGGGCCGCGCCGCCAGGTGGTTTGGCCACCTCGTGGCTCTCCTTCGTCTCTCCTTCGGACTCCGTGTACGTGCTGGAAAAATAGGGACCTGGCCTTTTGTTTCGTGCAATTCCGAGAATATTTCCAGAAGTAACTTTCTGAAACCAAAAACAGCAGAAAACAGGGAACTGGCACTGTGGCATCTTGTTAATAGGTTATGTAACATCCCAAACTTATAATAAGGATTAATCAGACCCAAAATTCAGAACCAACAAAAACTTTTTGAATTACTTCACTAATGATTGTGTTTTCCTTTATAATGTTCTGTTTAACCTTGTGTGACTTGAATGTTTAAGTTGTTTGACTAGTAAATGTCAACTCAAGAAATCAACCTAAGTAAAAATATATTCACAACTCTGGTGACCATGTTATGACAAGAATATATTCCATATATCTTTTCCATTCCTATGTTGGCCAAAAGTCTATTTCAATAATGATTTGGTTTTAGCAACAAATAAAATATCCTTTAAATTGAGACAGTAAAAGTATTTCCAAAATTATGTGTTTCCAAGAATATGGAGATTCATATGATATCTCCTACCTATTCTTCAACCCTGATAATTTTACAATTCCTATTTTTAAAACTCCTATGTTTCAACTCCATTTTAAAAGGAATACTAGTGGGGAATATATTACCTCACATATTTCCCTTTATTAAACCATTTTGAAAACTATTAAGTTATGAGTTGATATATCCCTTAAACAACATCTTGTCATAATTGAGTGTGACCAATTTTACAAAATAGCATTGTTGATTATGGAAAAAGGTGTGTGATTTATTCTTGTGGTTTGAAGTGTGTGGTCTTGTGTGAGATGTGGATATTGTTGTGTTGTTGATATTGTTGTGCTGATGCTATTGCTGTGTTATTGCTGTTGTGTGTGATTTTCTTGTGAGGATAATTCCTCAGTGTTGTTATTACTAAATTAGGACACCCTTGGCAACCAAATTTGGAGTGCGACTTGAAGAGGAGCAAACCCTCTAAAATTATGCACCCAAGTTAAACTCCTAAAATCTAGGGAGATGATCTCAATAAAACTCCCTCTCTACCTAATCCTCTATTCTATGAAAACAATTATACTTTCTTTATCAAAATTCTAGAGAAGGAGATGGAATGATAATCCTCTCCATTTCATATCACTCTCTCCTCCAGAAAACCTACTTGTTGATTCAAAACAAAACCCTCCATTCTTTTATCAAAAAGGAAATGAAGGTCATGAGTTAAAAATGATCTTCATAACTAAGTTCCCTCCCAAATTCTCTATTTTCCTCCAAACCAATTTTCCCTCTATGAAAAGATAAATTATTTTGAAGCTACCTTATTTGTCAAAGAAGTTCCAAAAGTTCAAAACCATATTTTATCCCTGGTTTTAAAATATTAAAGGAGTATCAAAGTATTAATTTCCAAAAGTGATTTATTTAAAACCTATGAACCAAAAATGGAGCAAAACATTTTATTTTGCAAAACCAATTTTTGTGGAGCTTCCTCAGGTATTTGGGAGGCTACCTGAATTTTCTCAAATTTTTGTAAAATGTTTAGACACCCCAATTAAATCCCGGAGACCCTACTGGTTTTGAAAAGGAATTAAAAGAATTAGACGAGGACCTATCGGTGAGAGGAGAAAGAAGTTCAGGGGCGTTTTGCAAAACCTTCGTTGACCGTTGCTGCACGCCACCGACGCCATGCTCCCTCGCCGATGTCGCCGTGCTCCTCACGCCGTCGTCGCCGTGTCCCCGCGCCATGTCAACGCCGCAGGACCCCCTGCCTCACGCCTCGCCCTGGGAGGATAAGAAGCACGCCACTCCACTGCCTCCTCTGCCACCGTGCTCCCCACGCCGTGGTCGCCGCGAGCACGCCACCGTGGCCCTCCCTCCTTGCCCCTGGGAGGAGATAAGAGCACCACCCCACGCCACCACTCTGCTCCCCCATCCTCACTTTCCCCTCTCCCACTCTCTCGCTCTCTCCCCACTTCCCTTTTCTCCTCACCACGAACCGAACCTCAGCCGAAGCTGCCGTCGCGCATCGCCGGCGAGTGAGAGCTCCCCGAGCGAATCCAAGGGCACAGGAAGCTTTGCCTCGTCGTCCTCTGCAACTTCGTGCAGGGAATCGCTGCAGTTCGCCCGGGATCGCCGTCGCCGTCTTCATCCCCTTCCTCTCTGGCCGCCGACTTGCGAGCAAGCTCGCGAGCGCCACGGACATCCATTCTCTGCCATTTCTGTGTCCATGTTCTCCCCTTGCTCTGATCCCTCTCATGCGCCTCTTCCTTTTTCCCAGGGATCGCCGGAGCCGTCGCCCCGACCTCGCCGTGCTCCTGCTGCCTCGCTTGCTCTGCTCTCTGTGTCGAGGAAGAAGGAGACAGGCCCGTAACGTTTCGCCGACATAGGTGGGCCGCGAGCTGGGCCACTCCCTGCACTGCACGGCCCAGATCCAGCAGATCCAGCCCGATGACTTTTTTTTTTTAGGTGGTTTATTCGATTTCTTGCAGATCTGTTTCTGGTCCTCTAGTTTAAATCATTTTAAAATAGTTTAAATGCATTGTTGACCAAACCAAAAATCTTGGAGGTACTCTAGCATGTTTTTAACCAGATCCAAGTGGTAGATCCACTTTTGGACAAATACTTCTGGATAAATAAAATGGAAGGCAAAAACACTAGTTTTCACCAAAAACTCAATAACTATTTTCCTAGGATAGCTAATTTTGCAAACTCAACTGTTTTGAAAAGCCCTAAGTGTTACCTAGCAGTAGCATTTGGCCTCTTATGCAAATGATCTTCCTAAATAAAATGGCATCCACTTTGGTTTGTGACCAGAGGGCTCTTTTAGGATTTTTGTAAATTGTTTGGTGATGATTTTTGGTGTGAATCCACTTGTGTGATCTTCTGTATGATTAGGAGTACCTAATCCTAGCTGGGTGTGATTTTTAGAGCTATAGATTATT
The DNA here is from genome assembly GCA_947311845.1 of Poa pratensis. Lineage (NCBI taxonomy): Eukaryota > Viridiplantae > Streptophyta > Magnoliopsida > Poales > Poaceae > Poa > Poa pratensis. The sequence goes on from CAMZMU010000107.1 coordinate 57,104,487, forward strand.
TTTGGTGTATTTAACTAGGTGTTATGCTTTTCTGTTATTTAATGTTTATAGTTTTATTTAACTATATAGGGTGTGCTAGTATCTCTTTTGTGTTTTCTAGCATGTATAGGTGTGATAATAATTACTAGGAGTGTGTTAGCTCTGTATTGTAGCACTTTGGAAAAAGTTTAGTATTGCATTTAGTCATCTAGTGTTAATATTACTAGGGTAGCATTTTCCTAGATTTTCCTAGTTAATAGGACTTGCTTTAGTAGAAAATCCTTAGTGTGACGGTTGTTTTAGTTAGTATTGCTAGATCATCAGTAGCATGCCATGTTGCTACTGGTTTGATAGCATGTTAGAAAAGTTTAGTGTTGCATGTGTTTATCTAGGGTTAAGGTTACTAGGGTAGTATTCCCTAGAATTTCCTAGTATTTAGGATTTGTTGTGGATAAAATCATTTGTGTGCTTGATTTTAGAAAATGTTGTTTGAACATCAGTAGCCTTTCATATCTACTGATATTATAGCATGTCACCTCTGGTTACTTATTATTTTTTTTATTCCTAGCAAAGCTTGATTAGTTAGGTTTGTGGGTAGGATTACTCAGAGCTTCCTAGCATGAGTAGCTCTTGTGTCTAGTTTATGTTTTAGTGATTTTTACAAATAGCCAGAGGATAATTACCCTCTTAATGCCTTGTTATGATAGTGGAACACCCACTGATTCCATTGCATATTGATTTAAGAATGGGTTTCTCAATCATAAGCATAGATCCAAAAGCCTTTTATCTACTAGATGTGAGTAGTTGTTTCTCTGTTGAAAATTGAGTGGTTGTGTTGTGGTGAAGTATTTCCTGTTTAGATAAAAGTGCTTGCTGTTCATCTTTGCTTAAGATAGCTTTGTGATCTAGGCACCTAGCATGTATTAGTATAAGGCCCTTGTAAGCTTAGATCCTAGTTTGTTGCTTGAATGATTAGTTGATGCTTGTGGTTGTTATTTGTTTGTGTACCCCTTGTGGTTTTGTTTGGTGTATTGATTGTTGTTCATTTCTCTGTTTGCGACGCTAGATAATAACGCTACCGGAGGGGTATTTGGAGGGAATTGACCGAGGAAGGATGTGATTTTTATTATACTGATCAACAAGGAAAAGTCCAGAGACATTATGCTGAAACCAGGCAAGCTACTTCACTGAGCTTGCATCTATATACATCTATTTTGATTTACCTGTTTTACTATAAGTAGCATAAATGATTATGTGGTGTTTGCCACGAAAGCTATGATTTTGAAAACCCTTTTCCAAATTACAAGTATTTATTAAGACACCCGATATAGAGGTGTCAGTGGTATACAATGATTTCGAAAGAATTTGTTTTACTCCAAAACCTTCTGTGAAAAATCTTTTGGTGGGATTACGAACCACCCAAGTTTTGGTTAAAAGTATTTTGCTAAGAAAATTGGAAATGATCGTGAAAACCTTTTCAAAAGTTTATGAAAAACTATTTTGTCACTCTATGTAGAGATATCAGTTGTTTATATAAAATATAGGATGGGAAAAACATTGTTTATTCAAAACTCCTTTGAAAATCCTGGATGAATTATGGTATACCGGATGTCGGTATGGAAGTGGAGAAGTGAAGTGTGGTGATGTTTATGAAAATGCACATTGTGTCTTTGTACCATGACTACCAGCCGATAACCTGTGCGACCACATTTACCCACATATGGGCAAGGGCGTAGTCATATAATTTGCTCGTGTTAGTACTGGATGCCTCAATAACGAGGATGACCTCGTTCCATGAGGGGATGGTCTGAGGACCTACCCCCTGACCTGGGTCCTCTTCATTGAAGTCTACCGGAAGCCGGTATGAACATGTCGGAGGAAGAGGATTGAAGGGCTCCCTTGGGTCCGCCGGACAGAACTACGAGTCCTCACACTTAGTTTCTGAGGATTTGAGTGTCGATGGAAAGTGTCGTAGAGGCAGGGTCCTATACTAGCATGAGCAAAGGACAGACTATGGCCGGGAACTCAACTTCGCATACCTCTGGTATGGCGGGACGTGGCTGACACGATGAGTGACCGGATGGATGTGGGAAAAGCGTGGTACCTCTGCAGAGGGTAAAACTATTCGAATAGCCGAGTCCTCGGATATGGACAGTTGGGAGGCTGTCCTAAGACCATGTGCAAGTTTTACAAAGTTTTGAGTTTGAAAGGAAAATGAGGTGGAGATTGTTTTATGCAACTGTACCAATGAGTTGGTATGAGGTTGCTGGAAAATGAGTGACCCTGAAGGGGCTATGTTCGGAAAAGGAGAAGTTTTGGAGAGAGGGACAAGATGGTGATCTTCGAGGAAAAGTTTTAAAAGAGATTTCTTGCCTTTTTAAACAAAGGTTTATTTTCGAGAAAAATGTTTAAAAAGACTTCTTACCTTTTTCAACAAAGATAGCGAGAAAACGACTTTCCAAAATGTTTTATCTTCAACAAGATTAAAAATCTACTCTTCCCTTTTTAATAAAGGTATAGAGATGTTTTTCTAAAAATAAAGGTTTTATGAAAGATTATCAAAACTAGTGCATGCTCAAGTTGGGGTAGTTTGCGAGTACAATCAAATGTACTCATATTGGTTTCGTCCCTGGCTATTGTCTTAGCCAGATTTTAAGGAGGAGCAGTTCGAAGAAGAGGAGTTCACTGGCGTCTTTGCGAACTAGGGCGCTTCCCAGTCAGCTGCCTGTAGGGTTAAGGCGAATGACTTGGGCTCCACGTTGTTTGGTGATTTCCGCTGCAAGTTCCTGTTGAAGCTTATGACTTCAATCACGTAAGTACATTTATCGGTATTTGTGGGTGTTCTGTGATACCAACTCTAGTTATGTGCAACAACACACTGATCATGGGATTGTTGCAGAAAGCATAACGAGTATCTCGGATAATTAATCCGGGGTCCTCACAGACTTGGTATCAGAGCCATCCTGACTGTAACAGACCTTAGTTAGCATGGACGTTAGTTAGGAAGAGAATATTTTGTTAAAAATATGTTAATACCAAAAATCTATCTTTATCCAGGGAAGTCCAAAAATGACTTCCACTCCTCTCATCTTCTAAAAATAATTTCTGAGTCTTACCTTTCTATTTTGAAATTTACCAAGGTTTCTCTACTCCCTCTTACCCGTTCAAAATACTTGACGATGAACCCAAGTGAGACCTAATTAGCTAGCACCTACAAGAAGAAGCTTCCATCGCAAATACTCAACATTCAACATCAAGGTGGTTGATTTGCAAATGCCAAGATCGTCGACACCAACAAAGCAAGAGATCTCCGAAGACCTCAGCTCAACATCAACAATTATACTCAAGTTGCAACTTCGACAATCTCAATTTCTCCAGCTGAAGACTAAGACGACGAAATGAAGATTTCAGCACCCCTGTTTAACCAAGACCTATAGGAAAAACATATGATAGGAACCTTGGTTGTTTCACCCTGATTTCCACGCGTATTAGATATCCGTGGTACTAGACGTACCTTGTGTGCACCTTGCTTGTGTGTACTCTGCTTGTGTGTTGTTTGTGAGGTGGAAAAAAGAGTTTTACAAAAAGAAAAGTTTAGTTTCCTTTTGCCACCTAAGTGCACCTTGTTACGGTTGTAAACCCGCCAAGGAAAAGCTTTCTAAAATATTTTTCCCTCTCATCTAAACCATCTCCCAAACAGAACTGGCAGTTCCGCAAGATACAAAAGACCCCGATCTTTAACCAAATAGCCTGAGATTTTTGTATCCTTTCAAAGGTCCGACCTAGAAAACCCTCCAGAAAATTTTGCCCTAGTAAGAGGAACAAGATATCGAATACTCTCTACTTCAACCCTGAGGCCCAAGACTCTACGACCTTCTGCAAGACGGATAGCGGCCTTCATACGTCGTTTTGTACCACCACATCAAGCTATCGAGGAAGATGAAGATTCAAGACCCGACGTTCGATGACGCTAGTCGTATCCCGTCGGACTAACAAAAGAATATGAAAACTAACATAACTAACATAATTGATCTAACTTTAAATCTCGCACCTAACCAAATTTTGCAAAATTACTAACTGCTTTTTCTAGACAAAGGAAAAAGGTGCCATAGGACGACTCAAAACTATTTGGTGGAAAGGAGAACTTTAGGAGGATATAAGAGTATTGAACTCTGAGATTATTAGTTAAAAGGATCCCTTAAGAATCTAGTTGATGAGATCCAAATTTGGTGGATGATGTTGGTAAAGTAAAAATTTGGGGTCTAGAATAGAAGTGAAAACTTGGGTGGAACGATAAATTAATTGGATTTGGACAAGAATAGAAGTGAAAACTTGGAGTGGATCAATAAACTAATTGGGTTTGGACAAATGATATATTTGATTAATGTTCTGGGGCTAACCAGTTGTGGTCCCCAACCATTGGTGGTTATCTGGAGCTAGAAGATGTGACCTCGATTTAAGGTTTAGAAATAAAAGTGAAAGTTCTTGGATTTTTAGGAAGCACTTGCTGATGAAAGGATAATTGGATTGGTTAGAAGCAAGTAAATTAAGAAAAATACTCCGGTGTTGGAATGTTTAGGGTGATTCTTAGCGCAAGTGACCCTTGCAATAAACCCTTATGGAATTATGGGAAGTGATCAAAGATGAGTTAGCAAATTCGTTGTATGCAAGAAATAATTAGTGGAGGGTAAATGAATGCTTATCGGATTCTAGGAATCAATATGACTTGGTCTAGTAGCCAGACATTCTAGGTGACAGAAGTTTTCAGAGCTTGTCACGCTCTGTTTGGATTATTCTTAGAAAGATCATTTATCTTTGATTATGAGATCAAGGCCCAAAAGTGTGGAGATAAAAATCTGAACTCGGATAGAAAGTGGGTCAATTCTGGATGATATGATCACATGATTGTTGGGTGCTTTATTTAGCTTTGATGATATGGTCGTGGGAAAATGACAACCTGAAGGAGTCAGACATTATGAGATATGCCTATCTGGAGAGAAAAATCAAATCTGGAAATAATTGGTGGAGCACTAAGATTTTTGTGATAGAAGGCAATGGAAGACTATGCCTAAAAGATTTGATGGGTACCCGATAGATTGAACTATACCATGATGCAGAGTTTATGCCCAAGGAAGATGAGGGTGGATTAATAATTTTAGCTTGAGCAAGGACCATGTTTTAAATTAACTAATTGATAGTAGTGGCCGTACCAGAAATATTGGAATGATATTTTGAAAAATCGAGAATTAGAGACCTAGGTAAAGTTGGTCGTTCAGGATCATAGGTATAATAAGTTTGATGTCTAAGGTATGGTACCCAACTCCCTTGAAAACTAACATAAGCCCCTCAACCACAAAGTTTTCCCGAAAACCCTAACTATTCTGGTGCACCCTGACTTACGTGTGAAGACACCTGCGAAGCTGCGTGAAGACACGGAACCAAAGAAGCGATATACCAGACTATCCTTGAGTATTTGGAAACTCTTATATCAGAATCTATTATACTTAATCTCTCAAGAAACAGTGTGATATTCCAATGTTCGTGTTATATAGAAGTAGTTTGGTAACAAGCCTCATGAACTTGTTAGCAATTCACTTTTGTATGCTCAAACAATTGAGTGTCATACACAAATAAACGGAACATCAGATAAATCAGTACATCTCAGCCTCTGGAATATGAAAAGTGATTTGATGACAAGACTAGCTACCTTGTTAACAAATTCTTCTTGTATGACTAAGGCAACTCGATGTCATAAAAGACACCCACATTCTTATACAACTAACCAATAGAAAGCCTCGCAACATCAAGTTGTCAAGATCTCCCATAGCGACCTTACTGAAAGAAGCCACGACCTCGGAAGAGTAGTCAACCCCAAAACCCGTGCCCTCGTACTCCCCTGTACCCCCGGGCAAATCTCGAGGACGAGATTTATTTTAAGGGGGGAAGGACTTGTAACATCCCAAACTTATAATAAGGATTAATCAGACCCAAAATTCAGAACCAACAAAAACTTTTTGAATTACTTCACTAATGATTGTGTTTTCCTTTATAATGTTCTGTTTAACCTTGTGTGACTTGAATGTTTAAGTTGTTTGACTAGTAAATGTCAACTCAAGAAATCAACCTAAGTAAAAATATATTCACAACTCTGGTGACCATGTTATGACAAGAATATATTCCATATATCTTTTCCATTCCTATGTTGGCCAAAAGTCTATTTCAATAATGATTTGGTTTTAGCAACAAATAAAATATCCTTTAAATTGAGACAGTAAAAGTATTTCCAAAATTATGTGTTTCCAAGAATATGGAGATTCATATGATATCTCCTACCTATTCTTCAACCCTGATAATTTTACAATTCCTATTTTTAAAACTCCTATGTTTCAACTCCATTTTAAAAGGAATACTAGTGGGGAATATATTACCTCACATATTTCCCTTTATTAAACCATTTTGAAAACTATTAAGTTATGAGTTGATATATCCCTTAAACAACATCTTGTCATAATTGAGTGTGACCAATTTTACAAAATAGCATTGTTGATTATGGAAAAAGGTGTGTGATTTATTCTTGTGGTTTGAAGTGTGTGGTCTTGTGTGAGATGTGGATATTGTTGTGTTGTTGATATTGTTGTGCTGATGCTATTGCTGTGTTATTGCTGTTGTGTGTGATTTTCTTGTGAGGATAATTCCTCAGTGTTGTTATTACTAAATTAGGACACCCTTGGCAACCAAATTTGGAGTGCGACTTGAAGAGGAGCAAACCCTCTAAAATTATGCACCCAAGTTAAACTCCTAAAATCTAGGGAGATGATCTCAATAAAACTCCCTCTCTACCTAATCCTCTATTCTATGAAAACAATTATACTTTCTTTATCAAAATTCTAGAGAAGGAGATGGAATGATAATCCTCTCCATTTCATATCACTCTCTCCTCCAGAAAACCTACTTGTTGATTCAAAACAAAACCCTCCATTCTTTTATCAAAAAGGAAATGAAGGTCATGAGTTAAAAATGATCTTCATAACTAAGTTCCCTCCCAAATTCTCTATTTTCCTCCAAACCAATTTTCCCTCTATGAAAAGATAAATTATTTTGAAGCTACCTTATTTGTCAAAGAAGTTCCAAAAGTTCAAAACCATATTTTATCCCTGGTTTTAAAATATTAAAGGAGTATCAAAGTATTAATTTCCAAAAGTGATTTATTTAAAACCTATGAACCAAAAATGGAGCAAAACATTTTATTTTGCAAAACCAATTTTTGTGGAGCTTCCTCAGGTATTTGGGAGGCTACCTGAATTTTCTCAAATTTTTGTAAAATGTTTAGACACCCCAATTAAATCCCGGAGACCCTACTGGTTTTGAAAAGGAATTAAAAGAATTAGACGAGGACCTATCGGTGAGAGGAGAAAGAAGTTCAGGGGCGTTTTGCAAAACCTTCGTTGACCGTTGCTGCACGCCACCGACGCCATGCTCCCTCGCCGATGTCGCCGTGCTCCTCACGCCGTCGTCGCCGTGTCCCCGCGCCATGTCAACGCCGCAGGACCCCCTGCCTCACGCCTCGCCCTGGGAGGATAAGAAGCACGCCACTCCACTGCCTCCTCTGCCACCGTGCTCCCCACGCCGTGGTCGCCGCGAGCACGCCACCGTGGCCCTCCCTCCTTGCCCCTGGGAGGAGATAAGAGCACCACCCCACGCCACCACTCTGCTCCCCCATCCTCACTTTCCCCTCTCCCACTCTCTCGCTCTCTCCCCACTTCCCTTTTCTCCTCACCACGAACCGAACCTCAGCCGAAGCTGCCGTCGCGCATCGCCGGCGAGTGAGAGCTCCCCGAGCGAATCCAAGGGCACAGGAAGCTTTGCCTCGTCGTCCTCTGCAACTTCGTGCAGGGAATCGCTGCAGTTCGCCCGGGATCGCCGTCGCCGTCTTCATCCCCTTCCTCTCTGGCCGCCGACTTGCGAGCAAGCTCGCGAGCGCCACGGACATCCATTCTCTGCCATTTCTGTGTCCATGTTCTCCCCTTGCTCTGATCCCTCTCATGCGCCTCTTCCTTTTTCCCAGGGATCGCCGGAGCCGTCGCCCCGACCTCGCCGTGCTCCTGCTGCCTCGCTTGCTCTGCTCTCTGTGTCGAGGAAGAAGGAGACAGGCCCGTAACGTTTCGCCGACATAGGTGGGCCGCGAGCTGGGCCACTCCCTGCACTGCACGGCCCAGATCCAGCAGATCCAGCCCGATGACTTTTTTTTTTTAGGTGGTTTATTCGATTTCTTGCAGATCTGTTTCTGGTCCTCTAGTTTAAATCATTTTAAAATAGTTTAAATGCATTGTTGACCAAACCAAAAATCTTGGAGGTACTCTAGCATGTTTTTAACCAGATCCAAGTGGTAGATCCACTTTTGGACAAATACTTCTGGATAAATAAAATGGAAGGCAAAAACACTAGTTTTCACCAAAAACTCAATAACTATTTTCCTAGGATAGCTAATTTTGCAAACTCAACTGTTTTGAAAAGCCCTAAGTGTTACCTAGCAGTAGCATTTGGCCTCTTATGCAAATGATCTTCCTAAATAAAATGGCATCCACTTTGGTTTGTGACCAGAGGGCTCTTTTAGGATTTTTGTAAATTGTTTGGTGATGATTTTTGGTGTGAATCCACTTGTGTGATCTTCTGTATGATTAGGAGTACCTAATCCTAGCTGGGTGTGAATTTTAGAGCTATAGATTATTTTTGGTGTATTTAACTAGGTGTTATGCTTTTCTGTTATTTAATGTTTATAGTTTTATTTAACTATATAGGGTGTGCTAGTATCTCTTTTGTGTTTTCTAGCATGTATAGGTGTGATAATAATTACTAGGAGTGTGTTAGCTCTGTATTGTAGCACTTTGGAAAAAGTTTAGTATTGCATTTAGTCATCTAGTGTTAATATTACTAGGGTAGCATTTTCCTAGATTTTCCTAGTTAATAGGACTTGCTTTAGTAGAAAATCCTTAGTGTGACGGTTGTTTTAGTTAGTATTGCTAGATCATCAGTAGCATGCCATGTTGCTACTGGTTTGATAGCATGTTAGAAAAGTTTAGTGTTGCATGTGTTTATCTAGGGTTAAGGTTACTAGGGTAGTATTCCCTAGAATTTCCTAGTATTTAGGATTTGTTGTGGATAAAATCATTTGTGTGCTTGATTTTAGAAAATGTTGTTTGAACATCAGTAGCCTTTCATATCTACTGATATTATAGCATGTCACCTCTGGTTACTTATTATTTTTTTATTCCTAGCAAAGCTTGATTAGTTAGGTTTGTGGGTAGGATTACTCAGAGCTTCCTAGCATGAGTAGCTCTTGTGTCTAGTTTATGTTTTAGTGATTTTTACAAATAGCCAGAGGATAATTACCCTCTTAATGCCTTGTTATGATAGTGAAACACCCACTGATTCCATTGCATATTGATTTAAGAATGGGTTTCTCAATCATAAGCATAGATCCAAAAGCCTTTTATCTACTAGATGTGAGTAGTTGTTTCTCTGTTGAAAATTGAGTGGTTGTGTTGTGGTGAAGTATTTCCTGTTTAGATAAAAGTGCTTGCTGTTCATCTTTGCTTAAGATAGCTTTGTGATCTAGGCACCTAGCATGTATTAGTATAAGGCCCTTGTAAGCTTAGATCCTAGTTTGTTGCTTGAATGATTAGTTGATGCTTGTGGTTGTTATTTGTTTGTGTACCCCTTGTGGTTTTGTTTGGTGTATTGATTGTTGTTCATTTCTCTGTTTGCGACGCTAGATAATAACGCTACCGGAGGGGTATTTGGAGGGAATTGACCGAGGAAGGATGTGATTTTTATTATACTGATCAACAAGGAAAAGTCCAGAGACATTATGCTGAAACCAGGCAAGCTACTTCACTGAGCTTGCATCTATATACTCTATTTTGATTTACTGTTTTACTATAAGTAGCATAAATGAATTATGTGGTGTTTGCCACGAAAGCTATGATTTTGAAAACCCTTTTCCAAATTACAAGTATTTTATTAAGACACCCGATATAGAGGTGTCAGTGGTATACAATGATTTCGAAAGGAATTTGTTTTACTCCAAAACCTTCTGTGAAAAATCTTTTGGTGGGATTACGAACCACCCAAGTTTTGGTTAAAAGTATTTTGCTAAGAAAATTGGAAATGATCGTGAAAACCTTTTCAAAAGTTTATGAAAAACTATTTTGTCACTCTATGTAGAGATATCAGTTGTTTATATAAAATTATAGGATGGGAAAAACATTGTTTATTCAAAACTCCTTTGAAAATCCCTGGATGAATTATGGTATACCGGGATGTCGGTATGGAAGTGGAGAAGTGAAGTGTGGTGATGTTTATGGAAAATGCACATTGTGTCTTTGTACCATGACTACCAGCCGATAACCTGTGCGACCACATTTACCCACATATGGGCAAGGGCGTAGTCATATAATTTGCTCGTGTTGGTACTGGATGCCTCAATAACGAGGATGACCTCGTTCCATGAGGGGATGGTCTGAGGACCTACCCCCTGACCTGGGTCCTCTTCATTGAAGTCTACCGGAAGCCGGTATGAACATGTCGGAGGAAGAGGATTGAAGGGCTCCCTTGGGTCCGCCGGACAGAACTACGAGTCCTCACACTTAGTTTCTGAGGATTTGAGTGTCGATGGAAAGTGTCGTAGAGGCAGGGTCCTATACTAGCATGAGCAAAGGACAGACTATGGCCGGGAACTCAACTTCGCATACCTCTGGTATGGCGGGACGTGGCTGACACGATGAGTGACCGGATGGATGTGGGAAAAGCGTGCTACCTCTGCAGAGGGTAAAACTATTCGAATAGCCGAGTCCTCGGATATGGATAGTTGGGAGGCTGTCCTAAGACCATGTGCAAGTTTTACAAAGTTTTGAGTTTGAAAGGAAAATGAGGTGGAGATTGTTTTATGCAACTGTACCAATGAGTTGGTATGAGGTTGCTGGAAAATGAGTGACCCTGAAGGGGCTATGTTCGGAAAAGGAGAAGTTTTGGAGAGAGGGACAAGATGGTGATCTTCGAGGAAAAGTTTTAAAAGAGATTTCTTGCCTTTTTAAACAAAGGTTTATTTTCGAGAAAAATGTTTAAACAGACTTCTTACCTTTTTCAACAAAGATAGCGAGAAAACGACTTTCCAAAATGTTTTATCTTCAACAAGATTAAAAATCTACTCTTCCCTTTTTCAATAAAGGTATAGAGATGTTTTTCTAAAAATAAAGGTTTTATGAAAGATTATCAAAACTAGTGCATGCTCAAGTTGGGGTAGTTTGCGAGTACAATCAAATGTACTCATATTGGTTTCGTCCCTGGCTATTGTCTTAGCCAGATTTTAAGGAGGAGCAGTTCGAAGAAGAGGAGTTCACTGGCGTCTTTGCGAACTAGGGCGCTTCCCAGTCAGCTGCTTGTAGGGTTAAGGCGAATGACTTGGGCTCCACGTTGTTTGGTGATTTCCGCTGCAAGTTCCTGTTGAAGCTTATGACTTCAATCCCGTAAGTACATTTATCCGGTATTTGTGGGTGTTCTGTGATACCAACTCTAGTTATGTGCAACAACACACTGATCATGGGATTGTTGCAGAAAGCATAACGAGTATCTCGGATAATTAATCCGGGGTCCTCACAGGTTAGTCCCAGAAAATGCATAAAAGTGACACGAGGTGTATATAAAACATGTAGCAAATGGTATAATATAAGCATGGAACAGCAGAAATTATGGATACGTTGGAGACGTATCAAGCATCCCCAAGCTTAGTTCTACTCGTCCTCGAGTAGGTAAAACGATAACAACAAATAATTTCTGAGGAGACATGCTTTCACACAATCTTGATCAATATATTGCAAGGCTCATGTCATGAATGAAGTGACTCAAAGCAATGATCTATAGTTTGCTAACAAATAGATAAAGAGTAAACAATGAATCATATAAGCAAAAACTTTTCATGAATAGTACTTTCAAGACAAGCATCAAAAAGTTTTGCATAAGAGGTAACTCATAAAGCAATAGATTCAAAGCAAAAGGCATTGAAGCAACACAAAGGATGATTAAGTTTCAGCAATTGATTTCAACTTGTAACATGTATATCTCATGGATAGTTGTCAACGTAAAGCAATATAATAAGTGCAATAAGTAAATACGTAAGAATCAATGCACACAAAGTTGACACAAGTGTTTGCTTCTAAGATAGAAAGGAGTAGGTAAACTGACTCAACATAAAGTAAAAGATAGGCCCTTCGCAGAGGGAAGCAGGGATTAAATCATGTGCTAGAGCTTTTTAAATTTTCGAAAGCATATAGAGAGCACAAAATAAGTATTTGAGAGGTGTTTGTTGTTGTCAACGAATGGTAGTGGGCACTCTAACCCCCTTGTCAACCAGACTTTCAAAGAGCGGCTCCCATGAAGGACGTTATCTCTACCAGCAAGGTAGATCATCCCTCTTCTCTTTTGTTTACACATGTATTTTAGTTTCTTTATAGATGACACTCCTCCCAACCTTTTGCTTACACAAGCCATGGCTAACCGAATCCTCGGGTGCCTTCCAACATTCACATACCATGGAGGAGTGTCTATTTGCAAATTAAGTTGCTTACTGATAAATCAGGGCAAAACATGTGAAGAAAATTATTAATGAAAGTTGTAATTAATTGGGGCTGGGCACCCCGTTGCCAGCTCTTTTTGCAAAATTATTGGATAAGCGGATGTATATGCCACTAGTCCAGGTGAAAGTCTGTCAGAAGTAAATGACAAGATTGAAAGATAAAACCCCACATACTTCCTCATGAGCTATAAAATATTGACACAAATAAGGAGTAATAAAGTTTTGAATAGTTTAAAGGTAGCACATGAAGTATTTACTTGGAATGGCAGGAAATACCACATAGTAGGTAGGTATGGTGGACACAAATGGCATGGGTTTTGGCTCAAGTTTTGGATGCACGAGAAGCATTCCCTCTCAGTACAGAGTTTAGGCTAGCAAGCTTGTTTGAAGCAAACACAAGTATAAACCGGTACAGCAAGAATCACATAAAAACATATTGCAAGTATTATAAGACTCTACACTGTCTTCCTTGTTGCTCAAACATTTTACCAGAAAATATCTAGACCTTAGAGAGAACAAATATGCATCCCAAGTCTCAACAAGCTCTACGGTAGTTCTCCACTACTAGGCTTTAACTACATGATGCAAGAGCTTAAACATGATCTACTTGAGAGCTCAAAACAATTGCAAAGCATCAAATCAAAACAAGACAATGATCTACAAGAATGCATATGTCTTTTCCAATACCAACTACTACATGTAGCATTTTCTTTCTTCCAAACAAACAACAATTAATTTATTTAAACATAAACTCTCCAAATGATAATATAATGCAGCAAGAGAGTATTTATAAACAAGTGCTAACAGCTCGAAGAGATGCATGAAAAATAGGAGCTAAAAGCACTGCAGTAGCTAGTTAAGAATACTCAACAAATATAAGTGAAGAACATAAGTATTCACATGAAAAAGCGGAGCGTGTCTTTCTCCCACACAAGGATTGCTAGGATCCGATTTATTTAAACAAAAAACAAAAATAAAAACACACAGACGCTCCAAGTAAAGCGCATAAGACGTGAAAGAATTAAAATATAGTTTCACTAGAGATGACCTGATAAGTTTGTTGATGAAGAAGGGGATGCCTTGGGCATCCCCAAGCTTAAACGCTTGAGTCTCTCTGAATATGGTTGGGATGAACCACGGGGGCATCCCCAAGCTTAGGCTTTTCACTCTTCTTGATCACATAATATCACCCTTCTCGCTTGATCCTTGAAAACTTCCTTCACACCAAACTCAAGACAGTTCTCATTAGAGGGTTAGTGCATAATCAAAAATTCTCATATTCTGTAATGATACAATCAATCCCAAAGCTTCTGGACATTAGCTACAGCCACCAATGCTTTGTGGAGCAAAGAAATCCACACAAACACAGTAAAAGAGCGAATGCAAAACAAAAGGCAGAATCTGTCAAAAACAGAACAGTCTGGAATGACGAATTTTTTCGAGGCACTTAAGTTGCTCAGATGGATCTGGCCTAAAATAATGAAAGTTGCGTACATATCTCAGGAATATGCGTGATTTTTCTCAGAATTTTTTGAAATTTCTACTGGGAGATAAGCTCAAATCCGTGACAGCAAAAAATCTGTCACTGCGCAGAAATCCAAATCTTGCATCAACTTTCAATATAGAACTTTACTTGGCACAACATTGCGATAAAATAAAGATACAAAGGTGTTGCTACAGAAGTAACAAAACTCCTTGACTCAAAGAAAACAAAAATAACAGCAAATAAAAACGATGGGTTGTCTCCCATAAGCGCTTTTCTTTAACGCCTTTCAGCTAGGCGCAGAAAGTGAAAATCAAGTGTTATCAAGAGAAGAAGCATCAACATCATAACTTGTTTCTTTAGTGTACTTGGATCTTTCCTTCTCTAATTTTTCAAGTATATTGGCGATATCAATGTAATAACCAAGCATCCTATATCGCATAAAAACTTTTCTAGCTTCACTAGCTACATCTCCAAATTCTTTGAGAAGGGTTTCTAAAACAAAATCCTTCTTTTCCCCCTCTTCCATATCATGAAGTCTAAGAAACATATGCTGCATTATAGGGTTAAGGTTAACAAACCTAGCTTCAAGCATGTGGACTAAAGAGGCAGCATCAATTTCATAATTAGGGCAAGTTCTACCAAGGATCTATCTTCAAAATCGTTCAGCTTGCTAACATGACTAAAAAATTCTTCAATGTTGTCTCTTCCAATGATAGACCCACTACCCACAGATATTTCTTTTAAAGTGTACTTAGGGAGAAGCATGATGAAATAATAAAAACTAAACAGAAAATAACATAGATGCAAGTAACTAATTTTTTTGTGTTTTTGATAAAGAGAGCAAACAAAATAAAATAAAAATAAACTAAGCAAGACAAATAACAAAGTAAAGAGATTGGGTGTGAGAGACTCCCCTTGCAGAAACAATTCTGTTTTCCCCGGCAACGGCGCCAGAAAACGTGTTGGTGGCTCTAGGTTGACGAGGGAATATCTCCCCGGCAATAGTGCCAGAAACAATGCTTGTACGTCACACGTCAGTTGGGAACCCCAAGAGGAAGGTATGATGAGTGCAGCAGTAAGTTTTCCCTCAGTATGAAACCAAGGTTTAATTGAACCAGTAGGAAAACGAGGTTTGCTTCGAAGGTGTTGGTGAAGGAGTGTAGTGCGGCGCAACACCAGGGATTCCGGTGCCAACGTGGAACCTGCACAACACAACCAAATTACTTTGTCCCAACTTAACAGTGAGGTTGTCAATCTCACCGGCTTTCTGAAAATAAAGGGTTAAACGTATCGAATGGAAAATGATGTTTGTTTGCATAAAACAGTAGAGAACAATGATTGCAGTAGATTGTATTTCAGATGTAAAAGAATGGACCGGTGTCCACAGTTCACTAGTGGTGTCTCTCCAATAAGATAACTAACATGCTGGGTAAACAAATTACCGCTGGGCAATTGACAATTGATAAGTGCATATAACATGCATGTGTGAGTTGTGGTGTCTACTATTAGATTCATTTGGTCATTACGACAAAGTACATAGACCGCTATCCAGCATGCATCTATGCCTAAATAGTCCACTTTCCGGTTAACATCCGTACCCCTTCCAGTATTAAGTTGCAAGCAACAGACAATTGCATTAAGTAATGTGCGTAATGTAAAAAATACATTCATCCTTGAATAAAGCATTGCTGTTTTACCCCTAGTGGCAACAACACATCTACAACCTTAGAACTTGCTGTCACTATCCCAGGTTAAATAGAGGTTGAACCCAACTATCATGTATAAATACCCCCTCTTGGAGTTACAAGTATTCACGTGGCCAAGGCTTCAACAAGTAACGGAGAGCATGCAAGATCACAAATGACATAGACATGATAATATAATATTCAGCTCCACATAGGTATCAATATAAGTCAGATCCCAGCAAACACAACATGTAGCATTACAATAAGATGATCTTGATCATGATAGGCAGCTCACAAGATCTAAACATGATGGCACAAGTGGAGAAGACAACCATCTAGCTACTGCTATGGACCCATAGTCCAAGGATGAACTACTCACGCATCACTCCGGAGGCGGGCATTGCGATGTAGAGCCCTCCGGTGATGATTCCCCTCTCCGGCAGGGTGCCGGGAAGAGCTTCAGAAACCCCCCGAGTTAGGGTTGACGACGGCGGCGGCAGCGAATATGTTCTGGATGAAAGGCTCGGTGTTTTAGGGTTTTCGCGTCTCGGGGAATAAATAGGCGAAGGGGCGATATCGGCGGACCCCCGAGGGGCCCAAACCACAGGCAGGCGCGGCTGGAGGTGGGGCCGCTCCGCCAGGTGGTTTGGCCACCTCGTGGCTCTCCTTCGTCTCTCCTTCGGACTCCGTGTACGTGCTGGAAAAATAGGGACCTGGCCTTTTGTTTCGTGCAATTCCGAGAATATTTCCAGAAGTAACTTTCTGAAACCAAAAACAGCAGAAAACAGGGAACTGGCACTGTGGCATCTTGTTAATAGGTTAGTCCCAGAAAATGCATAAAAGTGATACGAGGTGTATATAAAACATGTAGCAAATGGTATAATATAAGCATGGAACAGCAGAAATTATGGATACGTTGGAGACGTATCACGCTCTGCCTGGAACTGCACGGCAACGTTCGTTTCTTTGCCGTGCGCTTCTCCTGGGCTGGCACGGGACACGCCGATCCTTTGCCGTGCATCCTCCTGGGCTGGCACGGCACACGCCGATGCTTTGCCGTGCGTCCACGCAGAAAACACACGGCACAGAGTCGTTTCTAGAACCGATGCCTCGCGCCTTTGCCGTGTGTCCTGGTAAGCTGGGCACGACAAAGTGACCATATGGTCATCCCGGAGTTGCCAGGTTGCACAGGTGCGCGCCACGTGCACGCTGTGCCGTGCGCCTCCACACGGCAAAGGCCTTTGCCGTGTTCCTCCACACGGCAAAGTGACCATATGGCACACATTTGTGCTGTTTTTTGGAAAATCCCTGCAATTCATACAATTTTGCAAATATGAAAATAACATATCACAGTTCACACACAAATATGACAATTTGAACATATCACATATCACAATTCACACAAATATGACAATAACTTAAACTACTCCATAACATATAGATACAATCTAAACCATAATATAACATGAACTCAAAATCCACAAACATGTCATCTATTCTACAAGTAGGTCATGCTCCACATGTAGGTCACAAAGGGATGTAGCTTGCTCAATCTCCACATGTAGGTCACGACGGCGAAGATGGACATCATGGAGGAGAAGGATCGTCCTACACGTTTGCAAAAAAACGATGAGTTTGACAACTAGGTGGACCATTGGATATGTTGAATATGCACAAATTTAGATGTAGTAAATCAAAAGACATGATCTAAGTTAGATGTAGTGACCATTGGAGATTCATTGATTGGCTATGTCGATCTAAGTCATGACAACAAGTTCAACTAACTAAATTTCGACAAGTTCAACTAAAGTGGCAATGGCATGGCTAACTAAAGTGGCAATGGCATTTTGACAAGTCATGCGAGCATACCCACGGGAGCCTCTGGACAACGCTAGGGTTGGAGAATTGGGGCTGCCCCTCCGGATTGTCCTGGCCACCAAGCGGCGGCGCCATCGAGTGAGATCCACCCGCCGATCCTGGATTCACCTACAACATGAAAAAAGTCTCGCATTACACAAGTAATTTAGTTACAACAATAAGATGGATAGAATGACAAGTTTGAGAACATGCCCATGGGAACATCGGTGGAGGCGGTGGAGGGAACATTCCCATGGCAACAGCCCCGTCCCCAGGAGCAAGGCGCTGCATCCTGCCATACATCCACTCCATCATCTGCCTCTGATGCTCCTGCTGCTGCCTGCAATACTCCTGATGCTGCTCCTGTTGCTGCCGCATCTGCTCCTGCTGCTGCCGGATCTGCTCCTGTTACTGCTCCAGCTGCTGCTCATAGAGCACCTGCTTCTGCCGGAGCTCGTCGACAGCTAGACTCGAAACTCGTGGGCGGGTTGATACGTCTCCAACGTATCCATAATTTCTGCTGTTCCATGCTTATATTATACCATTTGCTACATGTTTTATATACACTTCGTATCACTTTTATGCATTTTCTGGGACTAACCTATTAACAAGATGCCACAGTGCCAGTTCCCTGTTTTCTGCTGTTTTTGGTTTCAGAAAGTTACTTCTGGAAATATTCTCGGAATTGCACGAAACAAAAGGCCAAGTCCCTATTTTTCCAGCACGTACACGGAGTCTGAAGGAGAGACGAAGGAGAGCCACGAGGTGGCCAAACCACAGGCTCGCGCGGCAGTGGGCCCAGCCGCGCCACCTGGTGGTTTGGGCCCCTCAGGGGTCCGCCGACATCGCCCCTTCGCCTATTTATTCCCCGTGACAAGAAAACCCTAAAACACCGAGCCTTTCATCCAGAACATATTCGATGCCGCCGCCGTCATCAACCCTAACTCGAGGGGTTTCTGAAGCTCTTCCCGGCACCCTGCCGGAGAGGGGAATCATCACCGGAGGGCTCTACATCGTCATGCCCGCCTCCGGAGTGATGCGTGAGTAGTTCATCCTTGGACTATAGGTCCATAGCAGTAGCTAGATGGTTGTCTTCTCCACTTGTGCCATCATGTTTAGATCTTGTGAGCTTCCTATCATGATCAAGATCATCTTATTGTAATGCTACATGTTGTGTTTGCTGGGATCTGACTTATATTGATACCTATGTGGAGCTGAATATTATATTATCATGTCTATGTCATTTGTGATCTTGCATGCTCTTCGTTACTTGTTGAAGCCTTGGCCAAGTGAATTCTTGTGACTCCAAGAGGGGGTATTTATGCATGATAGTTGGGTTCAACCTCTATTTAACCTGGGATAGTGACAGCAAGTTCTAAGGTTGTAAATGTGTTGTTGCCACTAGGGGTAAAACAGCAATGCTTTATTCAAGGATGAATGTATTGTTTACATTACGCACATTACTTAATGCAATTGTCTGTTGCTTGCAACTTAATACTGGAAGGGGTACGGATGTTAACCGGAAAGTGGACTATTTAGGCATAGATGCATGCTGGATAGCGGTCTATGTACTTTGTCGTAATGCCCAAATGAATCTCATAGTAGACACCACAGCTCACACATGCATGTTATATGCACTTATCAATTGTCAATTGCCCAGCTGTAATTTGTTTACCCAGCATGTTAGTTATCTTATTGGAGAGACACCACTAGTGAACTGTAGACCCCGGTCCATTCTTTTATATCTGAAATACAATCTACTGCAATCATTGTTCTCTACTGTTTTATGCAAACAAACATCATCTTTCATTCGATACGTTTAACCCTTTGTTTTCAGCAAGCCGGTGAGATTGACAACCTCACTGTTAAGTTGGGGCAAAGTAATTTGATTGTGTTGTGCAGGTTCCACGTTGGCACCGGAATCCCTGGTGTTGCGCCGCACTACACTCCTTCACCAACACCTTCGAAGCAAACCTCGTTTTCCTACTGGTTCGATTAAACCTTGGTTTCATACTGAGGGAAAACTTGCTGCTACACTCATCATACCTTCCTCTTGGGGTTCCCAACTGACGTGTGACGTACAAGCATTGTTTCCGGTGCTGTTGCCGGGGAGATATTCCCTCGTCAACCTAGCGCTAGCACGGGTCTCCACAGCAGGCGCACCAGGCGCCCTCCCACGGCGGACCTGGCGTAGAGACGGGACGGTGCGAGGGTCGATGGAGCCGTCACCTATCCACAAGCGGCCATTCGCCGCGCCTTGCCCCGCAAGCACGACAGCCTCGACGTCAAGTGGACTGGTGAGAGGGTCAGCTTCCTCACCGTTGCGCTCCTTGAACTTCTCCGTGTACCCCTTGCTCCGGAGCTCGGCGCTCTGGTTGATCCACATCGACCCTGTCTCAGGATCCGGCGCATCCCTGGTACGCATCTTTGCCCAAACGGCGAAGGGCGAGGGGTCTACGCCAGTCTTCAATTTCTGCAAAGAGGGCACGAACATAGGTGAAAAGGAGACGATATTGCAAAAGAGAGCACGAACATAGGTGGATTAAAGAATGCATTTGCTCACCTCATTTTGTATGCATTGGGAGAGGCTGAGGTTGCCTTGGCGGTGTGTTCCACCCTTGTTCTCCGCCCGCTTTGCCTTTCCCTCCGCGTGTATCTTGAGATACTCCGGGCTAGTCCACCACGCTACCATCGCGAGGTGGCACTCGTTGTTGTTACCGACGTACGGAGGAGGCACCTATGTGCACATAACACACATATTAATGATATTACACGGCGGTCAACAAAATCGATAATATAGAAATGACGCTACCTGCAGGTACTGCCATGGCTGCATCAAGATGTCCCGAGCACGCTTCTTTTCCAGCGCAATGTTCTTTTCGGCATACCAATTGCGGACAGAGTTCACGCGAGCCTCGTAGTGCATGTCCATCACCATCTTAGAGGCCATCGTCAAAAGGATGGCCTCGCACTTGGCCTTGTCCTCCTCCCGACAGGTGAAGAAGTTCTACAAGCAT
The DNA here is from genome assembly GCA_947311845.1 of Poa pratensis. Lineage (NCBI taxonomy): Eukaryota > Viridiplantae > Streptophyta > Magnoliopsida > Poales > Poaceae > Poa > Poa pratensis. The sequence goes on from CAMZMU010000107.1 coordinate 57,125,142, forward strand.
GCACACATAGGTAAAATAGGGTCAAAGCCATTAGTGCAATCTTGGATTTATAGAATGATGAGAAGTCAAACAAACTTACCTGGAAATAGCCGAGTGTCTTAAGCGCCATGTTGAGGTACTCGCCATCGGGATCCTCCGCGAAACAGTAGTGCCTGAAAGTCCAAGCTACACTCTTGCCACCCTCTGGGAGGATGACAATCCCTGGGAAGAACTTCCGGAGACAACATCCAAGGATGGTCGCGTAGGTACGCTGTTCCTTCACTTTAGGAGGCTGGTACTCAAATGTCCTACATAATGAGAAAACCAAAATTAGTATAGTTAGCGGGTCAAAACACAATGAGAAGCTAAAATTGAACAAAAACTATAATAAGTACCTTTTTTCAACAGGCAGGAGAAGAGTGTTCTTGTAGGCGTAATATCGGGGATCGGGGAGTCCCGCCGACCCCCGCTGATACGGCGGCCTGGTCCGTGGCTCAGGGATATTCTTCTCAGTCTCAACCCACTCCGCCGGTGGGTCCCACTGCAGCGTCGGGTCAAGCTCAAACCCGTCCTCCCCAGGTCCCTCCTCCTCCTCCTCGCGCCCCTCGTCCTCCTCCTCGCTGTCATCCTCCTCGTCCTCCTCAGAAGCCTCCGCCAACAGCTCCTCAGAATCCATCAGCGACTCGCTCTCAGAGTCCGACTGCACCTCCTGATCATACTCCGGGTCATCCTCGTCGGGCTGCTCGGCAGGGAGAGGACTAGGAGTCTTGCTAGGCCTCCTTTTCGTCCTCGTACTCCCACGTCGTCCACCCCTCGCACGTGGAAGTGAGGGTGGTGAGGGAGGAGGTGGAGGTGCCGAACTCGATCCCCCTAGGAGTGCCTTCACGCTGCCCACCTTTTTTGACAAGGTCGTCTTCAATCTGTTTCCCCCCATGTTTCCTGCATTGACAAAAAAATAGATTTCATCAGTATACGTGATCCAAAATTAAGGTAAATAGATGAAGCAACAATGAGTAAAGCGAAAATGAATACAATTAGATGAAGTAGCGACAATTAAGGTAAATGGAGTATCGACAATGAGTTCTCACAAAATAAGCTAGACTGACAATCACTATTACATAGAGTAGCATTGACCTATTACATATAAGCTAGACTGGTAATTACTAATACATGTGTCCTCATCGCTATCAGTAGCCTGTGTCGAGATCATCGGGACCAACTATTGGACCACCCGTGTCGTCCTCACTGTCAGGGTCGCCACACCACCAACCATCCACGGAACCAGGAGGTGGTCCCTGTGGCTCGTCCACGATTAGTCCTGCGTGGAACCGCTCTAGCAAAGTCACGTCGGCTTGGTTATGAACCTCCTCGACTTCATCATGCGCGGTGTCTTCCTCCATTCCCGCATCTTCGTCTTCTTCGCCGTATTCCATGTCATCATCGGTCGGCAAGTTGATAGTGAATTTCCCAGGGAGCCCTCCATCCTGATAGAACTCGCCGTCAGATGTTGAGGGGTCTAGGCGGTGGTAATCTTGACCGTTAGGCATAGCCGGCCTAATGTGCGACGGTACCGTCACCACAACATCCCACCCCTGTAGACGCTTTTGATATGCTTTTGCTGTCTTCTTGCACGGGTACGGGAGATAGAATACTTGGAAGGCCTGGGTAGCCAAAATGTAGACGTCGTCTCCCGAATACTTGGAGCTTCGTTCAACCTCGACCAATCCAATTGTAGGATCCCGTCTAACCCGACGCGGGTCTAACCAATTTCATTTGAATACAACGGGATCTAGCCCTTTACCAAAACCATAATTCAACTCATATATAGCCTCAACTCTTCCATAGTAATGAAGTTTATCTGAGCCTTCACATAACACCCCACTATTTATTGTCTTCCGGTTGCCCCGGTTTGTTGTGTGTTCATGGGTATGGAAGCGATATCCATTCACGTCATAAGCATGGAATGAGTTGACGGAATGGCTAAAGCCATGGGCAATGTAAGCTCTGGCTTCATCTCTTTGTCCTTTTTTGCCTACAAGTGTAGCACGAGAAGTTTAGAACGAGGAATGATCGATGAATGTCCACGGTACTAGAAAAGTTAGATAGAACAGTACCAAACCCGCGAACCAGCTAATGAAACCACAACCCTTGCCAAAACCACCACCGTTGTCAAAAAGATCCTTCGACTCTTTCGGGGTAGGGTCCCTTCTCAGCTTCTAGTTTTCACGAGTGAATCGTCTACGCCAATGAGAAAAGAGGAGTTAGCCACGAATATAGGAGTGAATGTTTGTGAAATACTAAATGGTGAAAGACTTACTCGCGGTACGGCTTCACTTCCTCCATACTCATCAAGATATACGAGGAGATCAGATCCCGCTCGAGCTTTTTCATGAAGAACTTCTTCGTGCCACTTGATTTGCCACCGAGCCCTATGAAGATGCTAAGCTTGGGTACATCTTCAGGGTTGGCTGCATTGTAGCGAACGACTGGATTGTGGATTGTGGGAATGTTGGCATCATAGAAACCTGTCGTGAAGTTTGACACCACCTCGTTAAGGCATGCCTCGGCCATGGATGCCTTGATCTTGCATTTATTCCCGCAATTCTGGCGTAGGTCTTTCATTTTTCTCTCAGGCCCAAACTGCCAACGGGTCGACACAGGCCCCCCCATTAAAGCCTCGTGTGCGAGATGCAAGATCATATGTTGCATCGGATTAAAAAACCCTGGCGGAAGTACCGTCTCTAGCTTGCAAGGCAACTCGGGTGCCTATTCATGCAGCTTCAGAACCACCTCATGATCTAACTCCCTTGCACAAATCTGCCGGAAGAAAAAGCTCAACTCCGCCAGTACTCGCCAAGTCTCCTCATCGACATAGCCTCGAATCATCACCGGCATTATGCGCTCAAGCCACACGTGGTAGTCATGACTCTTCAGCCCTCCTACTCGCTGCGTGTCTGATACGTCTCAAACGTATCCATAATTTCTGTTGTTCCATGCTTATATTATACCATTTGCTACATTTTTTATATACACTTCATATCACTTTTATGCATTTTCTGGGACTAACCTATTAACAAGATGCCACAGTGCCAGTTCCCTGTTTTATGCTGTTTTTATTCCAGAAAACTACTTCTGCGAATATTCTCGGAATTGCACGAAACAAAAGGCCAAGTCCCTATTTTTCCAACACGTACACGGAGTCCGAAGGAGAGACGAAGGGGAGCCACGAGGTGGCCAAACCACCTAGCGGCGCGGCCCCCCCTTCTGCCGCGCCAGCTAGTGAGGAGGCCCACCTCGGGCTCCACCGACGTTGCCCCTTCGCCTATTTATTCCCCCCGAGGCGTAAACCCTAAAAAACCAAGTCATATTTCCAGAAGAGTTCCGCAGCGCCGCCGCCATCGACGACAAGTTTCGGGGGACAGAATCTCTGTTCCGGCACGCCGCCGGGACGGGGAATTGCCCCCGGAGTCATCTCCATCGACACCACCGCCATCTTCATCGCCGCTGCTGACTCCCATGATGAGGAGGGAGTAGTTCTCCCCCGAGGCTGAGTGCTCTACCGGTAGCTATGTGGTTTATCTCTCTCTCCCATGATGTGATCTTTATGTGATCATGAGCTTTGTAATCTAGTTGAACAAGTAGATGTTACTCTTTATCTATTATGCACTCTAGAGGTTACTTTAATATAAACTCCGGTACTCTCCACGGTGTAAAGGTGACAGTGTGTGCACCGTGTGTGACTCCTTTATGACGTTGTGGCGCTTGTTTACTCCGGCTTGAGGTGTGCTTTTGTAGCCCTACACAATGAATGGTGTTTGTTATCCAACAAGAGAGTGTTTAAGAGTAGCTTTTACTTATTCAGTTATGAGATCATTGTTGAGAGTGTCCACTAGTGAAAGTATGATCCCTAGGCCTTGTTTCTAAGCATTGAAACACCGTTTACAACAAGTTCTGCTACATGTTTGCTTGCTGCCATCTTTATTTCAGATTGCAGTTACTACTTATAATCATCCCTATCACTTGTATTTCACTATCTCTTCGCCGAACTAGTGCACCTATACATCTGACAAGTGTATTGGGTGTGTTGGGGACACAAGAGACTTCTTGTATCTTAATTGCAGGGTTGCTTGAGAGGAATATCTTTGACCTCTACCTCCCTGAGTTCGATAAACCTTGGGTGATTCACTTAAGGGAAACTTGCTGCTGTTCTACAAACCTCTGCTCTTGGAGGCCCAACACTGTCTACAAGAATAGAAGCACACGTAGACATCAAGCTATTTTCTGGCGCCGTTGCCGGGGAGGTAAGTGTTGGAAGGTATCTCCTTTAGATTCTGCAATTATTTCTTTTTGTTTCTTGTTTTTATTTTCACTAGTTAGGCTTAATGGAAAACAACAAAAAATTAGAGATCTTTATGAACTTTATATTGAATTAGGACATGATGCTTTTGAAGAGAAAATTAAAAAACCTATGGAGGCTTGTTTGCATGATGGTAGCAATGGTATTACTATAAATTCTTTGAACACCATTATTGCTAATGCTATGGAAAAGTCTAAGCTTGGGGAAGCTAGTTGTGATGAATATGATATTTTTAGTCCCCCAAGCTTTAAGGAGGAAATTTGCTTTGATGATACTTTGCCTCCAATATATGATGATTATAATCATTGTGATATTTTCAGTCCACCTACTATTGAGGATATAGTTTATGTTGATTATGATATGCCTCCTATATATGATGTTTACAATGATGAATATGATATTCTCAGTCCATCTACTATTGAGGATAAAAATCATTTTGATTATTCTATGCCTCCTATTTATGATGATTACAATGATGGATGTGATACTTTTACTCCACTATTACTAATGATTATGCTTATGTGGAGAGTAATGATACTTTTATGCATGTGGATCATGATAAGAATGCTTTATGTGATAGCTATATTGTTGAGTTTATTCATGATGCCGCTGAAAATTATTTTGAGAGAGGAAAGTATGGTTATAGAAATCTTCATGTTACTAAATTTCTTTCTTTATGATGAATGTTTTGAGCTTTCTCTTGATTTGCTTTTATTTGCTGGGTACTTTAAGACCTACTGGTCCTTATGAGAGAGGGAGACACGATTTCATATATCACAATAATATTAAGTCTTCTCTCTTTATGTTGAAATTTTTGAAGTTACACTTGTTTTGCATTTCTATGCTAGTCACTTTGTTCTTCATTGACTTGTTTTCTTACAAGACTCCTATGCATAGAAAGAGTGTTAGATTTAAACATGTTTTATATATGCTTCTTGATGCTCTCTTTTATGTTTCAACTCTCATCTTTATGTGGGCATCATAAAAATCACTATGCCTAGCTAAAAGGCTTTAAAGAAAAGCGCTTATGGGAGACAACCCATTTTTTATTTCTGTTATTTTTTTTTTTTTTTGAGTCAAGGTTTGTTACTTCTGTAGCAACTCCTTTGTATCTTTATTTTATGCATTGTTGTGCCAAGTAAAGTTTTATTGAAAGTTGATGCAAGATTTGGATTTCTGCGCAGTAACAGATTTTTGGCTGTCACGAATTTGAGCTTTTCTCCCTGTAGAAAATTCGAAAAATTCTACGAAAAATCACGCATCTTCCTGAGATATGTACGCAACTTTCATTATTTTGGGCCAGATCCATCTGAGCAACTTAAGTGCCTCGAAAAAATTCGTCATTCCAGACTGTTCTGTTTTTGACAGATTCTGCCTTTTGTTTTGCATTCGCTCTTTTACGTGTTTGTGTGGATTTCTTTGCTCCACAAAGCATTGGTGGCTGTAGCTAATGTCCAGAAGCTTTGGGAATGATTGTATCATTACAGAATATGAGAATTTTTATTATGCACTAACCCTCTAATGAGAACTGTCTTGAGTTTGGTGTGAAGGAAGTTTTCAAGGATCAAGCGAGAAGGGTGATATTATGTGATCAAGAAGAGTGAAAAGCTAAGCTTGGGGATGCCCCCGTGGTTCATCCCAACCATATTCAGAGACTCAAGCGTCTAAGCTTGGGGATGCCCAAGGCATCCCCTTCTTCATCAACAACTTATCAGGTCATCTCTAGTGAAACTATATTTTAATTCTTTCACATCTTATGCGCTTTACTTGGAGCGTCTGTGTGCTTTTATTTTTGTTTTGTTTGAATAAATTCGGATCCTAGCAATCCTTGTGTGGGAGAGAGACACGCTCCGCTTTTTCATGTGAATACTCATGTTCTTCACTTATATTTGTTGAGTATTCTTAACTAGCTACTGCAGTGCTTTTAGCTCCTGTTTTTCATGCATCTCTTCGAGCTGTTAGCACGTGTTTATAAACACTCTCTTGCTGCATTATATTATCATTTGGAGAGTTTATGTTTAAATAAGTTGATTGGTGTTTGCTTGGAAAAAGAAAATGCTACATGTGGTAGTGGTATGATGAAACTTGCATAATCTTGTAGATCATTGAAACTTTGATAACTTGATTCTTTGCAAATGTTTTGAGTATTTAGATGGTAAAGCTTGCTGGTTAATTAAGTTAAAATCATTAGTGGATTGTTGTCTTTAAGCTTGTACCGTACTACAAACTCTAAAATTGTTGAAGGTGTAGTTGGACTTGATAGCTTTCCATGTCTGAAAGTTCATTGTAATAACTAAGTTGTGCTGAAGGTCGAGGGATCTAACGGGGTACTTGTACCGCCGTGAACGGCCCTTCTTGGAGTGAATTTTAATCATGCTCTTAATGTTGAACCTGCTAGTTGTTTGCAATAAACTTGTGAGTTCTTTTTGACTAATGTTAAGCTACGGTTTTTGGCACTTCCACCATCCATATTTGCTAGCCTCTTCGGTGCTGTGCATTGCCTTCTGCTCACATTGAGAGTTGTGCATACTTCGCCAGTACATCCAACCCCGTGGGAGACTTCCTCTTGTTCTCCTACACATAAGCCCATACATCTTCCTCAAAACAGCCACCATACCTACCTACCACAGCATTTCCATAGCTGTTCCGAGATATATTGCCATGCAACATCCATTTACATTACATGACTTGTTGTCATTATCATTATATATTGCTTTGCATGATTCTATACAGCTGATGTGTGGTTTACCCATGTTACGCTAGATCATTGCACATCCTGCTACACTGGCAGAGGCATACAGTTTTATACATCATGTTTTGTTCATTATGAGTTATTTGTACCAAAAAGTTTGTAATCATATTAGAGTGTTGCCCCTGCTGAAAAGAGCCATGGAGGCCATCGAAAAGTGAAACAGAAAAAGAAAAAAATAGAAAAAAGAAAAAAGAAAAAAAAAGAATAAAGAAAAAGGGGGCAACATTACTATCCTTTATCACACTTGTGCTCATGTTTAGCACCTGCAGTATTCATAGTCATCATTTGTGCTCATGTTTAGCACCTATACTCCATGTGAGAGAGTTTTCATGTTCTACTAGTATAACTATGTGGGGAATTTACACTATAGAACTTGGGTTGTATATTCCAATGATGAGCTTCCTCAAAAGTGCTCTAGGTCTTCATGAGCAACCAAGTTGGATGCACCCCCACTAGTTCCATTGGAGAGCTTTCATACACATATAGCTCTATGTGCATCCGTTGCATGGCAATCACTACTCCTTACATAGCTTCGATTATAAGACTTCCTCTTGTCTAATGATCACTTATAGCTTTGTGAGACTTTCTTCCTTTGGCCTTCCAAACCCCCATTAATGTTCTCTTTGCCATAACATCATGGTGCCAATACCAAATGCTTGCGCTCACCGGTTGAGTAGACTTCGAAACAGTTGATTCATGACGTTCATGTTTATGTTTACTTGGCTGAATCCTTCTATGTTATGAAAATTTGCTTGATGCTTGGTTGAAGGATAGAACTCCTATGCTGGATACTTAAATCATCTTTAATGAACCTTGTACGGTTTCATGTCTTTGAAGCAATAGTTCATGAAAACTTTTAGCTTGTTTGACTCTTGCTTTGTCTTTTGATATCAACTATATACATTTGCCTTGAATGATTTGATCACAGCTTACATGTCTTACAATATTATGATCAAGATTGTGTGAAAGCATGTCTCCTCAGAAATTATTTGTTGTTATCGTTTTACCTACTCGAGGACGAGTAGAACTAAGCTTGGGGATGCTTGATACGTCTCCAACGTATCCATAATTTCTGTTGTTCCATGCTTATATTATACCATTTGCTACATGTTTTATATACACTTCATATCACTTTTATGCATTTTCTGGGACTAACCTATTAACAAGATGCCACAGTGCCAGTTCCCTGTTTTCTGCTGTTTTTGGTTCAGAAAAGTACTTCTGCGAATATTCTCGGAATTGCACGAAACAAAAGGCCAAGTCCCTATTTTTCCAACACGTACACGGAGTCCGAAGGAGAGACGAAGGGGAGCCACGAGGTGGCCAAACCACCTGGCGGCGCGGCCCCCCCTCTGCCGCGCCAGCTGGTGAGGGCCCCTCGGGCTCCACCGACGTTGCCCCTTCGCCTATTTATTCCCCGAGGCGAAAACCCTAAAAACCAAGTCATATTTCCAGAAGAGTTCCGCAGCGCCGCCGCCATCGACGACAAGTTTCGGGGGACAGAATCTCTGTTCGGCACGCCGCCGGGACGGGGAATTGCCCCCGGAGTCATCTCCATCGACACCACCGCCATCTTCATCGCCGCTGCTGACTCCCATGATGAGGAGGGAGTAGTTCTCCCCCGAGGCTGAGGGCTCTACCGGTAGCTATGTGGTTTATCTCTCTCTCCCATGATGTGATCTTTATGTGATCATGAGCTTTGTAATCTAGTTGAACAAGTAGATGTTACTCTTTATCTATTATGCCACTCTAGAGGTTACTTTAATATAAACTCCGGTACTCTCCACGGTGTAAAGGTGACAGTGTGTGCACCGTGTGTGACTCCTTTATGACGTTGTGGCGCTTGTTTACTCCGGCTTGAGGTGTGCTTTTGCAGCCCTACACAATGAATGGTGTTTGTTATCCAACAAGAGAGTGTTTAAGAGTAGCTTTTACTTATTCAGTTATGAGATCATTGTTGAGAGTGTCCACTAGTGAAAGTATGATCCCTAGGCCTTGTTTCTAAGCATTGAAACACCGTTTACAACAAGTTCTGCTACATGTTTGCTTGCTGTCATCTTTATTTCAGATTGCAGTTACTACTTATAATCATCCCTATCACTTGTATTTTACTATCTCTTCGCCGAACTAGTGCACCTATACATCTGACAAGTGTATTGGGTGTGTTGGGAACACAAGAGACTTCTTGTATCTTAATTGCAGGGTTGCTTGAGAGGAATATCTTTGACCTCTACCTCCCTGAGTTCGATAAACCTTGGGTGATTCACTTAAGGGAAACTTGCTGCTGTTCTACAAACCTCTGCTCTTGGAGGGCCAACACTGTCTACAAGAATAGAAGCACACGTAGACATCAGTGTCCAGGTTCACACACCTCGCCCAGTTAGCTGCATACCCATCAGGGAAGTACAAACACTCCACGAGCCACTGTAATATTTCCCTTTTTTCCGGCCTTGTAGGGCAGAACCGAGCCTTTGGCTTAGACCACCTTGTGCCGTTGACTCCAGGAGGCTTCATTTCAAGATCGGGCCTGTCACAAAGTTCTTGTTGGTCCATTCGAGCCTTGACGTTATCCTTCGTCTTCTCATTGTCTTTTGGGGAATCCCGGTCTGCCTCTTCTGTCCACCACCGAGGTCGACCTCGAAGTACCTAGAGGAATTGCAATGGATGCAATAATTTGTTCCAGCATGTTCTTTCCTGAATAGCATGCATCCCTTTGGATAGGCATCTATCTTCTCATATGACATCTTAAGGTCACGGAGGATTTTAGTCGCCTCGTAGAGGCTCTTCGCCAAGATATGCCCTTTCGGTAGAAGGCTGCCAACGACGGCCAGAATATCATCGAAACCATCCCTGCATATCTTCCTCTGGCACTTCACGGCCATAAGGCGAGCGATGGCATCTAGAAGGGTAACATCTTTATGTTCATGAAGGGGTTTCTGCGAGCCGAACATAGTCTCGTAGTACTTCTTCGTGTCTTCATCCGGCTGCTCACTTGTCTCCGCCTCCTGAGGTGTCTCCGCCTCTACACGACGGCTTTCAGGCGCATTAGCATTGACAAAGGCGTCTAAGCAGTTGTTGAACCCAGTATCAAATTCTCCCGCTGGCTGAATCTGACGTGGCTCGGTTCTAGCACGTTTTGCTAACTGTTCACCATGGAAATTTCAAACATGGTAGAATGGTGTAAACCCATTCTTGATCAGGTGCGTACTAACATCTACCTTCGACTGTCGCTTTCGGTTATTGCATTTTGAACAGGGGCAAAACACTTTCATGGGTCTGCTACTGATGTCAAATGCCTTGTTCACAGACTCCTCGGCCTTATCTTTCCATTCATCACTAAACTCCCACTGACTCTTTCTGCCAGCATACATCCACTCACGGTTCTGTCTTGGATCCATTCTTTAATCGGTACAAAAAAAGACATACACAATGCTTTCAGTTCAACATGTCACTGAATTTTAACAAAACCATTTTTTACGGCCAAATTTTATCTTTTACAACATGCAAGGGTTCACCTACACTTCTAATGGGTAGGGGCCTATCCCGCCCGAGTACGTGTAGATCGAGTCGTGTCCCATGTTCTACCCCGACCTGAGACGGAATTTCGACAGCACCTCCCCGCTGTTCTTCAGAATACACGTCTCGAGCTTGTCAAGCCGAGAGGGTGTGCATCCGAAGAACAACGGGGAGGTGCTGCCGAAATTCTGTCTCAGGAAGGGGTAGAACATGGAACACGACCCGATCTACACGTACTCGGACTGTCCAACGGGACAACCCGGAAGTGTTACGGTTATAAATATGCAAAGATGGATAATCCTGCATATTTATAAATTTGTAACCCTTCCGGATGGGATCTGACTCGGGTTACATGACTCGACTGACTTGGTGATCTAGACCAAAATAAACCTATGCAGCAAGAGAGGCGAAAGATGTATACCCTAGAAGCGTGGTCGATCACCGCAGAAGGTCGGGGATGGAACAGGGGCACCGAGGCGGCCCTCCTCAGCTGGAGAAGAAGCCCCGTAAACTACGACATCTGAAAACCACAAAAAGAACATATATATATAAGAAAAGATGTACAACATAAATATCAGCTCCTAAATAAGAGACGGAGTATAAATAAGAAACCAAGCAGACCTATAAGATACTAGTTTACGAGTTTACGATACTAGTTCCGACCTATACGAGTTTACGAGTTTACGATACTAGTTCCGACCTATACGAGTTTACGACTTTACGACTTTACGACTTATGGAGCATGCATCACACACAGAGCACGGGTTCACTGTTTTAATAAACCTAAAATTTAATCAACATATTTTTCCTTACACTTCTACCTCCTAACTAGCTAACCTAACTAACTAAAAAAAATACATCAGAGGAGGAGGAGTACCTCGTGAGGAGGAGCTGGCCGTGGAGGAGCAGGCTGTGGGGGAGCTGGCGGGTGGAGGAGCTGGCGGGTGGAGGAGGTCGCCGCCGAGCTCGATGTGGAGGAGGTCGCGGCAGGGGAGGTGCGCGGTGGGGGCGGCGCTGCGGGGGAGGCGCGGGTGTGTGTGGAGGCGCTGGAGACGGCGGCGGGGGTGGGTGGACGCGCTGGGGACGGCGGCGACGATGGCTGGCGGCGGCGTGCGGTCGGCGGTGATGCGGGTCGGGGATGGGGATGGGGATGAGTGTGTGAGTGCAGTGTGTTTGCGCGTGTGGGGTAGTTAATTTGTCTGAATCTTTGCCGTGATCCAGTCTTTGCCGTGCACAAAAGTTTCGGACCACGGCAAAGAATTAAAATTCAGTCTTTGCCGTGCGCCCTAAGTGGCAGCACACGGCACAGAAAGGTGCACGGCAAAGCATGTCTCACATTTTTTTTTCAATATTCTTTCCTTGTTTAAAACTTGCACCAGATGAGTACAAGAAGAAGATTAAAACTTGCACAGAGGAGGGACTGAATGGTACTGCTTACCTGAGATCCGGAAGGTGCGAGGTGCGACCCCCTTCACCGACCCCTCTTACTCCGTAGTAAGTTCCGACACTTAGAGGTGAAAACTCCCGTGTCGGGTGCCGGGCACGGAATCATGCGACGAACCACATGAAATGTTGGTTCCCCATGGTCCCATGTACCAACCTAACACAACCAAGCAAAAAAGTTCACGCGTCTACCCCCTCTCGGCGCCGGTCAAAGGGGTAGATCGACAGGTTTGACTTTTTTCCAGCGGGTGTAGGGTTTCGCCGTAGCGGGGTCCGGAGCGTCGGAATCCCACCAAAACTTGCATGGGTCCCTAATATATGTGTAAGAGTGTGTTGGTAGGTTGTGGGAACCAAGATACAGCTCCGAGGTGCGACCCCCTTCACCGACCCCTCTTAGTCCGTAGTAAGTTCCGACACTTAGAGGTGAAAACTCCCGTATCGGGTGCCGGGCACGGAATCATGCGACAAACCACATGCAATGTTGGTTCCCCATGGTCCCATGTACCAACCTAACACAACAAAGCAAAAAAGTTCACGCGTCTACCCCCTCTCGGCGCCGGTCAAAGGGTAGATCGACAGGTTTGACTTTTTTCCAGCGAGTGTATGGTTTCGCCGTAGCGGGGTCCGGAGCGTCGGAATCCCACCAAAACTTGCATGGGTCCCTAATATATGTGTAAGAGTGTGTTGGTAGGTTGTGGGAACCAAGATACAGCTCCGAGGTGCGACCCCCTTCACCGACCCCTCTTATTCCGTAGTAAGTTCCGACACTTAGAGGTGAAAACTCCCGTGTCGGGTGCCGGGCACGGAATCATGCGACGAACCACATGAAATGTTGGTTCCCCATGGTCACATGTACCAACCTAACACAACCAAGAAAAAAGTTCATGCGTCTACCCCCTCTCGGCGCCGGTCAAAGGGGTAGATCGACAGGTTTGACTTTTCTCCAGCGGGTGTAGGGTTTCGCCGTAGCGGGGTCCGGAGCGTCGAAATCCCACCAAAACTTGCATGGGTCCCTAATATATGTGTAAGAGTGTGTTGGTAGGTTGTGGGAACCAAGATACAGCTCCGAGGTGCGACCCCCTTCATCGACCCCGCTTACTCCGTAGTAAGTTCCGACACTTAGAGGTGAAAACTCCCGTGTCGGGTGCCGGGCACGGAATCATGCGACAGAACACATGAAATGTTGGTTCCCCATGGTCATATGTATCAACCTAACACAACCAAGCAAAAAAGTTCATGCGTCTACCCTCTCGGCGCCGGTCAAAGGGGTAGATCGACACTTTAGGTTCACTAATTTCGGGGTTTCGACACATATGCGGCCCACACCGGAGGGTTTATATATATATTATCGGGAAACGTAATTAAGTGTAGTAAATGAACGTACTAGAAGACTTAACAAAGAAAATAAACAAAGCAAGGATAGCAAAAAAAAATCAGGGGGGCTAGTGCAAATACATGGATTGCCGTGTGCTGCTCGCAATGACACACGACAAAGGCTGTGTTTGCCGTGCGCTACGCTCAAAGCCGCACGGCAAAGCATCTCCCGCCAATTAATTTAGAGGGCGGGAAAATTTGGCAACTCTGTGCCGTGTGCAGACGCTCCGGGCACACGGCAAACATTGTCTTTGCCGTGATTGCATCTTGTTGACGCACGGCAAAAAGATTTATTGGAAGCGAGGGAAAATTGCGGGTTCTGGTCGTTGCGAGTCCCACTTGTTTGCCGTGCTGTCTCGTTGAGGCGCACGGCAAAGATGTCTTTGCCGAGACTGGGTTGTTTGCCGTGTGTTTTTTGTTCCTTTTGCCGTGCGTATTTCTTTGCCGTGTGCCCTTACTGTACTGTGCTCCTACATGTTTCTTGCTCAAACTTTGCCGTGTTCCGCAAAATATATGCACACGGCAAAGAAGTGCACCCACGGGAAAGATAGATTTTCCGGTAGTGCAAGGCGGCACGGCCCCGCCCCCGTCGACGTGGAAGCAGTCCAGGCGAGGCTCGCGTTCCAGATCACGATTTAGATCGTCGCATTCTAGCGCGACCAACGTGAAGGACCCCTTGACTGATGCATGCCATGGAGGCCGTGTCCTAGTCGTCGTGTAGCCGACAAGTACCACAACAACAGAGTTGCACGCTCGTGGCCCACAACACAAGCCATCCCGAAGCGCGGTGGCCAGATGCTCGGCAGCGTCAGCCGCGTCATGAGTCTCCCACCTCCCGAGTGTGCCACCTGCCACCTCCTGACCTGGTGAGTAAAGGCTTACCGAGTGCGGCACTCAACAAACCGTATACCAAGTGCTTTAGAGCAAGCACAATGAAAGAGCCCGCTGCCGGCTGTATACAAACGACATGTCAGCTAAAGCTTGTACTCGTATAGTAAGCTGGCTCTTAAGTTGGTTATTTCGAATATTTAATCATTTAATGCTGCATGTGCATCTGCTTGCATGCAAGACTGCAGGGGATGGGAAAAGCTAGCTCTATCGCTGGCTGCAGGCCACAAGCGCGCTGCAAACTTTAGTTTTCTGTGCATAGCCCGGCGATATGCAGAGCGCCCGCTCTCTTCTCTCCTTCTTTCTCTCTCCTCCACTTAGGATTTTACTGACGTGGAGTTCCTTATAGCCAGCTGACTAGGCATTATTGTATTTGCTCTTATGCAGCCGAATCCGGTAGTGCAAACACTCAAGTTTACATAATTCATATGTTTTCTGCACATATATTCATATCATTTTATATTTCGCGAACTTTGTGTAACTCTTCTACTTCTAATAAAAATTCTGATGTCCTTGCCTGAATACGGCTTTTCACATAATTTTAGTGGGATCTGTGAGATCGAGTATGGAATTTTGTTTACTCACTTTATTTTTGAAATTTAAGACGGTCGTATCTGCCATCCGATTAGATATAATAGAATGTTATTTGCAGAATTTTAGACTAGAAAAAATCCCTTTTATAGACAAAACAAAAACTATGAGTCTCTCGGATCGTGCTTGTGGGCGAAAATCCCTTTTAACAGTGTCGATGGTGGCACTGATGGCCGCTCTCCGAAACTATTTCACGGCTCTGACCCTTTTGAGTAGCGCCCCACGATCAGGCGCTACTCTCTACAGCATAGCGCCTCGTGATCAGGCGCCACACATGTTGCCAGCGTGGCGAGTCGGGGCCACGGGGGCCCAGTTCTGGCGGTATAGCGCCTCATGATCAGGCGCTATGGTGCGATCATGTAGCGCCTGATCACAAGGCGCTACACCCTCAGTTAACAGGCAGCCGCGCCCGCGCCCGTCCCCAACCCTAGCATTCACTCGTTTTCTAGCCGCCAGAACAGAAGACATGGCGCCGGCGGCGGTTCTCTCTCCCCCTCTCTAATCCTTCACCAAATCCACTCCGATTTGAAGAGAAAAAGCGAGGGGATTTCGTCCCCAAGTACTTCCCGCAGGTATTATCCTCCGATCCCCCACTTTCTGCCCAATAAATCGACCCCATTTGACCTCCATGTGCAAGTTTCGGTTGAACCCTAAAATCTAGTTGATTTGGATTTTGTTTTTGACCCATGGCATGCTTGTATGATCTTTAGCATTAGGTTATCTGTAGTATTAGTTGGTAAAAATTTAGTAGGCTATTTTTGCTTAGAAACCGATTTTTCCTCTATTAGGTGATTTCGGTTTGAGTAGAAACAAGTGTGAATTGATTTGTAGAACCTGTAGCACATATGCCTCGATTAAGAAAAAATTAGTATGCAGTAGAACACATGTGTGGAGGAAATATGTGTAGTATTATTTGTATAATTAGGTGATATCGTTTTATGTATGTAAAATTGCTCACATATGTTGTAATATGTAGGATGGTGTGGTTACTCGATGCTGAGTATGATGTTGATCACGGGGCCTATAAGATGGCGGAATTGGGGGAGGTAATAAAATGAAGCTTGTTTTCTTTATGTGTTTGATTTTATTTTGTTGCAAATGCGCTGGATACGTTGTAATATTTTATTTCAAATGTGTTATTTGCAGGAGCTTAAACCTTTGAAGATTCGGTCTCATGGGGCTTCGTCGAGTGACATGCCGTACGATGAGCGGTACACTCCGTACATCGATAGGCTAGGCCTCCTCCCTTTCATCCAACTTGTGAGCCGTTCGACCCCAAGGTTTAACGCTCCCGCAATCACCTCCCTTGTGGACCGGTGGAGGCCGGAGACACACACATTTCACCTCATGACTGGCGAGACAACCCCCACTCTTATGGATGTATCCATGATTCTTGGACTTCCTATCGACGGGAGGCCTCTTTGTATGAGCACAGACTCCGATGGGTGGCGCGCGCAAATGGAGACCCTTATTGGTATGGCTCCAGAGGAGGTCGAGGACAAGAGCAAAGATAGACTCCCGTCTGGCGCTACTTACGCGTGGATAGTAGAGCACTTCGCGCACTGCCCCGCCGAAGCAAATGATGATGTGATCCAGACGTATGCCCGCGTGTACGTGTGGTACGTTATATCTAGGACTTTGTTTGCTGACGGTGGTGGCACGACGGCTCAGTGGATGTGGCTGAAGGCGCTTACCGTCTGGGACTCGAAGTGGAGTTGGGGTTCTGCTGCACTTGCCTACTTGTACCGGCAGGTAATGAATTGGTATTTTTTGGTTTGTATTTACATTTCCATTTGTAGAATGTCATAACTTGACCGTGTTTTCATTTTTGATGCAGTTGGATGATGCTTGCCGTAGGACACTTGATAAAGTTGGCATTGGTAGTTGTATGCTTCTACTTTCGGTATGGAGCTGGGAGCACTGTCCAGTTGGATGACCGAAAGAGGTGACCCACAATGATTGGAACGTAGATGACCCGAACCCTCTTCGGCTCCCCACTTGGGCTTAGAAGTGGGACGTGGTATCGGATAATTATAGCGACATTAAATACATGTAAAAGCAATACACCAATGAGTTCGATGTGCTTACCGCCGAGCAAGTAAGCACTTCTCTTTACATGACCCTAGCCTCATGATTTTGATGTTCCTCCTAATTGATTATGTTGTGACATGTTACAGGTGGGATGGGAGCCTTATGGCAGCGGGGACGATTTTCCTCTATTATATGAATTTGCGTTGAACCAGCAGTGCTTGAAGGACAAGCGTTTCTGGCTCATGCGCTGCCCGTTGCTATGCAATTGGGCAGTTGAGTTCCACTTGCCACAACGCGTGATGAGGCAGTTCGGGTTGTTCCAGGCCCATCCACCTGAATATCGGTACACGGATAAGCAACTTCACAGGTAGCATAGATGAACTAGTAGATTTTGCTCCAAATTTTATTAGCTGTTACTAAGAGTGCCTTGGTTTGTTCTAATGCAGGATGGACCGGAGAAGACAGAAAAAGGTGAAGGATTGGGACAAGTACCATACAAAGTACGTCATCGAGTTCGAGCAATGTCTGGAGAAAACTAGGGAGGAAGGATGGGGCCGGCAGATGGCCCATTGTCCAATTGCCTTCAACAACTACTTGCGATGGTTTCTTCAGAATACTCGTGTGAACATATGCAAGCCGGCTTATGACGAGGAGATATTAGAAGAGCCCCCCTGTGTTTGACGAAGTTGCTGAGAGCCAATACAACAGGATGGTTACGAGGGGGAAGCAAAACCCTTTTTCTTGCGTGATCAACTTTGTGGTACGGTCTTCTTGCATAATTTCTTTTAGCGGTTCTTCCTCTCATATTTCTTGCATAACTAGTTGATTTTATTTCACGCGCAGCGCACGGAGATAAGTAAGCAAGCCGACGAAAGCGAGACGGTGTTGGAAGAAAACCCGGAAGGAGAACAAAGCGAGAGTGCACTTCAACGATTTTTGAAGGTACAAACCTACATATTGCAGATTACTAGATGACCTACAATCTTACAAATGCTAAGTTTAACATTTTCTCTAATGTCCTTTAGAACTCAGCCCGACGCTTACGCCGGTTGGTGAACCTCCTAGGTTGTCGTGACCCCGAGTACAAATCGCCGCAGCCGTCTAGGTCCGCTTTGTCGACTAACCCCGAGGTTGATCTAGACGATGAGGGAGATTATTAGACTACCTCGCAGGTTTGATACCACCATAATTTCATTTTTGGCCATTTTCCATTCTTGTTATTGTGGAAAGACCGTAACACATATTTCCTTTTGGTTGTTAGGTTCCAGATGACATGTTGTTGGCCACGGTGGTTAAACAACGATCCGCCTACTTGATGAGAACCCGACGGGAGGAGGCATTTGTTCGGTTCATGCCAGATGAGTTCGTGAACAAAGGGAAGGGGCCGCAAATCCCGGAGAAGCGTCGACAGAAGTTGACGGTTAGGAGGATGAGGCACGTCTTGTCCTCCGATGAAGATGAGGAGAACGAGGAAGAGACGCAGCCGGTGGTGAGGGCAAAGACAATGCCAACTAGGGGTCGAGCCACGACTAGCCGTCGTACCCGTGGCCGGAAGTAGGAGAACTTGCCGTATTGTCGCACTTGTTGTAATGTTGAACTTGTAGTATCGCCGCACTTTTTTATCTTGTGAACTTGTAGTATTGTCGTACGTGTCGTAATGTTTAACTTGCTGTTAATTTACCATGTTGGATCATCAATTTGCTGTGAGATTTGATATGAAGATGTTGCTGTCATATTTGTTATTATGGACCTGTCAAGTTGCTGCCATTGTTTCTGCAATTTTCATACGGTACATAGTGTAGCGCCTCAGGGCAAGGCGCTACATAGGGGTGTAAACGGATCGGATCGGATCGGATTTTGCCTCTACCATATCCTTTACCATATTTTTTACTCGGATTCGGATCGGATCGGATAATGAACGGTTGCGGATTCGGGGGCGGATAGATATAATCACGGATTCGGAACGGAAACGGAGCGGATTCGGGGCGGAAAGAAAATTATTCGGATCGGTATGCGCAATGTACATCATCAACCCACATAACCAAAAACAATATCTCAACAACGTAATAATCTAACAAAGTTGTACTCTACTAGTTTAGACAATAGAACTAACTACAAATTGTGCTCCACAAATGAATTTCACAACTCACTAACTACAAACTGTGCTCTATTAGTTTAGAGATTTTGGTAGAAAATCGGATTATTCGGATTATAACCATCGGATAATCCATATTCGGATGCTATTTTACATACCATATCCTATACCGTATCCGGGTGTTCAGTTCGGAATCGGATATCCTTATCCGGCAGATTGTTCGGAACCGGATATGGATCCTTTAAAACGGATTCGGCGACGGATTCGGTACGGAAATTATCCTATCCGTTTACACCCCTAGCGCTACACTATGACTTAGAAATTTTTCGTGTCTTTGCTTGACTCTGCTCTCTGGAACCGTTCGGGTCAGATGAGTAGCGCCTTATGATCAGGCGCTACACTCTACAGCATAGCGCCTGATCATAAGGCGCTACTCATCTGACCCGAACGGTTCCAGAGAGCGGAGTCGAGCGAAGACACGGGAAAATTTCTAAGTCATAGTGTCGCGCCTTATGATCAGACGCTATGTGATACGTCTCCAAAGTATCTATAATTTTTGATGTTCCATGCTTGTTTTATACCAATTGCTACATGTTTTGCATCTACTTTATGGCACTTTTATACATTTTTTGGGACTAACCTATTAACAAGATGCCGAAGTGCCAGTTCCTGTTTTCTGCTGTTTTTGTATTCCAGAAGAGCTAGTCTGGAAATATTCTCGGAATTGGACGAAACTTCACGGGAGATGCTATTTTGCCAGAACACACCAGATGGAGCAAAGGAGCAACAGAGGAGATGCACCAGGGCGCCACACGCCACCAGGGCGCGGGCCCCACCTCTGTCGCGCCCTGGGGTGGTGTGGGCCCCTCGGGGGTCTCCAGCCGCCGCCCTTTCGCCTACTTATTCCCCCCGAGAAAATAACCCTAAGTGCCTGAGCCAATATCCACGAAAAGTTCCAGAGACGCCGCCGCCGTCAACCCTAGCTCGGGAGGGTCCAGAACCTCTTCCCGGCACCCTGCCGGAGAGGGGAATCGTCACCGGAGGCTTCTACATCGCCATGCCTGCCTCCGGAGTGATGCGTGAGTAGTTCATCCTTGGACTACGGGTCCATAGCAGTAGCTAGATGGTTGTCTCTCCAATTTGTGCCATCATGTTTAGATCTTTTGAGCTGCCCTACATGATCAAGATCATATTATTGTAATGCTACATGTTGTGTTTGCTGGGATCCGATGAATATTGAATACTATATCAAGTTGATTATCAATCTATGCCCTATGTTATTTATGATCTTGCATGCTTTCCGTTACTAGTAGATGCTTTGACCAAGTAGATGCTTGTAACTCCAAGAGAGAGTATTTATGCTAGATAGTGGGTTCATGCCTCTGTTTAATCTGGGACAGTGACAGAAAGTTCTAAGCTTGTGGATGTGCTGTTGCCACTAGGGGTAACCTAACGATGCTATGTCCACGGGCATATGTGTGTGTTTACATTACGCACTTTACTTAATGCGATTATCCGTTGCTTGCAACTTAATACCAACGGGGAACTCGGATGATAACCCGGCGGTGGATTATTAGTCATAGATGCTGTTGGATAACGGTCTATGTATTATGTCGTAATGCCCAATTAAATACCATAGTAATCATAATGTCATATTTATGCATTGTCATGCGCTCACTATTTGTCAATTGCCCAGCTGTAATTTGTTTGCCCCGCATGTTAGTTATCTTTTATGGAGAGACACCACTAGTGAACTGTGGACCCGGTCCATTCTTTTACACTGATTAAATAACCACAAACTGCAAACTGTTTCCTTTCATTCTCTGCAATTTAATACTCATTTTCCACACGAGACGTTTAATCCTTTGTTTTCAGCAAGCCGGTGAGATTGACAACCTCACTGTTTTGTTGGGGCAAAGTATTTTGATTGTGTTGTGTGCAGGTTCCACGTTGGTGATCGAGTAACGGCGTCGCCAACAACCTTCTGAAGAGTTGCTGCTCCTACTGGTTCGAAAACTTGCTGCTGAACTGCATCATTCCTTCCTCTTGGGGTCTCCTAACGAACGTGTGATTCACGCCATCAAGCTATTTTTCTGGCGCCGTTGCCGGGGAGACAGCAGTCTTCTGCAAGGGGAGTTTCACGCTTCCGATCTCTTTACTTTGTTTTTGTCTTGCTATGTTTACTTTTATCCAGTTATGTTTTGCTTGTTTACTTGAAAACCCATAAAAATTATAAAACTGAAAATCCTATAAAAACTTTTGCTATGGAAGAATATACTAGAACCTCTATGTTGATGGAAGCTAGAGAATTATATATAAAGTATAGAGAATCAAGAGAGGGTAAAATCATGAGAGGCATGTTAAAAAAGTTAAATCAAATTGCTGAAATTTTGCTGGAACGCCATGATATAAATTGTTGCTCTGAACAGGATACTAAACATCTTAAATTCCAATGTGGCTTTAGTGAAGAAGCTTTAATTATGAACTATCATTGGAATAACTATATTCATTTGGGAGTTGAAGAAGTAGAACAATTTGTTTTACTTATGGGAGCTTCTGAAATAGACTCATTCATGGCTAAAAATTATGAAACTTGTGTTGCTTGTAATAAACTTAAAGAGACGGTCTCTTTTATCCTTGATTATTGCCTAGAAAATTTCAGCAATAATTTTTATATCATTGATTACAAAGATAGACTCATTCATGCACAAGAATGTACTCACAATTTGCAGAAACCTGTGGAAGAAAAATTGCTGAAGCTGAAAACTCATTGGATGAAAAAGAGGAGGAGAGTGATGAACAAAAAGAGGAAGAATGGATTAGCTACCCATGCCTACCTTCTAATGAGAGTAACTCTTTAACTCTTATATTATTTGATCACCCTCCATGCTTGCCAAAGGAGGATGAATGTTATGTTCCTGTGGATTCTCTTGAAATATTCCCTATGAGTAAAACTTGTGAGAATAGTTATGCTACTGTTATTTATGATAACCCATGCTATTTTGATAAATCTTATGATAATCCTTTATTTGTGCCTAATATCGAAATGCATGGTAATGAGAAGGTTTGTTTGGAAAATGTTTATGATAAAGCTCTAGATGATGGTCCTATATTGGCTGATAATATTAATCGTACTACTAATGAAAATAGGATTGGAGAGGTCTTGACTTTATTTAGGAGTCCCATACCTTTTGAGAATGATCAATCATCTTGTTATAAAATTGTTAAAAGTGGGTTTGAAAGTTTTAATCGCACTATTTTTGAGCTTGACAAGAATTATGTGTGTGTAGATCATGAAAAGCATGCTTTATGTGATAGTTATATTGTTGAGTTTGTTCATGATGCTACTGAAGGTTATTATGAGAGAGGAAAATATGGTTGTAAAAGTTTTCAAGTCGCTAGAATACCTCTCTTTATGTTGAAAGTTTTGAAGTTTTATTTGTTTCATCTTTCTATGCTAGTTGCTTTATGCTTCAATAATTTATTTTGTTACAAGATTCCTTTGCATAGGAAGCGGGTTAGACTTAAATGTGTTTGATATTTGCCTCTTGATGCTCTCCATTGTTTTTCAACTCTTATTCTGATGAGAGCATCATTAAAATCTTCAAGCCTAGCTAAAAGGCATTAAAGAAAGCGCTTATGGGAGACAACCCATTATTTTTATTTCTGCAATTTTTCTTTTATTGAGTCAAGGAGATTGTTTACTTCTGTAGCAACTCCTTTGTATCTTTATTTTCTCGCATTGTTGTGCCAAGAGTAGTCTCTAATGTTAAGATGATGCTTAATTTTGATTGCTGCGCAGAAACAGATTTTTGCTGTCCACTGTACGAAAATCCTAAATTCACCAGATTGTTGAAAAAATCTGAAATTTTTTGTGCGTAATATTTATGAATGTCTGAATCTTTCATTAGTTCAAAGTTTTTTTTGATCTGAGCGTCGTAAGTGCCTCGAAAAATTCATCTTTACTGGCTGTTCTGTTTTGACAGATTTTGTCTCTGTTTTTTTGCATTGTCTCTTGTGGGCTTTAGGCAAGGCTCTCCAATGGAGGGCTGTACCTAATGTTTTATTGAGTTCTTGCAATGTGTCACAACAGAACCAGTGGATTAATTTTTTTGAGCACTAACCCTCTAATGAGATTTACTTTGAGTTTGGTGTGACGGAAGTTTTCAAGGGTCAAGAGAGAAGGATGATAATAGGATCAAGAAGAGAGAAGAGCTTAAGCTTGGGGAAGCTCCCATGGATCTCCCCAACATATTTCAAGAAGACTCGAGTGTCTAAGCTTGGGGATGCCCAAGACATCCCCATCTTCATCGTCAAATTATCAGGTCATCTCTAGTGAAACTATATTTTAATTCTTTCACATCATATGTGCTTTTCTTGGAGCGTCTGTGTGCTTTTATTTTCAGTATTGCACTTTTATTTTCAATAAGCTTGACTGGACCCTAGCATTCTTGATTGGGAGAGAGACACGCTCCGCTTTTTCATAAGAATACTCATATTCTTCACTTATATTTGTTGAGTATTCATATCTAGCGTTGTTCAGCTTTTAGCTCTTGTTTTCATGTATCTCTTGTCAGAGCTATTAGCTTTCTTTTGTAGAAAGTACTCTCTTTCTTCACTTATATCTATTTGGAGAGTGGATGAAATAAATTGATTGGTGTTTGGTTGGTTCAGAAAATGTTGCATGTGGTAATTGGTATAAGGAAAAACTTGCTTAATTTTGTAGATCACTAATATGGATAACTTGATGCTTGTCAATTGTTTTGAGTTAACAAGTAGATCATGATTAAATTTGTGCATCACATGAGTTAAGCCTATTAGTGAAGAACTACCGTAAAGCTTGTTGAAAATTTGGTTTGCATCGGTGGTATCTCTAAGGTCTAGATATTTTCTAGTAAACGGGTTTGGTTAACAAGGAAGACGGTATGAAGTCTTATAACGTTTGCAATATGCTTGTCATATAAAACTTGGTGTACGGGTTGATATTCTTGTTTGCTTACATAAACCTTGCTAGCCTAAACTCTGTACTGAGAGGGAATGCTTCTCGTGCATCCAAATCCTTGAGCCAAAATCCATGCCATTTGTGTCCACCATAACTACCTATATGTGGTATTTCCTTGCCACTCCAAGTAAATTTTTCATGTGCTACCTTTAAATTATTCAAAATGTTATTATTCCCTTTTTGTGTCAATGTTTACCAGCTCATGAGGAATTAGTGTGGTTATTCTTTATTCTGGTTGTCAAATGGACTTTTACACCTGGACTAGCGGCATATACATCCGCTTATCCTCTAATTTTGCAAAAAGAGCTTATCCATATTAGTGATCTACAAGATTAAGCAAGTTTTTCCTTATACCAATTACCACATGCAACATTTTCGGAACCAACCAAACACCAATCAATTTATTTCAACCACTCTCCAAATAGATATAAGTGAAGCAAGAGAGTACTTTCTACAAAAGAAAGCTAATAGCTCTGAAAAGAGATACATGAAAACAAGAGCTAAAAGCTGAACAGCGTTAGATATGAATACTCAACAAATATAAGCGAAGAAAAGGAGTATTCTCATGAAAAAGCGGAGCGTGTCTCTCTCCCAATCAAGAATGATAGGGTCCAGTCAAGCTTATTGAAAATAAAAGTGCAATACTGAAAATAAAAGCACACAGACGCTCCAAGAAAAGCACATATGATGTGAAAGAATTAAAATATAGTTTCACTACAGATGACCTGATAATTTGACGATGAAGAAGGGGATGCCCAAGGCATCCCCAAGATTAGACGCTTGAGTCTTCTTGAAATATGCTGGGGAGATCCATGGGAGCCTCCCCAAGATTAAGCTCTTCACCCTTCTTGATCCTATTATCATCCTTCTCTCTTGACCCTTGAAAAGTTCCGTCACACCAAACTCAAAGTAAATCTCATTATAGGGGTTAGTACTCAAAAACTTTAATCCACTGGTTCTGTTGTGACACATTGCAAGAACTCAATAAAACATTAGCTACAGCCTTCCATTAGAAAGCCTTGCCTAAAGCCCACAAGAGACAATGCAAAAAAACAGAGTCAGAATCTGTCAAAACAGAATAGCCAGTAAAGATGAATTTTTCCGAGGCACTTACAACGCTCAGATCAAAAAACTTTGAACTAATGAAAGATTCAGACTTTCATAAAGATTATGCACAAAACATTTCAGATTTTTTCAACAATCTGGTGAATTTAGGATTTTCGTACAGTGGACAGCAAAAATCTGTTTCTACGCAGCAATCAAAATTAAGCATCGTCTTAACACTAGAGGCTACTCTTGGCACAACAATGCGAGAAAATAAAGATACAAAGGAGTTGCTACCGAAGTAAACAATCTCCTTGACTCAATAAAAGAAAAATTGCAGAAATAAAAATAATGGGTTCCTCCCATAAGCGCTTTTCTTTAACGCCTTTTAGTTAGGCACAAAGCATGCATCAAGTATCACCAAATGAAGAAGCATCAACATTGTAATTTGTTCGAACAATAGAATCATAAGGTGGCTTAATCTTCTTCCTAGGAAAGTGTTCCATACCTTTCTTGAGAGGAAATTGATATTTTATATTCCCTTCTTTCATATCAATAATAGCACCTACAGTTCTAAGAAAAGATCTTCCAAGCACAATAGGGCATGATGGATTGCATTCAATATCCAAGACAATAAAATCAACGGGAACATAATTGTTGTTAACCATGATAAAAACATCGTCAATTCTTCCCAAAGGTTTCTTAATAGTAGAATCAGCAAGATGAACATCCAAGTAACAATTTTCCAAATGTGCTAAATCAAGCATATCATAAAATCTTTTAGGCATAACAGAAATACTAGCACCAAGGTCACACAAAGCATTGCAATCAAAATCATTCAATTTCATTTTAATAATAGGCTCCCAACTATCTTCTAACTTCCTAGGAATGGATACTTCACGTTTCAATTTTTCTTCCCTCACTTGTATGAGGGCATTAGTAATATGTTTAGTAAAAGCCATGTTTATCTCACTTGCCTTAGGACTTGTAGCTAGCTTTTGCAAGAATGTAATTACTTCAGAAAGATTACACCCATCAAAATCAAAATTATTATCATCAAAGGTAATGGAGTTATTCTCTTTCTTATTGGTAGAAATTTCAGCATCTTTATCAAGGACAGTTTTAGAGTTATCAGGCAATTTAGGACATTTTGCAATAGAAGTGGAAACATTACCAACACCAATTATCTTGCCATTAATGGTAGGGGTTTGCTAACACTTGTGTTTGAAGCATTTTCAGAAGTAGTAATAGTATAAACTCTAGCAATATTATTCTTTCTAGCAATTTCATCCTTTCTTTCCCATCTAGCATGCAATTCGGCTATCATCCTCACTGTAGCGGACCTGCACTTAGAAAAATGGCAAGTCCCTATGTATAATGAAAATCCCTGGATCGAAACGTTTGCACACACAGTCTAAGATGAAATATCACAACAAAGTATCAATTATTACACGAGATTCAGAACTTAAGAAATATCCATTACAACTTGCATAGCGCTAGGCTAGCTTCGAAAGAGTAAACAGCGGAAATTTATTCTTCATGGAGTCTTCATCATCTTCATGCGCCACAGGCGAGCATGTTGGTTGCAGACTCGAAACCCTTAACGTAAACTCACTCGTCGTCAGAACAATCTGCAACAAATAAAAATTTGCAACAGAGTGGGTCAGAACCATTAAAAATGGAACTGGCAAGTGACACTATGTGGACACTTAGTGGAATAACTCTAGTAACCTATATGCATATTTGGCTGGTGGAGTTCAAGGCTAATTTGCATAAAGCCAATTTTTCCTATCTCTTTATAAAACACTTTTCTTTTGTCAAAACAGGTATGGCATGAAAACCACCCTCTTGTCTACCTTTGTTCAACCTTCAAAATTTTAACTTAAGAAATTGGAATGTCGGGAGCCCTCGTTGACGTCCTTGATCAGCTGCTCAAATTGTCCGTAACCGGGGACACGGCTAAGTACTTAGTTTTTAACTCTCGAGAGGTTGTGCACGTTCACCACATGACTTAACCAACCCAAACTATCCCCCACACTTGATCGGGAAAAGGAGAAGATTAAGACGAGACCTTTGGGTAACAGTCCCCTGTTCCTCTGGGCAGACCCATACAAGACATTCATCCGCTGAGACCTGCCGGAATCAGGTTCCTAGAACTACTTAGTCAAGGCAGACCCATTATACCAAGTGGCTGCACTGGAAGCATCTTCACTTGGAGAAAACTTGAGTCCCTTTGTTCCTGGGTGGCAATCCACAAGTGAATATCCCATCGGGACAACACTCAACTCTCAACAGCCAATCAAGCCTAAATCCACACAGGTGTTCATTTAACTTAGTAGGATTTAAGCTTTCCAATAAAACACTTTTCAATAACATCAATAATTCTACTAAGTTATCATAGGATTCTAGACACAACTAGTAAAAGGAGATAGTAGTTTTAGCATAGCAATACTATCCAACACATGCATATAAAGAAATACTCTAAGTCATGCATAGAAAAATACTTAGGAAGTTTATGTGGGTGTGCCACTTGCCTTTGAAAGTTGTCGTTGCTCACAAACTCTTTTCAACGTAACTCAGAGCTCTCCGTTCAATCTAAACAATATAAACAAACAATAATACAACAATCAACATAAAACACAACATAAACATGGACAACAAAAAAACAAATGGGTTTGGTTAAAAAGGGCTTAACACATTTTCAAACCAAGGTTTGTGAATCACATTTTTATAAAGGCTCTTAACACAAAAATAAGGGTTTATATTTAAACATTTTAATAATTATTGAAAAACAGTACTACTGGACAGAAGATAAAATTTGTGACATTTTGCAAAAACAAACATAATAAAATAATTTGTAGGATTTAAACTATACCAAAAATAATCAAATGAAGCCTCTGATTTTTAAATCAGTATAAAAGTATCCAAAAATTATTTCTAACCGTGGATAAATATTCTACAGATTCTAAGGTTTCCAAAAATATTTTATTTGCAAAATTTGGACTTATAGATAATTTATTATAATTAAAATACTAACGACTGGTATGTTAAATAATAGGTAATAATGATTCGGTAAAACATAGATTTTATTACAGATCTGCAATCTAGCCAAATTAGCGAATCCAGTGGTATATTTTTTGTAATTTTTGGACGTCTAGATCTTTTCCTATGAATTTTACAAGTTTCAGCTATTTTCTGGAAAACCGATTTGACTGGGTTGACTGGATGACGACGCGGCACTGACCGTGCAGCTGACTCAGCTGCCACGCGGCGGCGGCTGATTCGCCCATACCCCTTCATCAATTGTTTCTAATCTCGTCCGTTGATCGTCGATCCGACGGACGGAAACAAAACAGCGATGGCTGGCCCGTGTGATCACCGGAAAAACAACGACGATGGCGAGCTGAGACTTGAGGCGATCGGTTCCGGCGTACTGGTGCTGCTCTGGTCCGTGGAAGATGTCCAGCAAGCTGCAGAGGTCACGGCAGGGTCGAAGATCTCCTAGGTGGCGGCTTCCGTGGCTCCAATCGACGACGGCCTTGCGTTCCCGAGCTCCGGCTCCGGCGATGCTCCGGCGACGAATACAAGCTTCCTGGTACACCGTTTCCAAAACGAAAACTTCAGGAAGGTGAGAAATAAAATAGGTAACAGGATGGACAAAGGAATAGAGGCTAGGGTTGTGCGAGGCGGCCGCGACAACCTCCGAAGCTCGTCAATGGCGGCGGCGGCGGTAGATCGATTTCGACCCGAAATTCGGGCAGCCTGGCGGCTGGTTTTTGGGAGAGTCGGGGAAAAAGATGCGTAGAGTTTTGGGGTTTATATAGACGAAGTTTGGTGGCAAACGGATAAGAAGATTGGAAGGAATCGA
Organism: Poa pratensis; assembly: GCA_947311845.1. Lineage (NCBI taxonomy): Eukaryota > Viridiplantae > Streptophyta > Magnoliopsida > Poales > Poaceae > Poa > Poa pratensis. Next base: position 57,154,082 of record CAMZMU010000107.1, read on the forward strand.
GGATTTTGCGGGGCTGTTTGAGACACGAACGAACTCGTGTTTGTTCTGGAGTTCTGGGACCCAGGTACGTGATGTACGTGGACGGTGAAAATGGGCTGGAGTTGGTGTTGTTGGGCCTGGCCACCTTCTTGGGCCACGATGCCGGCTTTTTCTTGGCCGGTTCGGCTGTGTGCGTGCATGCCTGCTTCATGTACGTGCACAGCTAGCTTGCTCTGGCTCTGGTTTGATCGATGGGAAAAGTAAAAGAAAAGCAATATATAGAAAAGAAAACGAAATTGATCGATGGATGTGCAGTAATGTACAGGAAAGAATCAGACCAAGGTGGTCTATACGTGCATGTGCGAGTGCATTGGTAGCAAGAAGAAAGACAGAAGTAAAGGATCGATCAGTGCATGCTAATAGCACTGCTTGCTCGTGAATGCCTATAGACAACCTCCCAATGATTTTTTTTTTGAGAGGATAGGGAACCAGATTTAAATAAGCAGGGAATTGGAAAATTAATTCCAAACATAAGAAAGAAAAGATATAGACTTTCCTCTTAGGGGAAATCCAGAAAATGCTTTAAAGCTACGAGTAATATCAAATGAATTGATGAAACCAAAATCAAATTCAAAAGATGATATTTTAATATGCCGAGAGAGACCAAAGAAGAAAAATACGAATCAATTTTCAAGGACACTAAAAGTAAGATTTAAATTCACGTTGTTATTAATTCATAATAAAGCCTCATGTTTCTGAAAAAAATATTGTTAAGCTTTAACTAATTAAACGAAATTTTCTAGTCCTCATTTTTGGATAAAAGTTTTTGAAAACTCCAAAAATCGATCCGTTACAGGCATATTTTAAATAACATAAGCACTATGCAAATATGGGTCTAGGGTTTTATAAATAGCCAAAGGTTAAATACTCAAAATCAAATAATTTGGAATAAAACATTTTATGAAATGAAGTTGTCTTTGAAAAATTTAAAACACCTTGTCAAATATATTGGGGTTTTTGAAATACTTTGGATAAAAGAATTTAAACTAAACTCAAATTTTGAATTACAGATTACTTGGAATTAAACTATTAAACTTTTTGAAGATGCCCAATGTCTTCTATATTTGGTTTCTATTATAACTTTACAGTTTTACTTTTAATAAAAACAAAAGTTTTAATTTTTAGTTATTTTTAAACATTCCAAAATACTGGGATGTTACACTCACATTGTTATCAATTTTAACTTGTATAGCATTGAGGGTTTTGCTCTCTTTAACATCATGAGGCATGTTCTTTAATTTTAACAAGTCAACATCAAGAGCAAGACTATCAACTTTAGAGTCAAGAACATCAATTTTCCCAAATTTCTCCTCAACAGTTTTATTGAAAGCAGTTTGTGTACTAATAAATCCTTAAGCATGACTTCAAGATCAGAGGGTACACTCTTATTATTGTTGTAGGAGTTACCATAGGAATTTTCCATAACCATTGCCACTATTAGAAGGATAGGGCCTATAATTGCTATTACCAAAATTATTCCTATAAGCATTGTTGTTGAAGTTATTATTTTTAATGAAGTTCACATCAACATGCTCTTCTTGAGCAACCAAAGAAGCTAAAGGAACATTATTTGGATCAACATGTGTTTGACCATTTGCAAGCATAGACATAATAGTATCAATTTTGGCACTCAAGGAAGAGGTTTCTTCAACAAATTTACCTTCTTACCTGTTGGAGCTCTCTCGGTGTGCCACTCAGAATAATTAATCATCATATCATCAAGAAGCTTTGTTGCAGCACCCAAAGTGATGGACATAAAGGTACCTCCAGCAGCCGAATCCAATAAATTCCTTGAAGAAAAATTTAATCCTGCATAAAGGTTTGGATGATCATCCAAGTAGTCAGTCCGTGAGTGGGACAATTTTTAACCAATGATTTCATTCTCTCCCATGCTTGAGCAACATGTTCATTATCAAATTGCTTAAAATTCATTATGCTACTTCTCAAGAAATAATCTTAGAGGAGGATAATATTTTCCAATAAAAGCATCTTTGCATTTAGTCCATGAATCAATACTATTTCTAGGCAAAGATAGCAACCATTCTTTAGCACGTCCTCTCAAGGAGAAAGGAAAAAGTTTCAGTTTAATAATATCACCATCTACTTCCTTGAGCTTTTGCATTTCACAAAGTTCAACAAAGTTATTAAGGTGAACAGCAGCATCATCAGTACTAACACCAGAAAATTGCTCTTTCATAACAAGATTTAAAAGTGCAGGTTTAATTTCATAAAACTCTGCTGAAGCAGCAGGTGGAGCAATAGGTGTGCATATGAAATCATTGTTATTTGTGCTAGTGAAATCACACAACTTAGTGTTCTCAGGAGTACTCATTTTAGCAAAATTAAAAACAGGACAGAAAATAACAAGATGCAAGTAACTAATTTTTTTGTGTTTTTGATAATTGAAAGCAAACAAGATAAAATAAAATAAACTAAGCAAGACAAAAACAAAGTAAAGAGATTGGAAGCGTGAAACTCCCCTTGCAGAAGACTGCTGTCTCCCCGGCAACGGCGCCAGAAAAAGATCTGTTGACGGGAGACAGAGAGCTTCCTGAAGAACTTCTACTCCCCGGCAACGGCGCCAGAAAAAGATGTTGATGGCGTGAATCACACGTTCGTTGGGAGACCCCAAGAGGAAGGTATGATGCAATCAGCAGCAAGTTTCCCTCAGTATGAAACCAAGGTTATCGAACCAGTAGGAGCAGCAACTCTTCTGAAGGTTGTCAACGACGAAATATGATGCGGCGCAACACCAGGATTCCGGCGCTGACGTGGACCTGCACACAACACAATCACAATACTTTGCCCCAACGAAACAGTGAGGTTGTCAATCTCACCGGCTTGCTGAAAACAAAGGATTAAACGTATCGTGTGGAAAATGAGTATTAAATTGCAGAGAATGAAAAAGGAACAGTTTGCAGTTTGTGGTTGTTTAATCAGTTTAAAAGAATGGACCGGGGTCCACAGTTCACTAGTGGTGTCTCTCCATAAAAGATAGCTAACATGTTGGGTGAACAAATTACAGCTGGGCAATTGACAAATAGTGAGCGCATGACAATGCATATACATGACATGATGATTACTATGGTATTTAATTGGGCATTACGACAAATACATAGACCGTTATCCAACAGCGTCTATGACTAATAATCCACCGCCGGGTTGTCATCCGAGTCCCCCGTTGGTATTAAGTTGCAAGCAACGGATAATCGCATTAAGTAAAGCGCGTAATGTAAACAAACACATATGCCCGTGGACATAGCATCGTTAGGTTATCCCTAGTGGCAACAGCACATACACAACCTTAGAACTTTCTGTCACTGTCCCAGATTAAATGGAGGCATGAACCCACTATCTAGCATAAATACTCTCTCTTGGAGTTACAAGCATCTACTTGGCCAAAGCATCTACGAGTAACGGAAAGCATGCAAGATCATAAATAACATAGGGCATAGATTGATAATCAACTTGACATAGTATTCAATATTCATCGGATCCCAGCAAACACAACATGTAGCATTACAATAATATGATCTTGATCATGTACTGCAGCTCACAAGATCTAAACATGATGGCACAAATAGGAGAGACAACCATCTAGCTACTGCTATGGACCCGTAGTCCAAGGATGAACTACTCATGCATCACTCCGGAGGCAGGCATGGCGATGTAGAAGCCTCCGGTGACGATTCCCCTCTCCGGCAGGGTGCTGGGAAGAGGTTCTGGACCCTCCCGAGCTAGGGTTGACGAGGGCGGCGTCTCTGGAACTTTTCGTGGATTTTGGCTCAGGCACTTAGTGTTTTTTCTCGGAAGGAATAAGTAGGCGAAAGGGCGGTGGCTGGAGACCCCCGAGGGGCCCACACCACCCAGGGCGCGCAGGGGGTGACCCGCGCCCTGGGTGCGTGTGGCCTCCTGGTGGCCCTCCTCTGTTGCTCCTTTGCTCCATCTGGTGTCTTCTGGTAAAATAGGGACCCCCGTGAAGTTTCGTCCAATTCCGAGAATATTTCCATACTAGCTTTTCTGGAATACAAAAACAACAGAAAACAGGAACTGGCACTTCGGCATCTTGTTAATAGGTTAGTCCCAAAAAATGTATAAAAGTGCCATAAAGTAGATGCAAAACATGTAGCAATTGGTATAAAACAAGCATGGAACATCAAAAATTATAGATATGTTTGAGACGTATCAGGTGCCCAGTCCCAATTAATTACAACTTTAACCATTAATTCTCTTCACACTTTTGCCCTGATTCATCAGTAAGCAATGACAAACCAGTGAAATATCTGCATGTGTGTAAACCAAAGAGAAAAAGGGATGATCTGCCTTGCTGGTAGAAATAACGTCCGTATGGGAGCCGCTCTTAAAAGTCCGTTTGACAGGTAGAATACTGTTATCACCCGCTACCATTCGTTGACAATTAACAAACACCTCTCAAAAATAGATACTCCTCCGTGGTATGTGATTGATGGAAGGCACCCGAGGATTCGGTTAGCCATGGCTTGTGTTAGCAAGGTTGGGAGGAGTGTCAAATATTTTATGCAATCTCTATATGCTTTCAAAAACCTAAAAGCTCTAGCACATGACTTAATCCCTGCTTCCCTCTGCGAAGGGCCTTTCTTTTACTTTTATGTTGAGTCAGTTTTCCTATTCTTTCTATCTTCCACAAGCAAACACTAGTGGCAACTTTGTTACAACATGGGTTATATGCTACGTATTGAACTTGTTATACTACTTTGTGTTGACGATATCCATGAGATAAATATGTTGAAAGTTGAAACAAAAGCTGAAACTTAATTCTTCCTTTGTGTTGATTGAATACCTTTTATTAGAAACTATTGCTTTATGAGTTAACACCTATGCAAAACAGTTTGATGCATGTCTTGAAAGTACTATTCATAAAAACGATTAGCTTGTGTGATTCATTGTTTACTCATTATCTAATTGGTAGCAAATTATAGACCATTGACTTGGATCACTTCATTCATTTACATGTGCCTTGGAATATTATATGATCAAGATTATGATGGTAGCATGTCACCTCAAAAATTATTCTGTTTTTATCGTTTACCTACTCGAGGACGAGCAGGAACTAAGCTTGGGATGCTGATACGTCTCCAACGTATCTATAATTTTTGATGTTCCATGCTTGTTTTATACCAATTGCTACATGTTTTGCATCTACTTTATGGCACTTTTATACATTTTTTGGGACTAACCTATTAACAACATGCCGAAGTGCCAGCTCATGTTTTCTGCTATTTTTGTATTCCAGAAAAGCTAGTCTGGAAATATTCTCGGAATTGGACGAAACTTCACGGGGGATGCTATTTTGCCAGAACACACCAGATGGAGCAAAGGAACACACCTCTGCCGCGCCCTGGGGTGGTGTGGGCCCCTCGGGGGTCTCCAGCCGCCGCCCTTTCGCCTACTTATTCCCCCCGAGAAAATAACCCTAAGTGCCTGAGCCAATATCCACGAAAAGTTCCAGAGACGCCGCCGCCGTCAACCCTAGCTCGGGAGGGTCCAGAACCTCTTCCCGGCACCCTGCCGGAGAGGGGAATCATCACCGGAGGCTTCTACATCGCCATGCCTGCCTCCAGAGTGATGCGTGAGTAGTTCATCCTTGGACTACGGGTCCATAGCAGTAGCTAGATGGTTGTCTCTCCAATTTGTGCCATCATGTTTAGATCTTGTGAGCTGCCCTACATGATCAAGATCATATTATTGTAATGCTACATGTTGTGTTTGCTGGGATCCGATGAATATTGAATAATATGTCAAGTTGATTATCAATCTATGCCCTATGTTATTTACGATCTTGCATGCTTTCCGTTACTAGTAGATGCTTTGGCCAAGTAGATGCTTGTAACTCCAAGAGAGAGTATTTATGCTAGATAGTGGGTTCATGCCTCCGTTTAATCTGGGACAGTGACAGAAAGTTCTAAGGTTGTGGATGTGTTGTTGCCACTAGGGGTAACCTAACGATGCTATGTCCACGGGTATATGTGTTTGTTTACATTACGCACTTTACTTAATGCGATTATCCGTTGCTTGCAACTTAATACCAACGGGGAACTCGGATGATAACCCGGCGGTGGATTATTAGTCATAGATGCTGTTGGATAACGGTCTATGTATTATGTCGTAATGCTCAATTAAATACCATAGTAATCATCATGTCATATTTATGCATTGTCATGCGCTCACTATTTGTCAATTGGCCAACTGTAATTTGTTTACCCAGCATGTTAGTTATCTTTTATGGAGAGACACCACTAGTGAACTGTGGACCCCGGTCCATTCTTTTACACTGATTAAACAACCACAAACTGCAAACTGTTTCTTTTTCGTTCTCTGCAATTTAATACTCATTTTCCACACGAGACGTTTAATCCTTTGTTTTCAGCAAGCCGGTGAGATTGACAACCTCACTGTTTCGTTGGGGCAAAGTATTTTGATTGTGTTGTGTGCAGGTTCCACGTTGGTGATCGAGTAACGGCGCCGCCAACAACCTTCTGAAGAGTTGCTGCTCCTACTGGTTCGATAACCTTGGTTTCATACTGAGGGAATACTTGCTGCTGAACTGCATCATACCTTCCTCTTGGGGTCTCCCAACGAACGTGTGATTCACGTCATCACTATGGTGCGTTAATGTAGCGCCTGATCATAAGGCGCTACACTATTGGTATATAAGAACCGCGCAGGTTCGCCGTAGCCAGCTGCTTCTTCCCCAAACCCGCAGGACCAGAACTACAGGCGGCTGGCGCTTCCCCCCACCGAATCCTCTATGAAATCTCACGATTTCTTCTGTGGATCTTGCCCCTCTTAGCTACTAGAGGTAAGTTCTCTCGTTTCCCTATGTTTTGACTGGTTCTTGCATTAGTATGGATTTATGTCCAAATGTTGGAAACCCTAGAAATTCGAATGGATCCAAATTTGAACGGTATATGTTAGCTTATGGGTAGTGCTTCTTAGGTTAATGCTAGTGCTTGTTAGGTTAATGCTATGATTTAAGTTGTCTTTTTGTTGTCATTATGTTAGGGATGCCTACAATTGTTCATGTTCATCATGTGGATAAAGAGGCCTTTTTGAAAGGCAATATGGAACCGGACCCGGATGAGGTAGCCTTGGTGTTCGAGCAAAGTCCTACCTACGCCGAGGTTTTGAAACAAGTTAGGATTGACTTGAATTTGATGAACCAAAATTAGTTTGTAGAGTTGGAGGGAAGACATAATGCGGGTCATGGAGTGCATCTCCGTTGGAAGTTTTTGCGTATCAACTCGGAACTTCATTGGGTTGCATACAAGGAAAGTGTGGTCGAATCTCTAGACAAATCTCTTGAGTTATTTGCCACGGTAAAGTTTGATGCGCACGTGAACTTGGACTTGAACGGACTTGCCCCACCATGTGATGGTACGAGCCCACCACTCATGAATCAAGATGGTCAGAGCCCCATTTCAAATGAAGAGCATGGGGATGATGAGAACAAGGACATTGAGGATGGGATTGACCTCCACGACAACAATGTTGGAGATTTGGACTTATATATTGAGCAAGAGACCATGGAGCATGACATCCCTTATTCTCGATGCTATGCATCGGACTCGGATGACGATGGGCCAGATGAAGATGTGGATGAGGAGGGGTTCACCGTCAAGGAGGCCGAAGCGTTCGAGAAGGTAGTGGGACGGGATCATCGAATTCCGTTGTTTTTTTACCTTACTCTCGCGGATGAAGCCACGGTTGATGGCGGAAAGGGTATCATGCTCGAAGCTAGGCCAACTTATTACCGGGATATGAATCATTTGGACAATGGGATAACTCCCGGTTTGAGGTTCGCAACCTTGTTGGAATTTCAGATATGGATCAAGGAGTTCTCAGTTAAGTACCATCGTCCGTTTAAGGTGGCTCACTCCGATAAAAAGAAGCGTTACACGATGAGATGCCTAGAGAAAGGATGTCCGTGGGAGGTGCGAGCAAGACCTTTCAAGAAAGGTCCCGATTGGCACATAACTACTTGTGTTGCAACACACATGTGCCGAGGCAAGAAGGTGGATGGCAAGGATGTGAAACCAGACCACCGTCAACTCACCTCCGAGTTCCTCGGTTATAAGGTTTCCAACTCCATCTCGACACTACCAACAATGAGTATTAAGAGTGTCATGGAAATTGTGGATAACGTATTTCACTACAAGATCAAGTAAGGGAAGGCATGGAAGGCAAAGCAAGCTACTTTTAGAATGTTGTATGGTGACTGGGAGGAAGCATACAACCGAATCCCTAGGTTGTTGGGAGCCATGGCCGCGAATAACCCGGGGATGGTCCATGTGGTTGAGCCGTTTGGGCAAAAAACAAGGAGTTACGACGGCAAGACTGTCCGAGTATTTGGCCGTGCATTTTGGGCATTCGAACAATGTGTCCGTGCTTTTGAACATTATAGGCCGGTCATCGCATTCGATGGCACCTTTTTGACCGGTCCATATAAGGGCACTCTATTGGTTGCAATAGGAAATGATGCGGGAAATCATTTGGTTCCATTGGCTTTTGCTTTAGTTGGCGGATCAGGTTCGTAAGAGGTTTGGAACTTCGGTGCACTTCTCCCCCTCTAGAGGCGCAAAGGAGTTTTTCCTGGTTGTTTCTTTCACTTCGGCGTCTTTTCCTCTCTCGGAAGAATCAGTTGGCTTGGCTCTTCAATGTTGTATTGGTGGTGATCGTCTGGCTTTCAAGGTTTTCAAGTTGAGTGATCGTCGTTTTCGATTTTCTGTGGCCTCTAGTAAGGTTGGACATTTTATCTATGGACTCAAGGATCGGATCTGGCCGGATTTTTCTGTCATTTCTCGTTATCCGAGGTGAACTGCCTTCGACTACGAAGATCTGTGCTAACGATGCCTGGTTCTCTTCTGATCAAGATTTGGTGATTGCTCAAAGAAGTCTGACTCTTGTTCGGCCTAATCTGGGTTTCCTGCACGCTAGTGCCTCTCGTGATACTTCTTCCTCGGCTCTTGAACTAGCAAAATTTGGACTGGTGGAGTTACCCAAGAAACAACCAGTCTGTACTCCTATCCAATTTGGGTCTTTCTCCCCGCCGCCGGTGACGCCTCCGGCACCAACTCCGGCCACTGATGGTTCAGTTCTTTTTGGAAGTTTCTCTGTTCCGATTTCTCTGGAGCCCGAAAAATCAGTGAGAAGATCCTATTTTGGTGCTAATTTTGTCAAGCAATTCATTGCCAATATTCCGAAAGAAACCCTGGAACACATTAATGATTTACGTGTCGCTAATTACTCTGAGATGGATATTTTGGAGGCGTTGGATCTGCCGGTTATCCCGCCCAAGGATTTGCTGTATGAATTATTGGGTCGTTGCTCACGCTGTGGGCTTTCGGACCATCTGATACCGGCCTGCCCAGGTATCTGGCAAATTTGGGTTCCCAAGCAGAAACAGCCTGCAACTATGGCGATCGAGGAGACAGACAAGGTGACGGTGGCGACAAACCCTGTCTTTCTGGATGACGGCCCCCTAGTGCATGACAACTCTCTCGCTCTGCAGCACTCTAATATGAACAGCATGTTTGCGAAAAGGTATACTGCAGAACAAATTGACAGCCTTCACTATGTGCGAGCACTTGCTCTTGGACTTATTCCCTTTGAGGAATCCATGATAACACAAATTTCGTTAGTTCAAGTGGGGTTCAACAATTTGGCAACTCCGAGCCCTTTTAATCTGAAGGTGTGTCACAGCCCACAGTTCACCTTTGTCTCTGTATTAGCTGGCAAGATGACTGCCTCGACGAGTTTCTTCCCCCATCCTGTTTTTGATTATACATCACCTGTTGGCACTATTTCTCATTCCTCCGTTGTTATTGGAGAGGTTTCTGACGAGGAGATTACTACACAGAGTACTAACATCGTTATATCAGCTCCTGCTCTCCCTAGTCCGGATTCCATGACTGAGTTGGGTTATATTACTGAAATACCCGCACCTCTTCAGGAGGCCCTAAATCCACTGGGCATGACCCAACCTGCTGGTCGTCGTCGTGCTAGAGCCCCGACAACCACCACAGCTGTTGTCACTCGCGCTCAAGCACGTAAGCTTGCTACTCCAACTGTTACCTCTGTGGTTCGCCGTTCACCCAGAAATGCAAACGCAGGATTTATGCATACTGCCTTGACAGATACTACTCAACGCCGTAGTGCATCTTCAGTGAAGAAGGCAACACCACCGGCAATTCTTCAGATCGCGGAGATGCAGCGTATGGGAGTTGAGGACTGCCAGATTGATCCTCGGGACCTCACTGAAGCACGCCTTCGTCAAGCTCGTGATGCATAGCCACAGAGAGAGTGGCACTATCGTTTACTTAGAACAAGTTTGTCAATCTGTCTGTCAGCTGAGGATGTCATTGTCAGTTAAACTGGTGTGCTCGTATAAGTATTTGCGTACTGTCAGTTATCTGGGGTTGCGCTTGATTGCAAGAGTCATTTGTCACTACTGTATATGGATCTCTTAAACCGTATTTGGAGAATTTTATGCTGGAATGTTCGTGGAATCAATATGCATGAGAAATGGCCACTGATTCGTAACAAAATTGATGAGAGTTTAGCTTCCATTGTATGCTTTCAGGAGACTAAGCGGGGTGAATTTTCCCCTAGCTACATTAAGAATTTTGCACCCAAGCGTCTTGATAAATTCGCTTTTATACCCTCTGATGGTGCATCTGGCGGCCTCCTTATTATGTGGGTTGGAAACATGTTCACTGGTACAATGATACAAGAAGAAAGTTTTGGTATGGTGATCCACTTTACTGCTACTGTCTCTTCGGATGAATTCTTTTTAGTCCATGTTTATGGTCCTTGTGAGGGTGTGGACAGAGAAAATTTTATTGCGTGGTTATTTAGCCTGCCTATTAATGATGAGGAGCTCTGGCTGTTTATGGGCGACTTCAACTTTTATAGATACTCTGATAGCAGGAATAGACCTGGAGCTAATCTCACGGATATAGCAACTTTCAATGAAGTGATAAGTTATCTAGGACTTGTGGAGATCCCAATCAAGGGGAGAGCCTACACCTGGAGTAATATGCAGTCTGAGCCCCTCCTTGCTCAGCTTGATTGGTTTTTCTCCCCTCCCAGCTGGACTCTTAAGTTTCCCAATACTCTTGTGCACCCATTGGCGAAACCCACCTCAGATCACACTCCTTGCGTCCTTTCGATCAGCACCAATATTCCTAAAGCACAAGTTTTTTGGTTTGAGAACCATTGGACAAATATGCCTGGTTTTTTGGATGTGGTGAGCAGAATTTGGGATATTCATTGTCCAGGGGATGGGGCCAAGCGCCTTTCTTCCAAGCTTAAATTACTACGTAAAGGTTTAAAGCAGTGGAGTACTAGCATTTCTGTGATTAACAATTTGGTTGATAACTGCAATAATATTATTTTCATGCTGGATGAATTTGAGGAGCAGAGATGTCTGGATACCACTGAATGGAACTTCAGGAATATTGTCAAAACTCGCCTCAGTCACCTTCTCCATTGTAAGCAGGAATACTGGAGGAAAAGATGTACAACTAGGTGGGCTAAATTTGGTAGCGAAAATACAGCTTTCTTCCACTCTATGGCGACCATCCGCTATAGGAAAAATTCAATCTCATCTCTTGCCCGACCTGACGGCTTACTGGCTGTTGAACATTATGAAAAGGCAGGCCTTCTCCGAACCACTTTCTTTGATCGCTTAGGCACTGCTGTGGCACTTGATCCTGTCTTTGATTTCACTGAGTATATACACCCGGTGGAGGGTTTAGAGGTGCTTTCATTGCCTTTTTCACACAAGGAGATTGACAGTGCTGTGGCAGATATACCGACTGACAAGGCTCCAGGCCCTGATGGTTTCAACGGGCTTTTCCTTAAAATCTGCTGGCCTATTATTAAGTATGACTTCTATGATCTAATGCAGCAATTTTGGGAAGGTTCTGTGAATTAGCAATCTATCAATGATGCTTTCATTACCCTCATCCCAAAAAATAATTCACCTGAGAGCCCAAATGATTACAGACCGATATCACTCCTCAATACTTGCTTTAAGCTGATCACCAAGCTGCTTGCGAATAGGTTGCAAAAGAAAATTCTGGGGCTGGTACATGCTAACCAAAATGGTTTCTTGAAAACTCGGAATATTCAGGACTGTGTTGACTGGGCTTATGAATATATTCATCAGGTATCTTCTTCGGGTAGAGAAGCTATTGTTCTGAAGCTGGACTTTGCTAAAGCATTTGACACTATTGGTCACCAAGCACTCATCCAAATTCTGAAATGTAAAGGATATGATGACAGATGGATCATGTGGATTGAATCGATTTTCTCGACGGGGTTTTCCTCGGTTCTATTGAACGGTGTTCCTGGAAAGAAATTCCCTTGCAGATGTGGAGTGCGGCAAGGAGATCCTCTGTCCCCTATTTTATTTGTTGAAGGCGCCGACCTCCTTCAAACCATGATTAATAAACTAGCTCAGCTAGGCACACTTGTGGCGCCTCTCCCTATACCTGATTCAGACTTCCCCATTGTGCAATATGCCGATGACACCTTGCTTATAGTTCAAGCATGCCCTACACAGCTCTTGGCACTCAAGCAGGCCCTCCAAGAATTTGCTCAAGCTACTGGATTAAAAGTCAATTATAGTAAAACCTGCATGATGCCCATTAATGTTACCTCTGAAAGGCTAGAATTTTTGGCAGGAGTTTTTGGATGTGTGACTGCTACGATGCCGTTTCCTTATCTTGGGCTTCCACATGGTACAACTCGCCCTTCTGTTTCTGACCTATCACCGATTGTGGATCAGCTGGAGAGGAGGCTGAATGCTAGCGCTCGGTTCCTAGATTATGGGGGTCGAGTCACATTTGTTAATTCTGTCTTGACTTCCCTCCCGATGCATTTCCTATGTTCTCTGAAGATTCACAAGTCAGTCATCAAGGTCTTTGATAGGGGCCGTCGTCTCGCCCTGTGGGCAAAGGAGGAAGGCAGAAGTTCATCTCACTCTCTAGCGGCCTGGTCCATGGTGTGCAGACCCAAGAAACATGGAGGATTGGGTATCATTAACCTGCAAATGCAAAACGTTGCACTCCTCCTGAAACATCTCCATAAATTCTTCAGCAAAGCGGATATTCCTTGGGTGAAATTGGTCTGGTCCTTATATGGTGATACTCCCCCACAGTCTCAGTCACCTAGGGGTTCTTTTTGGTGGAAAGATATATTCAGCCTGATCAACATCTACCGCAGTATTACCACCTCTTCTATTAGGAATGGGGCCTTGACCCTCTTTTGGAAGGATTTTTGGCGTAATGGCGAGCTGTTATGTGACACTCTACCTCACTTGTACTCTTTTGCTCTCAATGAGGATACCTCGGTGGCTGCTATGGCTAGAGCAACAGATTTGAGCTCCATGTTTGCCCTTCCGCTATCAGTTCAGGCATTTGAGGTTCATGCCCTAATTAGACCCCTGTTGGACACTATTTCTGATGATCCAAATAAAGATTGATAAGAGGGTTTTTGCTTGGGGGAATGCTACTTACACATCTTCCAAATATTATAGTTTCATATTTGCCCAAGCACCACATGATGGAGCGATTGATCTTATTTGGAAATCCAAGTGTTTGCCAAAGCTTCGGATATTCTTATGGCTATTGGTCCAGGACCGACTTAATACGAAAGATCTCATGCTTCGGAAGCACTGGCACCTTGAGGAAGGCTTCCATTGTGTGCTCTGCACTGGCCAGGTTCTTGAGACGCGTGATCATCTGTTCTTCCAGTGCCCATTCGCAGCTAGTTGTTGGAATAAAGTGGGCATCACCTGGAGTCAGCAACTGCCGGTTTCCCCCAGAATTCTATTGGCTTCTCAAGCTTTCACAGGGCCCTGTTTCATGGAGGTTGTGGCTTGTGTGAATTGGAACATCTGGAAAGTGAGAAATGATCTCATCTTCAATAAGGTTCCAGCATCCTTTCGGGTGTGGAAAGTGAAATTCCAGAGTGATATGTTACTGCACCAACATAGGGTTAGGGAGAACTTAGTAGCCCCTTTGATAGATTGGACTAGAGCTTCTTTTACTTAACCATGTTTTCGTGGTTCATTTTTTACCCCCCTTGAATTTTGTATCTTCTGGACTCCAGGTGGTCACCGCTTTGGTGACTCCTGATCATTATAATTGAAAATTTAACCGTAGGGGTTCTCCCCTACGGTAATGGGTGTCAAAAAAAAGAAAACAATGATAGTTGGGAGTGGTTCTTTCACTATTTGAGAACCAAGATAATTTCACCTCAAAGGGAAATTTGTGTCATCTCAGATCGCCATCAAGGAATTCTCAACGCGGTGGAGATTGAGATCCCCGGGCATGCTCGTTTACACCACCGATGGTGCATGAGGCATTTTTGCTCAAACTTCTATAGGGCTTGTGGGAGCAAGGAGTTTTCCGATGATCTTCAAGATTGTTGTCTCGCTTTCTCTGATCGTCATTTCGCAAACTTGTACAACAGATTGCTCGCTAACAGATCTTTGAACGCCGGGGGGCAAGAGTTTCTCCATAGGCACATTGAACTTAGAACGAAGTGGGCAAGAGCTTACGATGAAGATGGCCGGAGGTACGGTCAAATGACAAGCAACATGGCAGAATGCTTCAATAAGGTGCTGAAGGGTGTGCGTGCATTGCCCGTGACTGCAATAGTTGAATACACATTCACCAAGTTGAATGAATATTTTCTGAAGTACTCACTCGAGACGGACCAACAGATTGCGGGAGACAACAAGCACAATCACAAGTACAAATTCCCACCAAAGGTTGATAATTTCGTGGAATTCGAGTCAAGGAAGGCGGTCTCCCAACTTGCAACACTATTTGATAATGAGGAGTTGATTGCTTGTCGTGCAGTACACGTCCGTTGGGAGACCCCAAGAGGAAGGTATGATGCAGTCTAGCAGCAAGTTTCCCTCAGTATGAAACCAAGGTTTATCGAACCAGTTGGAGCAGTAGCGCTTCTGAAGGTTGTCAACGGCATAATATGATGCGGCGCAACACCAGGGATTCCGGCGCTGACGTGGAACCTGCACACAACACAATCAAACTACTTTGCCCCAACGAAACAGTGAGGTTGTCAATCTCACCGGCTTGCTGAAAACAAAAGATTAAACGTACGGTGTGGAAAATGATGTTTAAATTGCAGAGAATGAAAAAGAAAACAGTTTGCAGTTTGTGGTTGTTTAATCAGTGTAAAAGAATGGACCGGGGTCCACAGTTCACTAGAGGTGTCTCTCCATAAAAGATAACTAACATGCTGGGTGAACAAATTACAGCTGGACAATTGACAAATAGTGAGCGCATGACAATGCATATACATGGCATGATGACTACTATGATATTTAATTGGGCATTACGACATGATACATAGACCGGGTTGTCATCCGAGTCCCCCGTTGGTATTAAGTTGCAAGCAACGGATAATTGCATTAAGTAAAGCGCGTAATGTAAACAAACACATATGCCCGTGGACATAGCATCGTTAGGTTACCCCTAGTGGCAACAGCACATCCACAATCTTAAAAATTGCTGTCACTCTCCCAGATTACTGGAGGCATGAACCCACTATCTAGCATAAATACTCTCTCTTGGAGTTACAAGCATCTACTTGGCCAAAGCATCTACTAGTAACGGAAAGCATGCAAGATCTTAAATAACATATAAGATAGATTGATAATCAACTTGACATAGTATTCAATATTCATCGGATCCCAGCAAACACAACACGTAGCATTACAATAATATGATCTTGATCATGTAGGGCAGCTCACAAGATCTAAACATGATGGCACAAAGTGGAGAGACAACCATCTAGCTACTGCTATGGACCTATAGTCCAAGGATGAACTACTCACGCATCACTCCGGAGGCAGGCATGGCGATGTAGAAGCCTCCGGTGACGATTCCCCTCTCCGGCAAGGTGCCGGGAAGAGGTTCTGGACCCTCCTGAGCTAGGGTTGGCGGCGGCGGCGTCTCTGGAACTTTTCGTGGATTTTGGCTCAGGCCCTTAGGGTTTTTGCATCGGGGGAATAAGTAGGCGAAAGGGCGGCGGCTGACGACCCCCGAGGGGCCCACACCACCCTAGGGCGTGCCAGGGGGGCCCGCGCCCTAGGTGCGTGTGGCCTCCTGGTGGCTCTCCTCTGTTGCTCCTTTGGTCCTTCAGGTGTGTTCTGGTAAAATAGGACCCTCCGTGAAGTTTCGTCGAATTCCGAGAATAATTCCAGACTAGCTTTTCTGGAATACAAAAACAGCAGAAAACAGGAACTGGCACTTCGGCATCTTGTTAATAGGTTAGTCCCAAAAAATGTATAAAAGTGACATAAAGTAGATGCAAAACATGTGGCATTTGATATAAAACATGCATGGAACATCAAAAATTATGGATACGTTGGAGACGTATCATTGATCTACCAAGTAAACGAACCGGGAGGAACCACGGCCGATGGTGTCCAACATGGTGGCCGGGCATTCAAGGTATCACTCAAGGATTGTGAGTGCTCACGCGGGAGGCCACAATTGCTTCATCTTGCTTGCTCATACTTGCTAACGGCGGCTCGTACTAGATATGTGGATGTTAATCACCCGCGCACCGTGAGAGTCCGAGTTCTCTATCGAGACCACGAAAAACACATGGGCTCCTAGGTTTCACCCATTCCTAGACCGATCACAATGGCCGGAGTATCATGGAGTTCAACTATGGCCCGATCCGGCTTGGAAGGTGATAAAAAAGGGAAGACGCAAAACAAAACGTCTAAGGGGTGACATGGATGGTTGGGGCAGTGGTGGGAGGGAATGTCGGAATGACCAATTCGAAGAGCCTCGTGTGCACTCTCGTTGTGGCAAGTGCAATGTGGAGGGGCACAACATAAGGAAATGCCCCCAAAAGAAGAAAGCCAAGGGAAATAAAGCAAGCACAAGCCAACAAGGTAGTAGCCAAGCAAGAAATAGCCAACAACAAGGTCCAAGCCAACATGGTGGGCCTAGCCAACAAGGTGACAATAGCCAACAAGCTCCTACTCCTCGAAGAAGAGGTAGCCAACAAGCTCCAACGCAACAAAGAGTGAGACAACATGCTCCTATGCAACAAGCTCCTACCCAACAAGCTCCTGCGCAACACACTTCTAGGCAACAAGCTCCTACACGACGAGCTAAAAGGCAACAAAGAGTGAGCCAACAAGCTCCAAGGCAAAAAAGAGGGAGGCAACTTGGGCTTACAAGAGGCCATGTTGGTTATAGAGGTCATGGTGGTGGTGTAGGCCGTGGCGGTGGTAGGACCGTGAGTATGATAGGATACCTAGCTGGGCCGTATCCGTATGTATCTCCATTTTATCCTTGCATTTATATTGTTTCTATCCATTATTGTAATTTTTGATCGCATATTGTATTCATATTGGAGACTTACTAACTTTCAGTTTATAATGTTTCTAGGTATGGCAGCGTCCCAACCCAACAAAGCAACAACGAAGCTCGTCAATGACTCGGGCGAGGAGGGTGAGAGGCCGGGTTGGTTGGAGGTGGGTTTGAGGAAGGTGAGAGAACAAGATGCGGCGGAGGAGAGGAGGAAGAAGCAAGAAGAGGATGAAGCGGAACGGGCAAGGAAGCAAAAAAATGCATTTTGAGTATCGGGAGTATCAACGTCGTCAAGAGAAGAAGCACAAAGAAGCGGAGAAGCAACGTCATGAGGATTTCAAGGCGAGGTGGCGGAAGAATGATGCCATTGCGAACGCAAAGAGAGAGAGAGGGAGAACAAGATATTCCGGGAGAGGGTGCTACGTGAGGCTCGTCTTGCAAGGGAGAAGGAGGAGGAAGAGGTGTGCACATCCAAAAGGAAAGACAAGGGAAATGGACCTAGCTCGACACAATAGAGCTATGTCGTGCTCTTCATGTTGTGAACTATGACATGATCGCCGAGATTCCACTATGTGGATTTTATTTTGAACCTTCTTGTCATTCGACTTTGCTATTCGATGTAGTGGTGAACTTTGAAATTGTATGAACTTGTTGTTATTATGCAGTTGTTGTGAACTCTGTGTATTCGTAAGTTGTAGTGCTGAATTGCTTTCAATTCCACCAATGTTCTGTAATTTATCGAACTTTGCCCAGTTTGGAGGCATAGCGCCTCAGGGTAAGGCGTTATGCCTCCTATATGGCCTGGGCCAGAGAGTAACAAAGAGCCCAGCGAAGGAAGCCAGCAGGTAAATTCTAAGTCAGTGTGTAGCGCCTTATGGCAAGGCGCTATACTATCAGAGGGTATAGCGCCTCATGGTAAGGCGCGACACATCTACTTAGAATTTTCCTGCAGCCTTCCTACGCCGGGCTCTCTGTTACTCTCTGGTCTAGATAATAACAGTGCCATAGCCCCTTGACACTAGCGCTACCCCACCATAATTAGGCAAATTTTGAAAAATTTACAGAGCAAGGGGAGTATACAGCAATGAACAAAACATACATCAATAATGAAAACGTACAACAATTCTACCTATTAATAGAACAACATAATAATAACAACAACTTCTTCAAATTTCTTAGTTCGAAATAACGACAACAACTTCATGACCACATCATCTAGCAAAGTACCATAATGCTACAATTAGCCACACAATTCTAAATCTCCACACAACTACTCATCACATATTTCCTTCATCCTTTTGATCTTATCCTTGTTAGCATTATTTGCCTTCCATAGATCAAACAACTGGTACTCTAGCTTTTTCTTCTCGTCCTTAAGGTCCCTCTTTTCTTTCTCCCACTGCTGCTCCTTCTCTTTCATGACACCATCTTGTCTTCTCTGCACCAATTTCAGCTCACGAACCTCTTTCTGCAAGAATTCAATTGTTATCGCCATCTGCTGCTTCATATGATCATGTCATTTCTCTTTCTCTATGGCCTCCATTCTTGTGTCATTGATGAATTTGTTCACTTCGTCTATCATATAGTTGTACTTCTTCTCAATCTTGTTCTTCTCATCTGCCACATTCTTTAGTAGCTTTGCATTCGCAAGAATCTCATCAATTCTAGCACCGTTGCTGTCATGATACATCTCCCACAGTCTTCGTAGGGCATTCTTCGCAGCTTCTGGCCATTCGGCATCTACCCAAGACACAAAACCACACAGTTCTTTGCCTCCTAGAAATGAGATACCACAAAATTAGCGATTTACAAAACCATTTTCAATAGAAACATCTATTATGACGCTCCTTCTGCTTACATCTTCGACAGAACACATGTAGAAACGCTGGCCAGTGTCAAAGCTTTCGAATGCAACACACTTCCGAGGGGCGAGCTTGTGGACAAGGCAAAACAAAGGAGCATCCGGCGCTATACCGAAGAAAGTGGGGTCCTCGCAAGTATCAGGGGCACAATCACGGTCGGGCAACTCCTAATCGGTACAAGATATCAAGATTACAAGACCTAAATGGACGAATTGCATTCAAACCTACCCCTAAAAAAGAGGAGTGAAATTAAATCCTACAAAAAGGCTTACCGAGAGGAGGGACTCGCCCTCGCTGGAACCAGACAAGGCATGCCAGTTAGCCATAGTCAGGGGACGAAATCCCCTCGCTTTTCTCTTCAAATCGGAGTGGATTTGGTGAAGGATTAGAGAGGGGGAGAGAGAACCGCCGCCGGCGCCATGTCTTCTGTTCTGGCGGCTGGAAAACGAGTGAATGCTAGGGTTGGGGACGGGCGCGGGCGCGACTGCCTGTTAACTGAGGGTGTAGCGCCTTGTGATCAGGCGCTACATGATCGCACCATAGCGCCTGATCATGAGGCGCTATACCGCCAGAACTGGGCCCCCCGTGGCCCCGACTCGCCACGCTGGCAACATGTGTGGCGCCTGATCACGAGGCGCTATGCTGTAGAGAGTAACGCCTGATCGTGGGGTGCTACTCAAAAGGGTCAGAGCCGTGAAATAGTTTCGGCCGAGGTTCATAGGCGAGCACCTCTTCCCACACCAAAGCCACCACCTTCGTAGGCGAGCTCACCGCATTGCGGAAGGTTCCTCTGTTCCTCTCCTTCCCAAACCCCCACAACGAGTGGATGGTGGCACTGATGGCCGCCCTCCGAGATTTGGGTGGAATGCCCGCAAGTGCTCGCCAAAACACGAGCCTTCTCCGATCGACGACCCGCTGACACCCCATCCTAGCAATTGCGCTGCGCACCGATCCTTGCCACCTTGGCAAGGGGAGCCCAGTCGTCAGAAACATCTAGGCCACCACGAGCGACATTTGCCGCTCAATATTGGTCTCTGACTTCTTCTTCTTCTTGTGCTTCCTCACGGAGAGGACGAGGTCATCGATGGCAGCCACCGCCTGGTCCGAAAGAGGAGCGTCAAGCAGGGCCATGTAGTCTTGTCGCAGGCGCTCTCAGGGGCAGACCTCCTCAAGCTGCGAGCCGAGATGGCGCGCCACGGCCTCCTTGGCTAGCTGCTCGATGTTGGCGCCATTCGGGTGCAGCTTGGCGAACCTCACACTCCTCCGCACAGACGGCGCTTCCACCTCCATCTCGTGGACCAACGTCGTGGCCGGCATGCCCAAAACGGAGGCCTTGAGCGGCGCCGATGTCCGGGCGATGAAGCTCGACAAGGGGCACCTAGGTGTACCTACCTCCAGGTCCTCCTGTCCAGAGCCAGCCAGTGTGACGCAGGACCTCTCGGATTGCTGTCTGTCCTCCATCCCGACGGCATGCTCGCCCAGCCTGGCACCCATCTCCTCGTCTTCCTGCAAGAGCACCTGCTCGCACGACGCGTCGGCTGGCGAGAACATCACCATGGTGAGGCCCTCACCTGGAGAAGGCGACCCGCCACGATCAGCTAGAAGTGGGGAGCACGCCGAGGCCGGACGCGATACCCGCGCCGAGGTCTCGCGGAGAAACTCGTGCCCTGCTGGTGATAGCTGCATCTGCAGCCCCTCCATAATTGCCTCACGGGCATCGTCCTTTTCTTGCAAAAGAAGCAGCATATGGCCGCCACGCTCGTTCTCCTCAGATAGAGCCCCATCCACGCCCCCTTTGTAGCACCGCTCCCAGGCCAGCACCACATCCCTCGCCTCGGTGTTGCACGTGTTCAGCTCTGGGCGTGCCTTGAGCACCTCCACGAACGTGCGAAGCTGGCTGGCCAGCGACGAGCAATGTCTAGGAAGCCTCGCCGGCCGTGGAAGATCAGGTGGCACGTTGCAGTCCCTAGCCAGGTGCCCTGCCCTCTCACAGCGCCAGCAGGCGCGAGGGTAGCGGCAGGAGGCAGCACGGTGTCCTGAGCAGAGACAGCGGAAGCATCTGCCTCGCATCCTCCTCAAGAAAGCGGCACGCCGTGCCCGGCTCCCCTGCGCCCCGTATCCGTGGCGAACTCCAGCGGCCAAGATGGCGGCATCGCCATCCCGTGGCCCCACTTGTCTGGCCGCCGCGAACCATTGCCAGGCCCGACAGGGCTATCCGTTTCCCTCCTTTTCCCGCTAGGATCGGAAATCCTGCATTTTCCATATCCATATATCGAGTACTTAGGTTTCCGAAACAGTGTAATGGAAAAAGAAGAATCCTATCAACCAAACAAGTCATTGCAGTGTTCATTTGAAAAAGAAAAGACCAAACGTGGAACCAAAGCTGATGTGCCCCATCCGACCAAAATTCGTTGCACGCACGACACCAAATATCCCTCTACCACATGGTGGCCTTTGTCACAGAATAATTGGGGAGGGGTAGAACACAGTTAGCTGACCATTGGGTTCTGAGCTTCACAGCATGTCCATATCACCAATTCCAAATACCACATTTTACAACCACATTCCCTGTCTATAATTGGTTCATTTTTTCCCCTGAAAGTACCATGAATATCGTGCACTCGATTCTGCTTCGTGAGCTTGACATAAGCTCATTTCCATGATACAATAGTGTCTACTAAACGTTAATTGAGTAAAACGTTAGTTAATTTGTCCCAAAAACGGAAGACGTTACGATTTTCAAAGAAAGAGAGATGAAAATAAACATTCACATTCACCACTCTAAAGATCTTTGGCGCCCGAGTTCCGGTGCTCCCTTCTATTCAAAAAAATTTCGAAATCATATTTCTAAGTTTCAAAAAAGTCTGAAAAAAATCTGGAGGCAGCCAATGATATATCCTACAAATATGCAAAATATCAACTTCAAATACGTTGTATTTTGAGCTAAAAAAGTGTAGATTTAAGTATGCATATTTTCAAATCTCTAAGTTTTACCAGATTTGTTATTTTTTAGCCTAAAATATAAAGTATCTCCAATTAAAAATTTACACGTTCATGAGATATATCATTGGTTACATCCTCTCTTTTTTTTCCAAATTTTTTGGAAACTCACAGAAGTAGCACTTGAGCTCGGGATTCGAAAGTAATTTCCGCTTCTTTATCTACTGTAGTAGTACTACGGAGTACTACTAGTAGTATCGAAGTGGTTATTTACCAGAAGCAGGCCCCTCTTCGTCCCTTCGTCTAACGACGACCGAGACCCTGTCTCGAACACTGACGGACAGAGAAACACTGAAACGCACCCATCCACACGACCGCCCGCAAGCGCGAATCTCCGACCGGCGGCGGACGGCGACGAGCTTCGGAGCCGGCGACCTCCTCGCCGGCCGGATGCAGCGCCGCGCCTTGCCCTAGGCGTCGGCCGCCATGGCTCGCCGGTCGTCCTCCTCGTCCTCGTCGGGGGCGTGGCGGTATGTGAACCCCGCGTACTACCTCAAGCGGCCCAAGCGCCTGGCCCTCCTCTTCTTCGTCTTCGTCGCCGCCACCTTCGCCTTCTGGGACCGCCACTCGCTCGTCACCGAGTACGAGGTGCGCCCCCCCTCTCGCCGCGGCCGAATTCTCCCCTGATCCGGGTGTGGAACGCCGGGGATCTGGTTGGTTTTGGCTGCTGCCGCCTGGCAACTTCCAAGTCGTTGCGCCGCTGGTTGGTCGTTGGATCTGGCCTGGGTATAGCAATAGCTCGTCGTTAAAGCCGCAAGTCACTGTGATAGTATTAGCAGTTGGGATAAATTTTACACTTGTGCTATGTCCGCCTATCTGGGATCCATTTGTGAGAGATTGTCTTGGGGATCTGGCATTCGGTTAGAACATTGACGAGGTTTTGGTTTTGTTCGAGATTGGATCTTTTGAGCGAGTGGATCTTATGAGGGACCACAAGACTAGAGTACAGCTCTACGTGTGTGCAACGATTGTTCTTGTTAGCTTAGCTTAGATTTCTCTCCAGCTTTGGCTGTAATTTGGCGAAGAATCTTGGGTATCTTCAGTTCTAGAATTAGTGGGATGAATATCGGTATAGTGAGCTACTTTTATCAGCTTAAATTTCTCTAAGGCCGGAAGTTGTTAACCGTTTAAGTTAATTTGATCGAATGGTCCTGATGTCTCCATGTTTTGGGATTATTACATGGTGTAGTACATTCGGAGAAATGAATTCTAGTTAGAAAATTATGCAGGGCACATGCACCTTTGTGGTTACCGTCTATAGCAAAACTGTTTGATACACACTGTTGTGTTTTGAGGAGCCATAGTACCTGTGTTAATGATTGTAATTTGGCTAAGAATTGTGGGTCTTTCCAGTTCTAGAATTGCTGGGATGGATAGCGGTGTACTGAGCTACTTTTATCTGCTTAAGTTAATTTGAGCGAATGGTCCAGACGTCGCCATGTTCCGGGATTATTACATGGTGTAGTACACTCGGAGAACTGAATTCTAGTTAGAACATTATGCAGGGCACATGCACCTTTGTGGTTACCGTCTGTAGCAGAACTGTTTGATACACAACTGTTATGTTTTGAGGAGCCATAGTACCTGTGAACCCCCTACTATGTTAGTGTAGTCATGTGGAGACTCATGTTGGTTTAAGTTTGGCAAGATATAGAAGTGGTTAGGTCGGTATTTCCCGCTGGTTCACTGGGACTTGTTGTAACCAATTACATGCTTCGATGGATGCGACATGAGAGCTGAACTAGAAGTTATACCATTTATTGGATTTGCTAGCTAAATCATTCCAATTCCTTAGTATTAAATGAGCGTAATATCTAGTTAAAAATGCAATTTATTTTTTATTTTTCTCTAATCTTGTAGTGCCCTTCTTGTCTGAGAGTGAATGAAGGTATAGTATTGAGGCAAGAAATTTTGGTAACGGCTCATATCCTAGACGTCATCACGGATGACAAGGTATAGTGTGGCATTAGATTCCTGTCGTTCACTGTCAGACTGTCAGTGTTACTGTGATCAGTGGGTATAGTTGGGAGTTGTGCATGTACTGAGTACGCTGACATATTATTTGGTTTAATTTGAGTATCATAAATCTTTCTTTAAATATGCATATACCTTTTGCATTCCTATATCACTTAAGTTCCATGTCAAAATGTAGAACTTAAGAACCTGGCATAACTATAATGAACGCTATGCAAAAGCAGCATGTGGCCAAGTTCAGTTGCGCTTGTCGGCATGATACTATAGCTTCTAAACGCGAATGAGTACTGAAATGAGGTTTCGTGCGCTGGCGGAGCAACCCCAGAATGCTGTGGGGTCAGATAGTGTATATAATAGGGACCAACACATAAAAATGTATAAACTGAAGGAGCTTTGTGAAAAAGCTGTGGTGTCAGCTGACCCCACAGGGCCACTGGTTTTAAATTTCGTGACACACTTGATAAATGCATTTTCGTCGCTTCATTTATTTAGTACCATATGTACACTGTAGACATGCAGTTCAGCTTCTTTATTTCTTGTTGAAGAAAGGCATTGCAGTTGTCATTTTATATTTCATTATCATGGCTTTTTTACCTTGTTTAATATATTAATTTAGTTTTTCTGTTTTCTCCATTGCAGTCTGAAATTTCCCGATTAGAGAATGAAATAAATCAGTTGCATGGTCAGGTACATAGTATTGCAGTTTTTTAAGTTCCATACTGGTTTTCCTTTCAAAATTTTGATCTTTATGTTTCACTTCTTTTTTGCAGTTAAGAAAGGCTGGGGTTCCTCTGGACGAAAAATCAATAAGTGGCGAAATGCCCAGAAAAGATCTTGTAGAAATCGATCCTGTTAATACTGAAAGGAGGGAAAAGGTTAAGGAGCTATGCTCCATGCCTGGAATTCCTATGTAACGTATGCATGGGGAATGGATGAGCTTCAGGTCTGCTTTAGTAGTTCTGTTCTATAATTTGTTTTCATTTTTTAATTTATCACGAAAAATTCTAAAATTTATCTTTCTTCACCTTTCCAGCCACAATCAAAGAATGGTGTTAATAGCTTTGGTGGTCTCGGGGCAACCCTTGTGGACTCGCTCGATACACTGTATATAATGGGCCTAAAAGATGAGTTTCAGAAGGCCAGAGAGTGAGTTTCACTTGTCTTTAACGACGCTGATTTTCAAAATGCCCCACATGGTTCTTTCATTGGTCTGAAATAAACGTTTGATTTTAATTTTCTTTTATGAATATTCTGTTCTGTACACAAAACTGTGCCAAATTCCCTACATTTAGAAATTAAGCTTGTTATATACTAGAATTAGATGACCTTGTTATCAAGTGCCTTTTTGGCTCGTTGATGCCTTGATGGAAGGCGAACCATGAGGTGGAAAGGGATGGCAAACTCGTGCTTGCATATCTAGCCACCTAACAAGCATATCTAAAGTTACTTACCAATCTTTTGAAGATAGATCCTATCCGACCCATAGAACATAAATATATGTATCTAACTAGTTAGGATACATTATGTTTAACTTCCTTACGTAGAGATATGCATCGAACTAATCTAATTATGAAGATATGCTACTAGTAAACAATTGGATGAAAATTCCCTGTTGGTAACAGTCTGGAAGCTGGCCGAGGCCTGTTCTAGTTCTAGCAGTGTAGTGGTTTCAGGCTTTCGTTTTGTTCTAAAAGATTTAGATTCGCTGTTCCACTGAAACATGTTGGTTTAGACGGTGGTGTGCCATGGCGCGTAAAAACCTTTCCTTTTCTGTTTTGAACCTTATGACTGTTTATCAGTTTCATTGAGAAATGAAACTGGGGGCTCGATGAGCTCCTTAATAAGAAAAGCAACTCCATAGTCCTCAGCTGGCCTTCAGGGATGGGTTGGGGGGTCTTTTCTACGTAGGCTGTAGGCACATGGCTATGGAAGGCTTATTGGGCATTTAGGTATTTTGTCCATCCATATGTCCATATATTCCAACTATGATATAGAATAATTAGAAGGTCTTCCTGATTGTCATTTTATTGGCCATTGTATTGATTTCATGGCTTTCATTTGTTCCATCCATGTGATAAAAGACTTCTGTTTTATTATCGTGCTAGATCTTTAGTATACTCATTTTCTTTTGTATGACTGTATCACCTCACCGCACACGATAGTATTGCTTGCGGCTATCTCAATATCTTGTGATTTATGTCATAGTCCTGATATGACTTGTGTCTAATTCATCATAACAGCTGGGTGGCGGAGTCATTAAGCTTTGACAAGGATTATGACGCCAGTGTTTTTGAAACCACCATAAGGTTGCATTACCAGGTTTATCTTTGTTATAGTATTCTAGCAGATATTTGGCTGCATAGGTATATGCCATGTAGCCATATCACGTTATGGTTAATAGCTAAATTGTCTAAGCTTCTGTTATCTATTCATATTCAGGGTTGTTGGAGGTCTCCTCAGTGCATATGATATGTCGGTGACAAAGTATTTCTCGAAAAGGCGAAGGATATTGCTGATCGATTGCTACCTGCTTGGGATACAACATCTGGTATCCCATATAATTCAATCAACTTAGCTCATGGCCGAGCCCATAATTTTGGATGGACCAACGTGAGTAACTGATGTTCTATTTTCTATTGAGGACCTGCTGGCTGCTGCCATTGCAATTTCCTTCTAAAACACTCTAAACTTGCAATCAAATGTATTAGCATCCTGTTAAACTTCACGTCTATACCAAGGCTTCAAAATACATCTCAAGCCACAATGCTCAATTACATAAGTCATTAATTTGTTACTAAGCATTGGTCTCTGCAGTACAACCATAAGTCATTAATATGCTACTGAGCATTGGTCTCTGCAGTACAATTTTACCATTGAAAATCACTAGAACTTAGGTTTGTCCTTTTTTTCCTAAATCATTTCACCTGGACTACTGAACGATGAATCAAGTGCTTTTACGTTTCTACAGGGTGATAGTATCCTTGCAGATTCTGGGACGGAGCAACTTGAATTTATAGCTTTGTCCCAAAGAACTGGTGATCCCAAGTATCAACTGAAGGTTAGTAATTCATGCGTCCTACCAATGTTATGCAGTTAGCTGGATAAATTCGTTCTTGGTAAGGGTTGTAGCTAGTTTTGTGGAAAACATAGCTACCGTCCTAGCACTCTGCCACTCTAGGATGGGACGTTTTCTTGTTGGATGTGCAGTCCCAGTTTAGTGCTATTTCTTACTAGTAAAATTCCCATGCATGTTTAGCATGCTTATACACTTCTTTTTAGCTACCTTTTTCTTAGTATGGATCTCTCATGTAAGTTGCCAAAATATGATTGTAGGCAGAAAATGTCATCCGACAACTTCAGAAGATATATCCAAGTGATGGCTTACTTCCTATTTACATAAATCCTCATTCAGGAACATCGTCATACTCAACAATAACATTCGGTGCTATGGGAGATAGGTAATGTTCTTTGTCCTCTTGTATTTGTACCAGGCTATATTCTTCCTCAAATGATGGTGCTCTATTTTGCCATTTAACCATGTAATTTTTTGAAATCTTTAAGTAAGTTTGCTCTATGTTATTGGACCACTGCTAAGTTTTCTATCGCATACTCTAGTTGATATTTTCCCTAAAAGATAACAGAGGACTAATATTTGCATGCGCTTTTCAGCTTCTACGAGTACTTGCTTAAGGTCTGGATTCAGGGGAATAAAACCGAGAGCGTAAAACATTACAGGTTCAGGCCTAACTTCACCCTTTCATCGATGTTTAGTAAAAAGTCCATATATTATGTCTTCTAACGTGATTAATATATTTCCATTTGTGGTGCTTAACTCAGACAAATGTGGGAGACATCAATGGAAGGTTTAATAAGTTTGACCAGGAAAACTACACCCTCTAATTATTCATACATCTGTGAGAAGACTGGTGGCTCATTGTCTGACAAGGTAAGTTTCCCCATTTTGCTAACTGTCAGTCAGATGCTTTTTGAAGCTTATCTTAAATTGTTTCGCTAAATTCTGACTGGCTTAACTTTGCGACTGACACAGATGGATGAACTTGCATGCTTTGCCCCCGGTATGCTGGCACTTGGAGCCTCTGGCTATGGGCCTGAAAAGGCTAAAGAAATTATGAATCTTGCAGAAGAGGTAAATCCTCTAGGGGATTTCATTTTATATTATTTTAAATTCGTGCATCTGGTTTTTGTTATGTTTGTTCATCTGATCTCCTTGTTCACTCTCTTTATAGCTTGCTCGAACTTGTTATAACTTCTACCAAACAACTCCCACGAAGTTGGCTGGAGAGAATTATTATTTCCATCCTGGACAGGTATTATTTCCAGCCCTTACCTTTCTTGTTTGGGGTACCATGTAATCAACTATATGTTCAAAAAACAATCTCATCAACTAAGTGGTACTTTCCAACTTTATAGGATATGAATGTGGGCACATCGTGGAATATTCTGAGACCAGAGACTGTCGAATCACTCATGTACCTGTGGCGCCTTACGGGGAACAAAACATACCAAGATTGGGGGTGGGACATATTCCAGGCATTTGAGAAGAACTCCCGCATAGCATCTGGATATGTGGGATTGAGAGATGTAAGTTTTCAACGATGCTTTCTGTCCTTGACTTTCTACTGAAAGCACTTTGCCTTACACAAACCTTGCTGCAACATTTCGGTCTCCAGGTGAACAGTGGTGAAAAGGATGACAAGATGCAGAGCTTCTTCCTAGCAGAGACGCTCAAGTACCTCTACCTGCTGTTCTCCCCTCCGTCAGTCATATCCTTCGATGACTGGGTCTTCAACACCGAGGCTCACCCATTGAGAATTGTTCCCATACATGGTGGCAAAGGCCACTCAACTGACATCGCAACGCCGGTGGTCCGACCGTTTGGGAGGAAGCAGGGGAAACAGGGGTAGGCGGCAGGCCTGAACGATAGAGCAGATGATTTTTGCATCTGCCGTCTGATTTTGACCTGCCTGATTAAGAACGTTACATCACGAGGGGAGTTCTTTCCTGGAGTGGCAAGGGTTGCAAGTCTCAGCATTAGGCAATTTAGGCTACGAAACTATAGGTAGAGCACGATGGGATAATCTGAGGCATACTGATCCTTTGGGGGAAATTGAGGTTCAGTAGACAGCAGCACCATGAAAGTTTTCATCTTTGAACTTGCTTACGCTCCCTGCGTTATTGATCTGCAACATACATGTAACTTAGTGTCCATGTGTTGCTTGCCTAGCTAGGGCTCTCATGTGGAGTTGTATCTCAATATTTTTGTTGTTATGATATATATAAATGGGTTGTGAGTGCATTCAAAAGAAGAAGGTTCTAGAGTCCTGTATTTGGAGAGTGTTGCCATCTTACTTGGTGACTAATGGTATGTTGTGAAAGATGTGTATAATTAAAATGAATAATCGATCATTCGTAGTCAAACCAAAGGAACTTCTTTTCATTTATGACGGTCAGTGTCAATAATGGATTTGACAATTCTACCATTTGGTAGGATTCAAATATTTGTTGATTTATACACATGTTTAGTGATGCGTCTACTTTTTGTGTGTGGCTATCACAAGATGGACATAAATCAACCCCAAAGGTTTATGTGGTTGGATCAATTTGTAAAGGCTGTGTTCTTTTTTTTCTTTTTATCCAACATTGCTGACATGTAAATCTGTATGAGTACCCATACACCATAGTGCATCGAAATTTTGACAGGACGAAAGAATGTGTACATGTGAAAGAGATGGGAAGCAATAGACAGAGAAGGACTTGGGGACATGATAAAGTTTTTTAAGCCCGTGACCGGATTATCACACCATGCTTACTTTCCAACCAAGATGGAGCTCCTTGTGACGTCTAAGGCTACATACGGTTGGGAGATGCCATAATGCACCTTAGAGATGTTAGGTCTGCAACAAAACTCGACTCATAAGCAAGAAAATAAAAAAAAGGCATCAGGTACCATGTGAAGTTTGGTGAAGCACTGAAGTTTGCACTTAACACAAGGCTATAAATAACTAGCTTCCTCATGTCGCGGAAGCAATGCTCGAAACCTAACGAGGTGTGTATAGACAAGTCTAAGAGAGGAGCAAAAGGGCCATCTAACAGGAGTGCAAAAAGGGCCAACCTAACGAGTGAGGCACCTGTAGTTGAATGGAAACATCATTTTAGAAATGGGATGCATTGGGAATTTCGGTTATGGATCAATGCTTCTCTTTAGTCCGACGTAGTATGGACTCCACCGACGTAGACAAACAAGTTGTCTAGGAACCCAGGATTTACGGTTACAAAGATAGGAACCTAGTGGATATTTGCCTTTTGAAGCCTCCCAATGAAAAAGGAGTGGCAAAAAAGCACAGGTTGAGTGAAAAAAATAGAGTCTCACTTCTGGGCTTGCCACATGAGCACTAAATGAGACTTCTTTGTTCCCATAAATTTTGATCAAAGATTGCTCTCAAGTATGCCTTCCTCTCTGAGCTGCCTCATTGGTATGCACTTGATGTGACAAATGTAACTCTTTCAATGAAATTTGTATCAAAATGGACAGTTTTCAATCAAATGGACGTACACAACGGTACTTCAGATGCTCTAATTCAAAAGAAAAAATATTGAAGATGAAAATTCTGCGTAAAGGTATTTCCTTTGGTACTTGCACCGAAGAGTTATTTTAACTCAGGACAATGTACTTAAAAAATCAAAGAGACTATAATACTTTTTCTTTCAACTATCACTTCGCTGGCGCTTCTTAGAAAATTGTCCTGGTGACATCCAACTTATATTCTCATCAAGCATTAGTAACAGGTTTAGTAATTGGTTGAGGGGATTAAATAAAAAGAATGGCATGGGGCCTCTCACTTTCCCCTTTCTTTCTCTCTCCTTATCCTCTTCTTGTGAGAGCTCCTCCGCCGCCCCCCGGCTCCTCCCTCCCTCCTCTCCGTCTGCTCTGCCATCCGGCGATGCAGGGAGGGAGGAGGCCAGCCCCCTCCTTTACATAGTGTACGTAGGGTGTTTGCTTCCCATCTAGAGAATGGAGACATGCCGCATCGGGGTGGATTTGCAGCGAGTTCAAGCGGCGCTGCGGATGCCCGGAGTTCTCTCGCTCGCAGACGTCGGTGGTCGGCGTTAGTGAGGGAGGGATCTGGGCCATGCCCCCTCAATAAGTACCTTTTATTTAAAATGCATTTCAAATACATTTTAAAGTGTAAAAAAGTTGCAAAAAATATGTTCACGCATATCCCTAACATTCTATGTATTCACGAAGTCGTTTCACGAAAAAAAATTGTGCCTTGTGTAAAACAATAAATTTAGGTGCTAAAATAATACTGCCTCCGATCGGAAATGATTGACACCGAGTTGTCTACGGATGTATGTAGACATATTTTAGTGTGTAGATTCATCTGTATTTTGAGAAATCTGTGTCAACTATTTCCGATAGGGGAGAGTATTTTTCACAAGATTATCTTTGTCTTTTTTACACGGGACATAAAAAATGTTAGTTTTCCACGAAATCATTTTGTGAACACATAGATTGTAAATATTTATCCGCGCAATTTCATTTCAGTTTTTTTGATAATTCGAAATATGTTTTGTAGATACTGGCATATATATATATGACGTTCCTCAACAACAACATTTCACCCGGAAGCCAAAGTGAATTGCACATTCCTCAACAACTATAGTCGTAAGAAAGAAGTTAAAAAGGCAATAGCTGGCATATGAAGTTTGGAGAAGCAATGAAGGCTGCACTTACACCAGTCTATAAATAACTTACTTCCTCATGTACGTAGCACAAGCAATGCTCGAAACTACAGTTGCGGTGCGTGAACCAATTAGGCACGGTGGGTCGGTGGCAGTTTGATAAGTCTAAGAGGAGAGCAAAAATTACAGAGACGATGAGTCTGCACAGGAAGCTGAACAGAGACACCTTTCGGAAATAGGATGCATCGGAAATTTCAGTTAGATACAAAAACTAGGAAAAGCTCCGACAGGAGGAGGACGCTGTAGTGAGATGGAGCGTTCACGTATAGGAATCCATGATTTGGAATTAAATTGCCGAAAATAGGATGGTAGCTACAGGAGAGCCAGTAGACTTTGGATCGAATCATGTACTAATCTCGTTACACAGTTTGATCAAGGCATCTGTTCGGTAGGTCACCAAGCAACCCACATAGATGTTGACCAATCCGCCCATGACATTTGCCTTGATCAATATCATCATATGTACAGAGTGCACTAGATAACTCCTCCAAATTCACGTGGAGAAAAATATGACAGTATGCTCTGCCTTTAAAACCTACTAGGCCAGGGCCCGTGCTTCGCTACGGGAGAAAAAAACCGAGTTTCAGTTTGGATTTAAATTCCATAATGAATTACATGTGAATCGTTTTAAAAAAGAAAGGAAATGGTAGTGGATTAAATGGATCATTAAATTATTTTCCAAATTTATAACTTTGGTTCCGCTGGACAGAGGATGCATTTATTGACATTTAACAAAAGGATTCATTTTGAAAACATTTTTAGAACTCAAGCCTTGAATTCTACGGCCGAAATGGATCTTTGTATTTTGATCAACCAAAACAGATGCAAAAAGGAAAAGTAATGATGCCAAATTAAACTACATGGTCAGAGCTTTGCATTGATGTAAAGTTTGTTAAATTTGGAGCTGTGGTTTGAAAGTTACGAATTTACAAAGTTTAGTTTGTTCTATGTTTGTTTAAACAAAATTTAGAAAAAAGATTAATCTCGGTCGTCCGTTCCAACTTAAACGGACGCTCCAGATTCTCCCGTACCTCTTCGGTGGCATTTTTCCAAAAAGGTTCGTGGGTTTTCTGTAAATCGCGAATAAGTTAGTAGGACGACCGCGCCGTGGACTGCGGGTTAATTTCCCAGTTTGTCAGGAGGTTTTGTGCAAAATGGTGGTTCGAACCGGTATCCACTTAAGCGGTGGCAGTGGCTGTAATTGTGGTGTTTCGCGAGGGCAAAACCGTCTTTTTAGGGGCAGACGGAAAGAAGACTTACTGCCTTTTATAGTAGGTATAGACTTCTGAAAAGTAAATGTTGCCATTCACTTTGAGGTGCAACCGTTAAGGTCGTCGTTGGTGTGGGAATAGAGTTGAGGCACATTTATTTGGCCGGGCGTCGCTCCCACCACCCAACGATGCACCACAGCAAAAAGACTCTAACTCTAACTACTAGGCGGAGAAACGAGGTCGATCCCCCCTCCCTCCTGCCGCCGAAGCGGCAAGCGGAGGGAGAGGGAACTAATGCCCTCACCGGCAGAGATCTGGAGGGAGGTAGATTGGTTGGCCGCCGCCTGAAGGAGCGAGAGGCAAAACGGTCTAGGTATATTTAAGAATAGTTCGTTTTCAAGACTGGGGCTTCGTACTTTGGGGACGCCATAATGCACCTTAGAGATGTTAGTTCCGCAACAACAACTACACTAAAATAAATGAAAACACGTGAAAACACTGGCACGTGAAGTTTGATGAAGCAATGAACTTTGCATTTACACCTAGCCTATATAAATAACTAGCTTCCTCGTGTGGCACAAGCAATGCTCGAAACTACAGTAGAGGTGTGTGATGTAATCAAGCAGTGGTAGTATAGAATGTAAGAGAGAAGCAAAAAGGGTCATCTGATAAGAGGAGTGCACAAAGGGCCAACCAAACGAGTGCCGCACCTGTATCTGAATGAAGATACAGTATCTTTTTTTAGAAATGGGATGCACTGGAAATTTCAGTTAGGGACAATTGTTGAGCGTTAGTCCGACGTAATAAGGACTTCACCGATATATTATGCACAGTGACCTCGCAATTCAGGGGAGGAACGTGGGAGCATCAGGTGCCTCTGGCGTTGCACGTAGGTGTTCAGGTCCTTGTGATGCCTCTCACGCAGATTGCCCGCCAGGAACTGCTGGTTCTGATGTTAAACCTGAATACCAACCTGACAGAACTATCAGATTCACATAACGTCGGATCGCTAATAACCATGGGACGGAAGCCGGTCTACAGCAACCTTCATCACCCTGCTGAGCGACAGTAGATCTGCACCTTTTTTCTTCTTTATTTTCTCCTCAAAACCCTTGCCATGGCTGCGTCCTGGTCGTAAATTGCCCCTCCCTCTGTAACTATAAGGTAGAGCTCGCCTCTAACTTCTATCAATGATAAAGGGATTCCAAAGCCTTAGAGAAGTAAGGGCTTGTTTGATTCATAGGATAGGAAAAGTGTAGGAATAGGAAATCTAAAAGATTGGAGTGGCATGTCTAATTGAATCCTATGGGAATAGAGATTGTGTTTGATTGTGTGAAAGAATTTTTCCAAGAGGTTGGAGCTCATGTTTTTTTCCTAAAGGATTTGCACTACAAGATTCCTATAGGAATAATTCCTATGGGATTGAATCCTATGAATCAAACAACCTCAATAGGAAAACTTCCTATAGGAATCAATCCTCCAAAAATCCTACCATATTCCTTTGAATCAAACGGGCCCTTAGTGGTATTGGAATCCAGGATTTGTTTTTTTCTTTTTTTGAAAAAAGGATTTGTTGTTAAAACGATTGGAACCCAGTGCCCAGTGGGTAAGTGCCTCTTGAAGCCTGTCACTGAGAAAGGCACGTGGCAAGCAAGCACTGGTGAAATAGAAAACATAGAGACTCTCACTTCTGGGGTTTGCCTCGTTTTGTTTCCAATAAAGGGTAATTTTATTACTTCAAGTATCACGAGGATACAATACAATCTATGCAAACAGCCAAATGAGCGCTAAAGGAGACTTCTATGTTCCCATAAGATGGCTATGAAGTATGCCTTGTTCTCCGAGGTGCTGGAATCAACCCAAGTGAGTATGGTCCGGAGAGACTTTATTTCAAATAAACTTTGGTGGTATATGGAGTCATCTATATTAGTGCCTCAGCGCTATCCACTTGATCCCACAAATGTAACTATTTTCAATAGAATTTGTACAATGATTATGGAATTGATGGCAAAATAATAATTAGCTATCACGTTGTTCACGCTTTCTGGCATTGTTTCCCGATGACATCAAGTAACTTATATTTTCATGAAGTGTGGGTAAAATGTTTGGCAATTGGTTGAGTAAAAAAGAAAACAGTGATTACCCTGGCTAGTGTTGCGGCTCTACGTCGGTCACTGTGACTTCAGAACTTGCATTCTTTGCCCCCCGGTATGCTGGCAGTCTGGCACTTGGAGCCTCTGGATATGGGCCTGAAAAGGCCAAAAAAACGAATGAATCTTGCACAAGAGGTAAATCTAAATCCTATGTCGAATTTAATTTTCCCGTATGGTTCTTGTTCTGTTTGTCCATCTGATTACCAACTTCTACCAAACAACTCCCACGAAGTTGGCTGGAGAGAATTATTATTTCCATCCTGGACAGGTAGAACACGGTGAGATAATCTGGGGGTACTGATCCTTCACTCCATCTGGGTAAAATCAAGCTGGTTCAGCAGCCCATGAAATTTTTCATCCTTGAACTTCCTTATGCTCCATGCGTTGGTGCAACGTACATATAACTTGGTGTCCATGTTTTGTTGCTTGCCGAGGGATTTCTGTAGTGTTGTATCCTCGTTACTCTGGTTAGAGCATCTCCAACAGGCTTTGTATATTTATGATTAATTGCTACTTTATAAATCTTGGCCAAAAATCCTCCTCCAACAGCCTTTGTATAAGTGTTCCCCACCATTTTTTTTATAAAGCTTGCTAAATGTGTCCACCCACTTTGCATATATGCAAATTCAAATGCCACTTGCTTTTTAACAAGCCTCTTCAAAGTAGTCCCCTTCATTTTTTTCTCCAAATAACTACTGGGCCCATGTGTGTTGTGTGTGCTTGTGTGCTGCGTGCGTGAGTGTGTGCGTGTATGCGTGTCCTGTGAATGTGTACGTATACGTGCATGTGTATGTGTAAGTGTGCGCGTGTATGCGTGTGTACGTATACGCAAGTGTACAAGTGTGTTACGTGTGTATGTGTACGCGTGTGTTGTATGTAACATGTGTGTTGTACAGATACGCGCGTGTGTATACGTGTATGTGTACACGTGTGTGAGTGTATACATGTACGTATGCTTGTGTATATGACAAACTGTCCTCACATGTCATGGTATGCTTTGTATAAATTTAGCAATCCAATATATAAATATTGCGAAAGCACAACTTTGTTTTGGCTTCGTAAACCTTCTCTCTTCTTTATATCAATAGTTTTTAGTAATCCAATATATAAAGACTGTTGGAGATGCTCTTATAGGATATATAAAAAGTTAGAAACAAGTTGCTTTATTCTCAGTATCTACAACTTTGCTAGGGCACTTTGGACATGGTTCACCACTTTACTTGTTAACTACATATTCATGATATTTAGCACAGATGTGAAGAATTATAATGAATAAGCGGCCATTCGTAATCAGAACAAAGAAACTTTTTATTTATTTATGAGGATTTATGTCAAAAACGGATTGACATTTCTACAAACTCTTGGATTCAACTATTTTGCTGATTATACACATGTGGTGCTCTGTCTACTTTTCGTGTATGGGCATCCCAAGATGGAAACTAATCAACCTTAAGTGAGGTGATTGGCTCGCCGCAACTAAGATGGAGAAAGGCATGTGACGGCCTTAGTAGTCAATCTACATACATCGGAAGTGCACTTTTGACATGTTAGTTCCGTCTGTGGGAGGTGTTTTGGCTCTCGGATGTACATGCACACTTTCATTTAAAATGCATTTCAAGTACATTTTTAAATTGTCAAAAAATTGTAAAACATATAATTGCGCATAACATTATATGTGTTCAACAAGTCGTTTCACGAAAAATGATTTTATGTGGCTTGGGTAAAACGACAAATTTTGGTGTTAAAATAATACTTTTCCCTGGATATATTTTTTTCTTTTTTACACATGCCACATAAAACATCGATTTTTGGGGAAACGATTTTATGAACACGTAAAAAAGTCGATATTCCAAATATGTTTTGTAGATACTGGGTGCAAATGCCCGGGAGCCAAAGTGAATATCGCGTTCCTCATCAACTACTCCTAAAAAAAATTAAAAAATTAAAGGGCAATAGCTGGCATATGAAGTTTGGAGAAGCAATGAAGGCTGCACTTCCACCTGTCTATAAATAACTAACTTCCTCATGTAGCAGAAGCAATGCTCAAACTACAGTTGCGGTGCGTGAACCAATAGGCACGGTGGCAGTTTGCACAAGTCTAAGAAGGGAGCAAAAATGACAGAGACGGTGACTGTAGCACCTGTAGCTGAATGGAGAATTCGGAAATGGGATGCGTCGGAAATTTCGGTTAGATACAAATACTAGGAAAAGCTCTGGCCTGAGGAGGATGCTGTAGTCCTAGGGATGGTTGGCGTACTTGCACCGGCGGAGCTCCCGCCAAAATCTTGGGCAGGCCAGCCCAAAGAACAACACAACTTTTTTTAGTTTCATGGGCCAAATTTCTAGTTATTTTTCAGTGTTTTGGTTTTCTCTGGGCGGGTCGGGTCGTGGCCCACGTTAGTATTCACTGAGCTCTGCCAGTGCGTACTTGAATCCATTATTTGGGATTAAATTGCAGAAAATATGATGGTGGAAGCAATAGACCCAATAGACTTTGGGGGACACCGAGCAACCCACATGCATAGGTGTTGATCAATCCGCCCATGGCTAGAATCTTGAAACCAATGGCCTGTGTCTTCTCCGGTTTGCCCTTGCCAGCTGCCCAATGGTGCATATTCCATTTCCATTGCATATTCCGGTGAATATACCGTGCTGGCGAAGAATATACTCTCACAAGTGGTAAGGACTAACTTGTTTGCTTAACATTTTACATGTCCCGTCACACCTGGATTAACAACTAACTTGTCTCAAATACCGTCTCCAGTCGGTGTATGCTTGCAACAATTGTAGTCGGTACGTGCCTCGAGTACTCGACGTCGCGGCTATCTTCTTGCATGATATTTCCTACTTCCTTATGTCCAGAAAAACTGCCGTAGGTACAGCTATGGACTTGAACTATGCAAGTTCATTTCCTCCGACAGTTTTAGTGGATCGGAGGGAGTATTAATTTCCTTTCGAGTGCCTCAAGAAGTCGCATGTGACACTCAAGAAATGTCTCTATCCTTCCTAGTCAGTTGGTCTAGTAGCACAAAATATCGATTATTCATTGTCAAAGTACAGGGCGTAAAGAAGTGGGCTTTTGATTATTCTTTTACTTTTTTATTGGATCAGAGGAGATACGAAGAAATGCGCGTGGCCGCGGTCACGCAGTTTTTTGGACAAGTGCCGCGTAGTTTATTTTTTGCCGCATCTTACCTTACATGAAAAGAATAATATATATCTCGTGCAGCTGCCGGATTTATATACTGACTTCCCCAGTTATCTCCTCGAGCCCAGCCTTCTTGATGTTTTTTTGTTTTGTTTGAAACTCACATACTTTATATATTACTCAGGCAAATTACAAGGCTGATGTAGGCATCCTCATAAGAAAGTTGGGACATAGTTAACCCATAAGCATCTATGTC
This sequence comes from Poa pratensis, assembly GCA_947311845.1. Taxonomy (NCBI): domain Eukaryota; kingdom Viridiplantae; phylum Streptophyta; class Magnoliopsida; order Poales; family Poaceae; genus Poa; species Poa pratensis. The sequence continues at coordinate 57,192,894 of CAMZMU010000107.1, forward strand.
TAGAACTACTAGCTTGCTTCGCACACAGGTGTACAGCCTCATTAGTCATGCGTGGTACATGCGATAAGGAGCAACTAACAAAGCTATCAGCTAACTCATCCACCTAGCGACACAGACCACCAATGTCTGCTCTCTCATAGTTTTTCGACTTGCATGGCTTCACTACTTCGAGGGCATCACTCTCCACCAGGATCTGAGAGTAACCGAGGTTGCTAGCGAGTCGAAGACCATCTCTCAAAGCCATAGTTTCCATAGTTCTCGCGTCCGCGGCGAGTTCATACCAGATAGCTTGGGCTCGGATCAAGCCACCAGAAGCCTTCTTGATGTTGCGTAGGTGAACATGTGCTAACCCGTTCAAAAATGTAAAGGAAAAAAGGAGGAGAGACACCATCGTATCATGTGATCGGGTACTTCATGCGCACGTGAGCTTGGTTGTGTACGTGCCTCGTACACATGGCCAGAGGGACACTAGCACGGCTCAAACAAACGCGGCCCAACGCCTACGGGGCTGCAACTACAGTTCTGCGCAACTGGCGCACTCAACGTCTAAAACACATGCTACAAGCTCTTAAAATCTATGAAAACAATTGAGTATATAGACATAGGGTGTTAAAATGTTACACAAAATTCACAGTGAGAAGATTTGGGACATATGGATCTCTCGAGGATATTTGAAAGTTCAACAATCACATTAAAGTTTTCATTATTAATAGATTAGTTTTTATTGGCTTGTAGTCCCTGCTGGGTGGTAAAAATTCCACCAATGCAATCTATTAATAATCATCCACAATAGTATAAAAAACTCAACAATAATAAAAATTACAAATAGATCCTTGCACCACCTAGCAGGGACTCCAAGCCACAGTCATCACCCCTCTCTCACCGAAGTTGAGCAAACTTTCTCGTAGTAGAGCTCATTGGATTAGATATAGGGAAAGTAGTTGTGAACCGTAGATCGAAAAAATTATGTGAGCCATAGATCAGAAATATTCATACCTGCAACCATATCAACAACGAGTTGATATCCGGCTATTGGTAAAGGTGTAAAGAAAAAATGAATAATATATTTTATGGCGGTCAGTTTTATAATGATATATAATTCTATAATCTATTGGATTCAAATATTTTGTTGATTTATAAAAAAAAATAGTGTGGCATCCACATTGTTTGTGTGGCCAACCCAAGATGGATCCAGTGGTTGGCTTAATTCACGAAGTCTTTTTATTTGTATCCAACACAACTCGGCGCTCTGTATAGGGTTGCTGCCAAGTAATCTGCTAGTGTACCCTTAGAGGCTTCAACCATTAGCTCATCAAAATACTTTGACAAGAAGAGCATATTTTGTACATGAAAAAGTATGGGAAGCGATGGACAAAAATGATATATTTTTGCTTTTAAAGCATGTGGTCGTGTTATCACATCATGGTTATTTTCAAAACTAATATGGAGCCAGGTCACTGATAGCCTGGGCTAGTGGTTGCATACATTTAGATGCTATAAGAAAATAAAAGGCGGCATATGCAGTTTGGTGAAGCAATGAAGTCTGCACTTAACACACAGTCTATACATAACTAGCTTCCTCGTGTGGCATGATGCAGTTTGGTGAAGCAATGCTCAAAAATAGAGTTGAGGTGCGTGAGGAAATTATGCACACGGGTGGCAGGGACAAGTCTAAGAAAGAGCCAACACAACGAGTGTGGAAACGATAGTTGAATGGAGAACCTTTCAGAAATGGGATGCATTGGAAATTTCAAGTAGAGATGAAAACCATGCTCAAGTCCAAGGTTAGATCGTCATAATCGTCCTAAGGATCAATATTGTACGGTAATCCATAGCAGAGCTATAATTATTGGTAATATAATGATAAAATCGAAAGAGAAAATATTGTCGGGACCATATCTTGTATTAATCTCTTTGTGATATATTTACATGCATATGCATGGGAGAACTAGACATAATCGCACACCTGAAGGCATCTGTTTGCTAGGATACCAGGCCTCAACAAAATCAATCCATCTATAACGCTTCCGTTGATCAATATCGTCATATGTATAAAGTGCATTTGAAATCTATTCAAGAAACACGTGGAAAAATACGAAAAGAAATATAATAGTATGATATATCGTTGAAAACTCCATTCAAAACCTATAAAAAATATAAGAACAAACCAATATGATATATATGAGCATTAAAAACTTAAACAAATTGTTCAAAATAAACTCTACAAAAAAAAAAAAAGATTCGCATCGACGACGTGATTCCATTCTCGCGATCGGTTCCAACTTTCGTTAAGCGTTAAATTTTAATTTGTTGTTCATGTTTGAAACTTTTTATACGGATTGTTTCAAATTGATTGTACCCGTCAAACCGTTTGAAATTTATTTTGAGGAGTAGCTTCACCTCATCAATTCACACAACTTTTGTATTGTAAGTTTTTTGTTCCAATAGTCGTAGACGAATAGATCTGTTATATTGTATCACTCTGCTATAATGTAAGTGTTTACCCTTGAGTGTTAATGTGGTTGTACTGTAACATGTCTCCATGTGTGTAGTTCAACGTCTTACTTGTCTTTTCATCATCTTGGTTATGGTTCACATGCAACATCATTCGGTTCTCGGTCTAGGCCGCCGACATGTAAAATGGTAAGGGTAGCCATAGACACTATGTGCATCGGAATACTTCGATAGGAAGAACGAACTTGTACATGATTAAGAGGGGGGGTGTGGGGGGGGGGGGGGGGGGGGGGTGAGTAGACAGAGAGGGACTTGGGGAGCCGGTGACCGTCTTATCACACCATGGTTATTTTCACAAATTAAAATGGAGCTGGCACGTGAAGTTTGGTGAAGCCCCGAGCCAGGAGGCCAGATACACTGGAGATGCCATGATACACCTTAAAGATGTTAGTTTCTCAATAACAAGTACACTTGTCAGAAAAGAAATAAAAAAAGTAGCAGTTGTCATGTGAAATGTGGTGAAGTAATGTGGTCAACACTTAACACCCAGTCTATAAATAACTAGAGATTCCTCATGTAGAAGAAGCAATGCTAGAATCTACTGTTGAAGTGTGTGAGCTTACATGCCGAGTGGTAGTATTGACAAGTCCAAGAGGAGAGCAAAAATGGCCAACACAACGAGCGGGGCACCAATAGTTGAATGGAGACACCGTTTCGAATGGGATGCATTGGAAATTTCATTTATAGATATATTATTTCAAGAAGTTTAGTTGTACATAGACAAAGTCGCCGTAATGATCGAACATGTATATGAAACCATCACTTGCGGTTAAAACTACTGAAAGTAAAATGATAGAGTAAAGAGGAACGGACTAGAGTCACGATCAACGAAAACTCTCTTTGGTACCCGAGGACTTGCCTGCTGAGTATCCTAGCCACTTAAGTTTAATCTAGGAGCTATGCATGCACCGGACGCAATATGTATTTGTTCATTAATAGACAATATATGTCTATGTAAAACCTCTGTATTCCCTATATAGGCAAGCTGTGACAGTCAAGATCTGTGTTCCAGGGGAGACTACTGGTTAACATAAGTAAAGGAAATAAGCTCGATTGGTAACCAGTATTCTGTTTTTTTGGAAACGGAGGCAAAAGTTTTGCCTCATATATTAATTAAGGAGAGTTTTACAAACAAGGCCAAATGACCAAAAAAGAAAAGGGTACAAACAAACCGATCACTCTCGTGGCATGATGGAACCCAAATGTTTTGCTCCGGCGAGTTGCCAATTTGCGGCCTTATTAGGCAGAATATCGTATCCGTGGGAAACACTGTTTCATCAAAATGACATCACGACAGATATAGATGTGACCGGTGCTGCGATCAAGACACTTGTAGCCCTTATGCAAAGGACTATAACCAAGGAACACACACATCTTGGAACGAAACTCTAGTTTACGCAAATTATACTTGCGAAGACTAGGCCAACACGCACAACCAAAAGTGCGAAGAAACGAATAATCAGGGGGCTGTTTTAGTAACCGAGTAATGGGTGGAAGATTGTTGAGGACAGGAGAGGGCATCCGATTAATGAGATAACAGGCTGTGAGAAAAGCTTCATCCCAATAACGTAAAGGGAGGGAGGAGTGGGCAAGGAGGGCTAGCCCGGTCTCGACAAGGTGTCGATGTTTGCGCTCAACAACACCATTCTGTTGGGATGTATGCGGGCATGACACACGATGAAGAATACCCGTCCTACGAAAATAAGCATTTAGGCGATGATACTCACCACCCCAATCGGACTGCACAACACGAATCTTAGTGTTAAGAAAACGCTCCACATGAGTTTGAAATAGATAAAAAACGGCCTCGACATCAGATTTGTGTTTAATTAAATAGATCCAACAATGGCGGCTATAGTCATCAACAAAACTAACGTAATATTTGTAACCTCCATAAGAGGGCAACGCAGGGCCCCAAACATCTGTATGAACAAGTTTCAAGTGATGCAGTGGAAACATGATGAGAATGAGTATAAGGTAATTGATGGCTCTTAACACGTTGACATGCATCACACACTGACGCCTCAAAATCTGATGAACACGAAAGAGAATTGTTCTTGACAATACTTTGAACTACATTATTAGAAGGATGACCAAGCCGTTGATGCCATTGCCTAGGAGAAAGCTTAACACTAGCAGCAGCATGCCGAGTAGACGAGGACGCATGATGAAACGGAACTAGATATAGACCCCCTTGGCTTCTACCTTGAAGAACGATTTTCTTCGTGACCTTGTCCTTAACACAGAAAAAATCTCGATGAAATTCGATGAAGACGTTGTTATCACTAACAAGCTTATGAACAGAGAGCAAGTTTTTGCTAATATTAGGGACATGAAGGATATTTTTAAGAGCTAAAGACTGCATAGGACCAGCTAAACAAGAGTGCCCAACGTGCGAAATAGACAGACCTGCTCCGTTGGCGACCTGGACTTGATCCCTGCCGTGATATGGCTCCTGAACGTGAAGCCGCTCCATGTCGTGGGTGAGGTGGTCGGTGGCGCCGGTGTCCATCAACCAATGCGGTTGATACTCAGGATGGTTCTAGCTAGTAGAGGCGGCGTTGCCGGAACGAGAGTCATCACCTTGATGCCCTTGGTTGTAGTGGCGGCATGCTAATGCATCATGGCCTCATATGCCACAAATTTGGCAGTGTGGTCGGAAACGACGTCCGCCGCGACCGCCACCACGGCCGCCGTTCTGTCCACCACCATTGCGTCCGCCTTGCTGACCACCATGGCCGCCATTGGGGCCGTAGTAACCACCACCTCCCAGGTAGCCTTGCTGACCACCGCCTTGGCCATACTGACCACCACCGTTGTGGCCACCGTTTTGGTAGCCACCACCACCACCGCCTTGGCGACCACCGCCTTGGTAGCCGCTGCCTTAGTAGCCACAACTTTGATAGCCACTGTCTTGTTGCGCACCGCCCCTGCCTCCACCTTGGCCGCCTTGATAGCCACCGCGACGAGCAGCGTTGGCCGAGGAGGAGAAATCGACCTCGTGCCCGGACAGGTCCTGCATGGCCTCATGAGACACAAGCATCGAGTAGAAATCAGGGAGCTGGATGACGGCGTTGGGGTTGGTGTTGGAGAAGACATTGAGGGACGCCTGAAGAGGGGCATATGCGGTGCCCAAACTAGCGAGTATGTAGTCGACCAGTTCTTCATCGGGCAAGGGAGCTCCGACGGTGGCCATGGCATCGGCAAATCCCTTCATCAGATGGAAGTAATCAGCTGCTCCCATGTCGTGCCGCTTCGTTGTCGCGAGCTTGCGACGGTATGCACGGATGCTCGCCCGTCCCTGGGCGGAGAACATGGAGCTGATGTAGCTCCACATGGCGGCGGAGGTCGTTCGCCCGATCATCTGGGCGAGAAGTTCTTCTGTCATAGACCCGAGTAGCACGCTCAGGACGCACTGATCAGTGCGCACCCAGGCGGCGTAGTCAGGATTCGCCTCAGTTTTTTGCATCTGCACCGGTGCCGGTGGTGATCGTCTTCGGCGTCGTAGGAAAACTACCATCGATGAACCCTAATCGACCCGAACCAGTGAGGTTGGGGATGACCTGGGTCTTCCAAAGGAGGAAGTTTCTCCGGTCCAAGCGGACAGTGATGGTGTTAGGCTCGCCGGCCGGAAGGGAACCGGCGGCGGAGGAGGACTGGGCGGCGGAAGTTGTCAACGCCATGGCGGCGGAAGAGGAACCCTAGAGCCTCTCGCTCTGATACCAAGTTAATCGTAAAGATAGGTTTGTGTGCCGTGGTGTTGCCGTACGGCTGGCTCTTGATTTATATTAACAAATAAACAGATCATGTACAACACGAATACAACAGGGACTCGTATCCGTATAGAACCGGTATACGATATTCTGCCTAATAGGCCTCAATCTTGATTTTGTTTATGATGACATTTGGCATGGAGCTAACGTGCCGGAATAGTCTAGCATTGCGCTCATTTCAAATTTTCCATGAGATAAGCATTACCACGGAGGCCATCGCCATTGGCATTGGTGATGTAGAGCCACCAATCCTTGACCGAATCAAAGCAAGCCCAATCTAGGGTCCTCAAGGGGTCCAACCCGAGCCAAGCAAGGATGCCACGCGAAATGTGTGTCGTGTACCTACACTGAACATAATATGCGCCGCCGTTTCGGGTTCCCTTCGACAAAGTTGACAAAGACCACAATTTAGCCAACCTCTACGTTGCAATCTATCAGCGGTCCAAGCTCTATCTTGGAGGATTAGCCACGACGCCGTGTAAACTCCGAAGGTACAACCAGCATTCTTGAAATCTTGAACCAATGCGCTGCGACTCTTCTCCGTTATGCCAGCTGCCATGTAAGAAAATGGTGCCTGTCACGCTGCATATTCCAGTGAATTAATATACTGGCACAAGTGGACATTTAAAACGAAAATAAAAAAATTGAATCAGAAAAAACAAAATGAAAATAAATTAATTCAGAAAGACCCGTACCTGGGCCGCCCCATAGCTCCACGCGTGTAAGCATCGGGGCAAATATGATTTGCCGGTCGGAGTTTAGAAAAAAAAGGATTTGCCGGTCGGGGAGGAACGATAGCGTCAGAAGCCGTCAACACCGAGGCTCACCCATTGATAATAATTGTTCCCCTAATGACAGCTAAGGCTACTCAACTGATATTGGAACGCCGGTGGTCTGACCGTTCGGGAGGAAACAGGGACAGCATCGGTAGAGCAGAGAATGCAGCTGCGATATAACATTCTGTGTCGCCCTAGTGCAGCTACAGACTAACACGGCATGAGATATGCTTTTCATTTTGGTCACGATCGAGATTACCAAACATGCCATCGCACTACTCCCACGATCTAAATTATATTAAAACGTATGCAAAATGTGGTTTACTACTTCAGTTCTAGTTAAGGATCTATCAGTTTTACTATGACTTGATCTGGTGAGCATGCTTAAGTGCTGGGGGAACATGTGTAGGTTCAACGCCACATAGCTTGGTGTCGACGCCCTCGGAGAAAGTATAACCTCTTAACCTCGTCGAATCGTAAACGCTTTTCGAATACAAGACACATTAGGCGCCATATTATGTGACTCCAACCTGGTCACGTTGGATGCCTCGTGTATGGCTTGGATAGACATATGGCGCCAAGTAGGATAGAGCCTATATAAACATGATCGGCTTCAACCTCTTCGGCTCCGATACTAGGGGCCAGATTTGGACATAGTGTTTGCGAGGGGACATATGTAAATTTAGTTTTAGAGAGAGGGGCCATATTTAGCAACAAAAAAGAAGTACGGTTGAAGATGCCATAGTGCACCTTAAAGATGTTAGTTCCTCAACAACTACACTCGTACAGTAAGAGAGTAAATAATAAGGCAATAGCTGGCATCTAAAGTTTGATGAAGTAGTAAAGTCTGCACTTACACCAGGTCTATAAATAACTTGTTTCCTCGTGTAGCACAAGCAATGCTCGAAACTACATTTGAGTTGAGTGAGCCAATCAGGCACGGTGGCAGTCTGGACAAGTCTAAGAGGAGAGCAAAAATGGTAGACAACGACGAGTGTAGCACCCATAGTTGAAAGGAGACACCTTTCAGAAATGAGATGCATTGAAAATATCAGCTAGAGACAAATGTTAGGAAAAGCTCCGACGTCATGACAAGGTAGTAGTCCTAAGGATAGATCTGGTATAGGAATCCAAGGCTTGGGACTAAATTACCGAAACTTGGATTGTAGAATCAGTACAGGTCGGCCAAATCTTGTATTAATCTCGTTGCACTGTTTACACATTCATACTCCCTCCGTTTATCAAAAGAAGACGTATAAAATTGGTTAAAATTAAATAATATAAATATTGATCAAGCTTAAGAAAAAACACTGACATTTACAATGTTAAATCAATATATCATTAAATGTGCAATAAAATTTATTTTCATATCCGGCTGTGCTATACATACGAAATTTCGTCCGATCCATGTACGATCCTACGTGGCAGCGGACTAGCCTCATGCCTGCAGGGCGTCGAGCAGTTTGGGTTTGAGTCTGGGATTGGCATAGGAAATGCTCTCCTATGGTAGGCTCCACTATTTAAGTAACACATTTTTCACCCTTCTTTCTTATCCCCCATGTTAATGGCTGGACGTGTTCTAGCACTGCTCCCCGGACCTACGTTTCTTTGAAAATTTAAAATCATAAATTTTGACTTTCAAAAAATTCGAAACAGAAATCAACATGTAGATAATATCGAGATCTACTAGTGTGCAAAATTTAGTCCAAAATTCATGTTATTTTAAGCTACCCGAAAAAGATAAATCTAGTGAATTTTCAAGTTTAAACTGCATACAGTCACCACACAGATCCACCCATTTGTTATTTTTACCCAGTGTAAATTTTAATGAATTCCGAATTAAATTTTGCACACTTGTATATCATATCACTATCTTCGTCTAGTATTTATTTCTGAATTTTATAAAACTTAAAACTGCAAATTTTAATATATTTTTAAACTAGCTATATTTAGCTTGGGCTACAAAACGGCACTCTCATTCTAGCAGCCCTTTTTTTGGGGGGGGGGGGGGGGGGGGGGGGGGGGGGAGGGGTGTACTCTTCCCCATTCACATCATCGCGCGGCACGCTCCTTCGCGGTGCAGCTGCTCTGGTGCCCGCAAAGCCCGCCTCCCCGCATGGCCTGCCTGCGCCGCTCGCAGAGTTCGGCTCGGACCGGCCGATGTACCGTACGAGTCCGCCTTGAAGAGCCGGCACCGCGGGTCCATTCTCCGCCGCACCCGAGCTCATGTCGCCCGGCTTGTCGACTACAGCGGTCGAGGGCATCCTCTCCCCAACAATGGTTGCTTCTATCATCTTCATGGTTGCTACTATCGGCAACGCTCTGCGAGTACAAGACACATTTGGCGCCATATTATGTGACACCAACCTGGCCACGTTGGATGGTTCGTGTATGGCTTGGACGGAACATACGCCGCCAAGTAGGGTAGAGCCGAACTCACCAAGTTCGGCTCCATCTTATTCGGCGCCGACCCTGGGGGCCACATTTGGACATATTGTTTGTGAGTGGCCAGATGTGGTTTAGTTTTAGAGGGAGGCAAACAAAAAATACGGTTGGAGTAGCCATAGTGCACCTTAGATATTTTAGTTCCTCAACAACTACACTCCTATAGTAAGAAAGTAGTAAATAATAAGGCAATATACCGTATTATTTTATGAAGCAATAAAGTTTGTACTTACACCAGGTCTATAAATAACTAGCATCCTCATGTAGCACAAGCAATGCTCGAAACTACAGTTGAGGTGCGTGAGCCAGTCAGGCACGGTGGCAGTCTGGACAAGTCTAAGAGGAGAGCAAAAATGGTAGACATGACGAGTGTAACACCGGTAGTTAAAAGGAGACACCTTTCGGAAATGGGATGCATTGGAAATTTCAGCTAGAGACAAATGGTAGGAAAAACTCCGACGTCATGGTGAGATACTAGTCCTCAGGACAGACCTCGTATAGCAATCTAAGACTTGGGGTTATACCCTTAGGGCCTGTTTGTTTGCGATTCTACTTCAGCTTTTGGGGTGTAGAAGTTGAAGCTGAAACAAACAGCAACAAATTGAAAAGCGTTGGCCAGAAGCAAGGTTCCGAAATGAACTGGGCGAGAGTCTCTGAACGAAAGCTAGGCCAGGGGTGCTTTTCCCTGCTTCTCCAGCTTCCCGCAATGTTGTGGACCTGTTGTACACGAAAGTGCCCTGAACACTTCGTATTATTTACGCGAAACTTGCACCGAACGAACCAACCAGTGAAACATCAAATAGCCGAGCCCAGCACCCCCAACTCGACCATTCCCCTCCAGTCCCGTTGCCATGGAAAACAAAGGTTAGGGTTCCCCGCCGCCAGCCACCGTCCGCCCTCCGCTCCCCCGCTCCGTTCTCACCTCTTCACTCGCGCCGTTGTCCTCATCGGTGAGGAGAGCAGGACGGGCAGCCCTCGTCCCCGACCGGCCAGCTACCTCTCTCTCTTCAGCGCCGCCGTAGATCGAGGTTCCTTGAGCACGTCTCCAACTGCCGCCACGACGAAACGCACCGCCGTCCTCGAGCCGCCATGGCCCTCCGCCGTTTGGCCTCTCCTCTCCCTCTAATCGTCGCCCCTAGATCGATGTCTGGTCGTAGGAGTTCGTTGGTTCGGCCATCCTTCAGAATCACTGGAGCAGCAGTCCCCCATCTCTCTATTCTTTTTCTCTTTAGATCTAGCTGTTTTGCCGTGTATGGAGCAGCAGCAGCACCCCATCCCAGATCTAGCTGTTCGTCGGTCCGTTGTTTTTTGCTTGTACGTAAGGACCTACCTATACGCATGTGTGATTGATGCAGTAGCTAAATCTGACGATCAAATTCAGAGTGAAAACATAGAACGATGAACACTTGGGATTTTTGTTGTTGTTGAGGGAAAGAACACTTGGGATTTTTGTGCAGCGTACTGTCTGCTATTTTCTTTTATCTTATTTATGCAGTCAAAACGACTGATCCCCTTACTTCTTATATGTTATCTTATTTGTGCAGCTCAAAAGAATATGGCTTAAAAATATTTAATCAAAAGAATATTGGCTTAACAATATTTAATCAAAAGAATATCCAGCCCGCGCGCGTGCTCCTCCACTCGAGCGCGAGCTCGACAGAGCTGGGCGCGCCCGCCATTGCTTGCGTCACCTGCTGACGCCCGTGCGGGTCCACTTGTCAGATTTCTAACATTTTGTAAATGATTTCTGTAAATTCCCTAAAATGAATAAAACTTGTAGAACTATCATAGAAAATGTTCATAAGATCATGTGATGCCTTGTAATATTTTTGTTGGACTTCGTATGGTCGTTTGGATAAATACGTGTTTCAATTACTAGATAAAAATTAATAAATTGAGATTATTTAGCTCATAAATATTGTAATAATGAATAAAATAAATGAAAAACAACTATTTCATTTTAATTCAACATTTATATAACATCTTCAGCACTCAGGGGCATTTCGTACATTTTATTCAGAAAACTAACAGCAGAAGCTGCCAACAGCACTCTTGCCAAACATCAAATTTCTGCTTCCAGCAGCTGCTTCTAATAGCTGCTTTCTCACAGCCCACCAGCTACAGCTGCTTCTCAAAAGCTGCAGCCCAAACAAACAGACCCGACCATTAGTGCATCCAAACATTTTGCCAGGAAGAACAAACTTTAACATGAGAAAGAGGGGAAGCAATAGAGAGAGAAGGGCAAACATGGGGGGCATATGGAGTGCACTAGGCACTTCATATGTACTAATGCACTAGGCAATCTGGGCCGTCGGATCTAAAACGGACGCTCCGGATCGAATTTCAAAAACAGTTCAAAATTTGAAAACTTATCAAAAAATTCCGAAAAAAATCATGCACATGGCTGACCATGGTGCGCACCGCCGTATTTTTTTTCGCACCGAAATGTCACCGTATGCGCCCTGGGAAAAAATGACAAATTTCTGACAGAAAATTCAAATTTTGGGATCTCAAATTCTGTCAGAAATTTGTCATTTTTGCCCAGGGCGCATACGGTGACATTTCGGTGCGAAAAAAATCACGGCGGTGCGCACCATGGTCAGGCATGTGCATGACTGTTTTCGGAATTTTTTGATAAGTTTTCAAATTTTGAAATTTTTGCCCAGATTGCCTAGTGCACTAGTACATATGAAGTGCCTAGTGCACTCCATATGCCCCCGGCAAACATGATAAAATTTTCTTTTAAAGTCTGTGACCATGTGATATCACGCCATGGTAAATTTTGTTAGAATTATTTATGATGGTCTTAGACCTTTTGCATTCTAGCCATTATGAAGCCCTTTGGCCTTTTACATTCTGATCTTTTGGCCTCCACCTGGACATGTATATATGCTGGCTTTTGCCGGACGCGCAGTTTTGGCTCTCGGGCACATTGCTGCTGTTTTTTGAATTTTTTGAAAATCGTACTTTTTGCTTCAAAAAATCTGAATTTTTTAACACAGCAAGATATACATGTTATGAAGGTACGCAAGAAATTTCGTAAGAAAATAATAAATTTTGTGGCCTACAGAAAAAAGATAAATTTCTGACAGAAAATCCATACTATTGTTGCTCCCGAATTTGTTATTTTTATGTAGCTCGTAATACCATTTGTTTTTCTCAAATAATTTGTACTGTACGTAGAGGACATGCATATACATCGGCTAGTATTTTTTTGGATTTTTTTGAAATCGTTTAATTTTTTTCAAATTTTTTTGAAAGAGCGGGTGCACTGGTGCCCGAGCTCCAAAAGGGGTTTCCGGGCTTTTGCCTTCCAAAAATATCAAGTTGATATTTATCTAACATGGTATCATGAGCTATGGTTTTTTTTCGGACGCGTAAGTCGTCTTTTATCCCGATCCATGTTCCTCTTCCGGTGCTTTGACCGGCGTCTTTTTCTTCCCCAATCGATCTGCAATCTCCCGGCCGCCGCCCCTGCTGGTGTAACTCTTTGCCCACTGCTCTGCTTGGACTTCGCGTGATCCAGCTCTCCAGCCGTTGTACCTGCTGTGCCTCAGAGTGGCAATGAATTTCGCTGCTGTTGCTAGCTGCTGTTGCTAGCTGCGGTTTATGCTAGTGTCCTTGCTAGGTGCGGTGCAAGCTAAGCAGTTGTTGGTTCCTGCCTTCATGGTTCTTTGTAAGTTAATAAAAAAGAGCGTCATGTCATGCAACTCTATCGTGTGCCTTCCCTCTGTTTTTTCGCCGCGTCCACCAAATCCGTTGTTTCTTCTATTGATTTTCTCATGTCATGCAAGTCCGCTCTACGTTTTTTGTCAGCCTGCTTTTCTTTTCCGGTCCTGGTCCTTTGTACAGGATTTCTGTGGCATATCTTTGCATTGTGGATCTACACCCATTCTCTTGTCTTGAACTATGATTTTGTGCGCAATGCTTAATTCTCTTGATGTGCCATCCTTTGACAACCCATCTTTTGTTGACACGGTGTGTGCCTTTCTCCGATGCGTCATCAGCTGTCCGCATTGTTATTTATCTACGCACATTTCTTTGTCTGGGCTTCTTATGCCGTTGGGCTTCTTGTATTATGATCTTTTATGACATGCTCTTCTTCTGACTGTTTCTCGGTCTGTGTCAGTCTCTCTCTTCGACCAATTGTGGTTTGACCCAACAGGCTTTTGAAGATCATGCTATGGTGACACTCTCAAGGTGTGGATTTTGGATTGTTATTTCTTTTCTAGTTTTACACTTCTTAAAATACAATGCTATTGCCTACGCTTTGCATTTAAGAGGGGGGGTGTATGAGTTAAATTTATGATTGTCTTAGGCCTTTTGCATTCTAGCCTTTATGATGCCCTTTGGCCTTTTACATTCTGCCCTTTTGGCCTCCATTTGGACATGTATATATGATGGCTTTGGCCTCCCAATAATATCAAGTTGCTATTTGTCTAACAAATTTCACATCTAAGATGGAGCCAGACAGGGGCGGATCCAAGGGGGGGCTCAGCAGTCTGAGGAGAATCTGGTAGTCGTCCACTGGCCGTTGGTAATTAGGGCGTAATTACTTGTTAGGCCCAAAAATTGAGAAGCAGTTGTAGGCACCGAAGCCTAAAAGGCAACATCCCTTTTCCTGACTTCCTTGTTTAGGCCACCGGCCATGCCTCTTCGCCCGTCTCCAACCAGATCGATCTGGCCGTCAAACTACTACGGTGCCCGCCGACGCTCGCTGTTCCTGTGCTTGCAAGTCGCAACCCTCCAAGGTTTCTTCCAAAGGCTCGCTGAGTAGCGGCGAATACAGCCGCCGCCATGGATCATCGTTGCCGATGGCAGCTAGTCGCACCTCCGCGCCGAGTTAAATCACCGCCAGATATTATGTCAAGGTACACCATACACTACATGTACGTGCAGATAATCTAATTAAATCTCCTTCTACCTCAGTTTGATTATACTTCATTAGTCACAAACCGAGAAAAACGAATATAATAGAGTGACTTTCATGCCGGTTGTTTATATCTCGTATCTGGCCTACTACTAAAAATTTAGATCAAGTCGTTCTTGCCTGTAGATTACAAAATCTATGCTTTTGTCATGTTTCCCTCACTAGTTACCAATATTTGATAAAATTTATAGTCATATAATGTTTTTGCCAAGCATATGTTGGTATGCTGCTTTATTCTGTACATGATAATCGAATATACCAAATTTTACATCATCATCGCTTCGCCCCCCCTATGTTCAAATCCTGGCTCCGCCCCTGGAGCCAGACCCATGGCAGCTTGAGAAGTGAGGCTGCATATATATGTTGGAGATGACTCATTAGAAGAAGAAAAAATGTAGCAATTGGCATGTGCTGTTTGTTGAAGAAATGAAGACTGCACTTAACATCCAGTCCATAAATGACTAACTTCCTCGTGTGGTATAAGCAATGCTCGAAGCTAGAGTTGAGGTGTGTGAGGCAATGATGCACTTCAGCGTAATGTAAAAGTCTAAGAGGAATCATATAACCAAACGCACCGACACCCCTCTCGTTTCCCCACCTACAGTAAACGAAGGCGATTTTTGGGCGACTCTCGCGCAGACCAAGCTCGCCGGCGGAGATCCGCTCGATCCCCCGCCTCCGCGGCCGCTCCGGCGGCGGGAGGTTGGGGAATCGACGGATCCCACCGTGTACATAGCCTAGGTGTGCGTGGGTGGCCTGCCGGCGACGCTGTGGAGATGGTGGCGTGGCCGGAGAGGCTTTGGGCGTCGGCGGCTCCCTCCTCTGTTCTCGGTGCTCCGGCGGAGTCCAAGAGCAGATCTGCCGGCGCGGGCGCGGCCGCTGCTCTCCGGAGTCGCGGCGTGTCCTTCCTCGAGCTGGTGGCCGTGGTGGCGGCGCCGGTTCTAGCTTTTGGTGTTCGGCTGACTCCACTTCGGTGGATGCTCATGCTTTTGGTTAAATCTTCTGGGAGTTTGCAGGCGGATCGATCTCCCTCGCTGGTGGCTGCGGTGGGTGCTGTGGAAGATGGGTGGAGCTGCTGTTTCCGTTTCCGGCGTGAGACGGCGACGGCGGTGTGGTGGCAGCTCGAAGCTGATGCTCTTTCAAAGTCCAGATTCTGGTGCTTGCGCCTGATGGATCTTGCAGCATTTCAACAATGTTGGTCGAGCTCGTCGCTTTGGTGTGAGGTATGTCCGCGTTCTTCGGCTCTGGCGGCGTGCTGTTGGTGCTTGAAGACGTTGGCCTGCTCGGTGGCTCCGCCGTCGCTGCGTGTGTGTTGTATCTTGCCTCTGTTCGTGCGTGTGTGTGCTCTTCTCTGTCTTTGATCTTGTACACGAACTCCCTGTCAAAAAAAAAAAAAAGTAAAAGTCTAAGAGGAGAGAGAAATGGCCAACACAACGAGTGTGGCATTGGTAGTTAAATAGGGATACCTCTTAGAATGGGATGCATTAGAAATTCCAGTTAGAGATGAATATCACGGACAACTTCAATGTCAAATCGACATAGTCGTCGTACTAAAGGAGGATGTACTGGAATCAGAACTGGTTGTACAATTACTTGTAGTAGAATGATAGGACCGATTGATAGAATAACTAGGGATCAAATATTGTATCTCTGTATGAGTTACATTATGGATAAATCAGTTCCGATGAAGCGGACACAACTGCATGCACTGATGTTTTTATGCTGCCTCACAAGAAACCTTAAAGATAAATTAGGAAAACCCCATAAATGAAAGAGTATAATAGTGACGATCGTCTCACATTTGTCGGTGGTTGCACTCCCGCCAGCAGAACTACTATGTTGCCGCTACCATCGATGGTGGAAAGATCTGAATGTCGAACTTCGCTCCCTCCCTCGGCACGGGTTTTATTATCGCCCTATCTCCCGGTTGTTCCCAGGTTCTTCATCAAGTCTTCGGTAATGTCGTTAAAACCTCCACCATAGTTTTGACAACATTTGGGATTGTAGATCTACGCCTAGAATGTTTGTTATTTGTTTGTCGGTGACATTGTGCGGCTATATCAATCACACTACTATTAGGATATATTGATGCTTGTATTAGATTGTTGATTCTTTTCGAAAGCAGGATAGTGCGTACATCCATCTTTTCCGTTTGATTTGATAGTAGTGCATTGTCTAGGGTTCCATCTCTCCCAATTTGGAGAAAAATTACTATTGATGGTTCGATCAGCTCTTGATTTGGGGGATATTTACTGTTTAGAGTGTAGAGTAGTGTTTATTTTTTTCCATTCATGCATGGGTTAGTTTCCGATGTATGTGTGGAAGATCCCAAGTGGGTTGCAAGCCCAACATGCTTGGTCTTCCCACACACAGAAAAGTGGATCTTCAAAAGGTGGGAAAATGTAGAAATTTGAAGGTTTAAATTCCCGTAGGAAAAATTGTGTCGTTTGAACAAGGGAATAAGAATATGATATTTATTTGCAATTCATATGGAATGGAGTTTTCCATATAAATTTTGCAGAAAGACCTCATGTTTACATCTCTTTGTGTGTACAATGAACTCATCTTTACATCTTTTTATGTCTATAATTTCAGCGCCCGCAGCTCTGCAGCGGTGTCGCCGGCACCAGCTCGGCCTGGCACCGTCGCTGGCTCGAGAAGAAGCCTTTCCAGACATAATCCTGGCCGTGTCGGGTACGTGCGGCACGACGGCACGGCGGGAGGGACCAGGCACTGTACGTAACAAACCGTCTCGACTCTCGTCGCGTATGAACGCCTACAGGGCCCGCCGCCCCATGAATCGATGCGTACAGATCCGAGGTTGGTGGCCGGAACAAACGATGGCCGTCGAAAGTGGTCTCCTCACGGACCCGCACGCCCAGCCCGGCCGGTCCCCTCGCTGGCCCATCCCCGCCGATGATGCCCACGGCACGGCGTGACGGCGACCGGACGACGGAGCGTCTCGTCCGTGGGGTGGGATCAACCAGCGTGCGCGGAAACTAGGCACCTAGGCTGCTGATAAACCAGTAAGGGTGTGTTCGGTTCCAGAACGGACCGGAATGGAATGGAACGGTTCCACACCCAGAGCCCATCCCTGTGTTCGGTTTTTAGGTGGAATGGAATGCACCCGTTTCTCGGAATGGCATATTCCGCGTAGATGCGGAATCCACCCGTCCGGTCGATTCGGCCGGAATGAGTGGAACGGGTGACTGTCACGCGCTAATTAATCAAGATTAGCAATAATTAATCAAGATTAGGAATAATTAATCAAGTTTAGCAATAATTAATCCAGTTTAGGAAATAATTAATCGAGTTTAGAATAATTCCATTCTCACTCCATTCCATTCCCTTCTCATCCCATTCCAAAACCGAACACAAGAATGGAACGGTTCCGTGACAATTTTTTGTCCAATCCGAATACAGGAATGGAACGGTTCCATGACAGTGGAATGGAATGGTTCCATTCCATTCCTTCACATTCCGAAACCGAACACACCCTAAAGATACGTAGCCATAGACCATCGGCGCATCGAAATACGTTGATAGGAAGAATGAACTTGTACATGATTAAGAGAGGGAATAAGTAGACAGACAAGGACTTGGGGAGCCGGTGACCGTCTTATTGCACCATCGTTATTTTCACAACTAAAAACCGGAGCTGGCATGTGAAGTTTGGTGAAGGCCCAAAGCAGGAGGCAGCATACACCTGAGATGCCATGAATCCATGATGCGCCTTAGAGATGTTAGTTTCTCAATAACAACTACACTCGTCAGAAAGGAAATAAAAAGGTAGCAACAGCCATGTGAAGTTTGGTGAAGTAATGTGGTCAGCACTTAACACGCGGTCTATATATAACTAGAGCTTCGTCATGTAGGAGAAGCAACGCTAGAACCTACCGTTGAAGTGTGTGAGCATACATGCAGAGTGGTAGTAGTAGTAAGGACAAGTCCAAGAGGAGAGCAAAAATGGCCAACACAACGAGTGTGGCATCAGTAGTTGAACAGAGACACCGTTTAGAATGGGATGCATTGGAAATTTCACTCATCGACCTATTATATCAAGTAGTTCCATAGTACATGGACACAGCCACCGTAAGGATCGAAATTGTATAGGAATCCATCACTTTTTTGGGTCCAAATTTACTACAAGTAACATGATAGATCAGTTAAGAGGAATGTTGGGAATATCACTTATCGGGAATTTATCGGTCGACCCAAGATAAGGCGTAAATCGGCTGGTTTATCGTTATATCGGCCGATTTATCAACATATCGGCCGATTTTATCGGCCGATTTATCTTATCGGTCAGCTATCGGTAAGCGATAAATTAATTGGTCGATTTATCGAAATATCGGTCGATATATCTTGAACAGTGGTTGAGAGAAATGGATTAGAGTCGCGATGAGCGAAAACTCTCTTTAATTTGGTACCCGAGCACCTGTGTGTTGAGTATCCTAGCCACTTAAGTACTTTCAAGCTTGCCAATATAACTCTGCTGATAGTCTGATAGGCTGCCCCGCCAGGAGACTACTGGTTAACAGGTTATCTTAATTATTCATAAGTTAAGGGAGTATACTCGATCGGCAACCAGCATTCTTGAAATCTTGAACCAATGCGCTGCGTCTCTTCTTCGGTTTGCCAGCTCTGCCCATGTAAGAATGGTGGCTGTCACACTGCATATTTTCCAGTGAATATACCGCATTGGGGATGAATATACCCGCGCAAGTGGTACTAAGAGCTCACTCATTTGCTTAGTTAGTAACACTTCACATGTCCTGTCACGACCAACTTGTCTGCATAACATTTTCACGCGTCCCGTCACTTGAAAACCACACATGCACGCAGGCCGTCTCCAATCTGGAAAGAGTCGTTGGGAAAGAAAAATAAAAGGAATCACGGCCCGATCCCGAGTAGCGTTAAGTCGTTAACTGAATCACGTCATCTACTCATCTACTTGCACAGATGTGGAATCACCCGTTGTCAAAATGCACGGAAAACAGAAGCGGACTAATTTTGGGGGGTTGGAAGAGACACGACCGAATAAATGGACAAGTGCTGCATAATTAGTTTGCAAAGAAGTGCTTCAAGAGCATCTCCATCGGCGCACCCAACTCCGCTCCCAATAAACGTTTTGGGCGCGCCGGCAGCAAATTAACGCCAGCGGTGCGCCCAGTAGCAAAAAAGTTGCCGGCGCGTCCCAATACAGCGTCTGGCAATCCCGCTTCGCCGGAGTTACGTCGCCTCGGGAACCGGCGTCGGCGTTAATGGGGCGCGTTCCCGCGCCGTGTTCGCGCGCTCTTCCTCTCCCCGCCCTATAAAGACCCCGCCGCTCACCTCCACCGCCGCACTCCGCTCTCCCTCATCCACGCCGCTCTTCTCCTCTCCCCGTCTTCTCCTCTCCCTGTCTTCCCCAGCGACCATGGCGCACAACGGGCAAGCGTCGGGCAGCGGTGGCGTGAAGATCTGCCTCCGGAAGGATGAGGCGGCGTTCTTCCACCGCCACCACATCCCTGTGCCGTCGGGGATGCGCCTCCCCAGCGGCAGCGGCTGGCAGATGAGCACGCTCGGCTACGGGGGAGCGCTTCCGTGATCTCGTCCGCCTGCGCCGCCGAGAGCTGATGCCGGAGCAGCAGGCGGATCCGGAGTACGCCGTCGACAGCCTCAACTGGGGGGCACTGCTGGAGGCACAGCGCGACGCGGCGCTGGACGACCACGAGGGGACGGAGCGGCCCTACCAGCACAACGCCGTGTGGAGGCGGTGCTGGTGGGAGGGCCGCGACTTCTACACCGTCATGTGGGAGCACGACTACGACGCCCCCATCGACCGCTCTCGCGGCGGCTGGCAGATGTCGTCGAGCTCGTCGTCCTCATCCAGTGCGCGGTCCACGACGCCCACGACCCCGCGCTTCGTGAAGATCGAGCCGCCGCCGATCAATAATAGCGGCAGGAGGATCAAGGTCAAGAAGGAGTCCGGATGGTCGGCGCCGCCGCCCAGGAACAGCGGCGTCACCATCCGTGACTTTGGGCCGGGGCCGCCCACGAACGCGCCCCGCGCCAAGGTCAAGCTCGAGCCAGGGACGTCCTTGTCCCGCGGCAAGAAGCGCGCTGCTACGCCGCTGCCGCCGCCGCCGCTGATGGACGAGCAGGCCAAGGCCCTGTTCCAGAGGGACCTCGCCATCGCCACCAAGCTCTCCTTCGACACGTTCCAGCCGGCGTCGCGGGAGTTCGCGGAGCACTGGTCCTCCGTCGAGAACAACATCATCGACCTCGACGCGCCGTCGCAGATTCCCGCCGCGCCGGTGAAGGAGGAGGTGAAGGAGAGAGGCGGAGGAGCCGGCCAACGTGCCACCGCAGCAGGAGGCCGGCGAGTGGAACGTCGAAGACGCGGTGGCCACGTACGACTGGGACCAGTTCTACGGCTACTGGACCGGCCCTTAGATTAGGTTTAGTTTAAATTTTATCGAATTTTGTATAAACTATCGAATTTGAATGAAAAATGTTAAGCTTAAATAAATTTGACATCTTTTTTTTCTTCTGGAAATCCTATTGGGAGCGACATAGGCGGCAACGCGTGCCGGCGCGCCCAATAGCGTCTGTCCGGCAACTCTGCCGGACGCTCTATTGGGCGCGCCGGTGGAGATGCTCTAAGTACTCGATCGAGGCGGTTCAATGGGTTTATCTGCTGAATTTTACCAGCCACAACCGCCCCTCCATCCCCGTAGCTGCTTGAACGTGCGCGAGGTTGCCTCGAGTGCTTGTCGGAGAACTGAAGCAGCTAGCTAGCGATATCATCGTATTGTGTCATGGTGCACGGAAGGTCACATGCGGTACGTGAGCTTGCACGACACGACGGGAGGGACCAGGCCGGCCGGCTCTGCAACAAACCGTGGCGTCGCGTACCAACCCGAGGTTGGTGGCCGGCCGGGAACGAACGATAGCCGTACGTCGAAAGTGGCCGGTCTCCTCACGGACCTGCAACGGCAAGATCTGTCTTTCTTGCCCATCCCGCACGCCCAGGCCCGCCGGTCCCCTAGCTGGACCGATCCGCCCATCCCCGCCGGTGACGCCCACGGCACGGCGTGACGGCGACCGGACGACGGAGCGTCTCGTCCGTGGGGTGAAGCTTACCTGCTTGCGTGGAAACCACACCCTATATTGTACGGCTGCTCCCTACCACGAGACGTGAATCCAACGGATGGAGGGAGACTCGCCGGTGGGAACAAAAGGTGCTCGCCGCCGGCGCCTCACCGGGAGAGGAATTCCTGGACGATATGTAAAACCATGACTCCGGTTCACTTCCACGGCTACCCATATGCGTCCACTTGATGATAATTTCTTTTCCTCATAATCCTATCTTTCCTAGGTGTTTGGACTCAATCGATGGCTATCCAAGTGTGGGAAACGTCATGGGTGGTTCACAGGATTTGTGTAGGATAGATCTATTGAAATTGTCCTGCAAAAGTTGTTTGACTCTCATGCATGGGATTATATCGCGTAGGAAGAGATGCTATAGGTATCTGTAAGGTAATTTCATAGTCAAATAGCATACCTCATGGAAAATTATTTCACCACAATCGAAGAGAGTTTATCTTGCCTTAGAATCAAAAATTTGACGGAGCATAACCATATATGCTTTTTATCATACACTTTTGCTAGCCTATGTATTCAAAAGTAGACGGCGAGGGCGGAGGCTGCTCTTGGTAGTGTTCCTCCTCTACTCGAGCTCCCTGGTTAATCCTCTGACGGTGGGGAGGCATGCCTATGGTTGCTTCTCTCCCCGTGATAGGCCCTCCTCGTCACTGCAGCCCGCCCATGCTGGCTGCCTCTGGGAGTGTGCAGTTTGCTAGTGTCATGGATCCGATGATGCAAATCATAACTGAGCTGCAAATTACAGATGATATATTGTGACCGTTTCTCCTCTGTCGATGGTGCATCTTGATGCCGACTCCCTTGGGACCTCGTCACCTCGACATTAGATTTGTCGTTCGCATATCCACTGTCGGAGGCCAGCCAATAGCTTCATGTAGGTAACGAGGTTGTGGCATCTTGTGCATTGCCACATGTTCTCGGAGCTCTCTTCATATATTTTTCTGAGAAGTTCAATTTTTTTTGTCAAAATTGAATTTTTGAATTATTGGGCGCTCGATATATCCAAAAGTGGTGCCGGAAGTTGTTCACGTGGTTAATATGGTAAATACTGTTGTACACACTGAAATACATGTATTTTTTCAACCCTTATTCTCTTAAGTGGAGAAAATGGCATTGAGAGATGTAAGGAAAAGTTTGAGTGGATATCTCCAAGTTTGGTTTTTGTAATGGCATTTGTCCAACGGATGAAATTTATAAAGTAATGTGCACTTAAGAGTTTGGTGAAGTAATTGCATCTAAATATGTGTGCTTCTATATACTATGAGGTTCTATGTGTGATGAGTTTATATTACGTTTTTATCTCATTTGTATTATACATATGGAGCTGGAATATAAAATTTCTATGGATATAATTATGTGCCAAAAAATATCATACGATGCAGTATATTTGTGTCGGCGTTTTATTTGCACCATAGTTCAATCTAACGCAGCACATCGCAACCATGTTCCAGATGTCACGTGAAAAAAATCTATTTTTTCATTTCTGAAAATATATATCTAATTGGAAAATTTGCGTGGGTAAATTTCAATTATATATCTATGTCCCTGGTTTTTTTTAGATTTTATAAAACTTACAAATGTGTTTTTTTATGACTTAGAAAGTGTGTACAATGAGAACTATCCTTATTGATTTAGTTTTTATATTTGGCACATGGAATGGACAGGAGGTCCAAAATTCCGAGTAGCTGTCACTGGATCAAACTGGTATTTTCGGCAACAAAGTCGTATGTTGGCGTATCTTTGAACTACTATACTAGTCCCACCATGAGCGCGTGCACATTTTATATATCCCGTTTCTAGTACATATAGTTAGGTGGCAAAGTGGCAGCATACACAAATGCACAGCTTGCATGTGACAGTCGAACGAACTATATATCTATCGAAAATGCCCTTATATATTATGCAGGCATGTTGTTTTCATTGTTCACCTGTCCAGGACTTGATCTTGTATATATACGCACGACATATCGATGGGCACGCACAAACTTCAGTTCTTAGTCAGCAAATAACTAAGCAAAACCCCATTTGAACATATTCCCTCTATTACAAAATATAAGATATTTTAGTTTTCTTTTTTGTATCGTATTTATCTAACCACGTTTCAACATATAGCTTCACCCACTTTAGTCTATATCTAGTCCATGCTGAAATATCTATATCTAGTCTCAATTGAAATATCCAAAACATGTTATAATTCGAAACGGAGGGAGTACATTCGTGTTATATTTCATTTGACAAGAAAATCCCGGGATCTTTTGACATCGACATACTCGTGGAGTCGTTGCCGTTGGGTATATAGTGACCGGAAGGCCGCACATGCACATGGCCCTAGCGAGGTAGCCGCCCATGGAGACGTATGCAGCCAGGCAAATTCCCAAACGGATACCGACACCTGTCGCGGCCACACGCGCGCGTAGCGTTCTCAGCACGATCCTGCCTTCCCGGCCGCCTGCGCCCTCGATCGTCCGCTATATATTTTCCGCAACCGGCTGGGCACCGGCCACTCGCAGTCCCCAAAAGTTCCGAACTTCCCAAACCCAGAGTTCCCACCTCCCTCGCTCCCTCCCTCCCCTATCTTCCTCCACACCCGGCCAGTCGCCGTCCCCCTCTGTCTGTTCTCGTTTCGTTACCTGCAACCGGCGACCTCGGGAAGGAGGGATGGCAATGGCGGTGGGGCGGGTGGGCGGAGCGGTGAAGGTGCTGTGCGGCGCGGAGGAGGAGCGGGTGCTGGGCACGAGCAAGGCGCCCGGCGCGTGCCCGTGCTGCGGCGGACCCGTGGTGGCCACCGACGTGGAGAGCGAGCGGCGCATCCTGTGCCTCCCGCTGTGCCTCAAGAACAAGCGCAAGTACTCCTGCAGCAGGTGCCTCCGCCGCCTCGCCACACTCTACAGCTAGCGTAGCGAGTTCAAGCAGCTGCTTCCTGTCCTGAGGCTGCTCGACCAAGTGCTCATCTATCGATTCCATCCATGGACAATCAGGTCGAGTTCTTCTTGGTTAAGGCTGACGAGATGGTGATCTAAGGATCGAGTGGCTAGTTTAGGTAGCTGGTAGATTAGTTAGCGGGCCCGTTAGATTTAGATGCAGCGCATGTGCATCGATCATGTGAAGCGGCTGCGCCCGACTGGAAATCTGTTGTGATGTGTAGTACTAGCTGGTCCTGGTAGTATAGCTAGCTGGTGCTTCGGTAACCTCTTTGTAAATGGACAAATGCTGGCAGAGATCGATCGTACATCCTCTGTGCCTGCCTTAATGCACAGGCCAGTATTGGAATCGTCTCACTTACCCAGCGTAACAACGCATCTACTGCGGAAGGCAGTCCCCCACTCCCCACGCAGGGGCTCGGGCAGAAGTACATTGAGCCGTCTCCATCGACCCCCTCAAGCACGAGGTGTACAATTTGTACCGATGCATGCACAGTATACGCAGCTGCCTTCCCGTGCCGTCACCGCCCGAGACAGCGGAGCAGATCCGCCGCTTCATAGCTCGCCGCCGGAGCTGGATGACGTTGGAGGAGTGGCACCTCCCCGAGAACGACGAAGGCAAGGTGAATTGGGGCAGCTGGCTCGACCGCTTCGAGCGCGAGCGGGAGGTGGTCATCGTCACCGTCGATCGACGACTCGATGGCCACCATCGAGCGCGACAGCTCCGGGGATGGCCCCTTAGTGCACTCCTCTGGCGGCGCCTCCAGCAGCCCTGCGCCGCGCGCCAAGACAGCGCCTCCACCAGTTGTGTCGCCTCCTCCTCCACGGTGTTGCTCCTCGACGACGACGACGATGGCCAGGACGACAACGACACGGCGTGGTGGGAGAACGACGAGGAGGAGTAGGGAGTAGGCTAGGTTAGGGTGCCGTCTTTGCTCAAATTTCATTCAAACTATTTGTAATATATATATAACAATTAGAATGGAATTTGGAAACCCTTTTAAATTTGTTTGAATTTGTTTTTTTTTTTTGCGCCGTTGTGGGATGCACCCTCCATTCGGGTGGACACATGTCCGGCACCCCCAATTGAGACCTGATTGAGGGGTGCCGGACATATATTTGACATCAATATTTTTTTTTTTGAATTTTTTTTAAAATTTTTGGTCAATAGTTTATTTTCCGACGCCGACAGGAGGTCACCAGTATATCCTTCGGTCTTAGCACAAGAAGCTTCCACGCACATGCAAAGACTTGTTCTGGAAACAGGGAGGCGCAAGAACGTGTGTACTACGTACGTGCGTCAAGGACGAAGCTGCTTTGACCAAGTGGAATAACTGCTCCGACTCCGAGACTGAAGGCAACAGAGGCCGTCGCTCGTTGCAACTGCCAACGGTTTAGAGCATCACCATCCTCCGCTCCTAAACATGGTTCGGCACAACCTAAAGCGTTCTGATTGAGGTCGATGTCGTGGTCACCATTGTGGGCGGCGCACGGGATGCCTTCCTTGACGCAGCTGTCGTTATTCTCGGACGAGCCGGAGAGACGCGATGGCTGCAAAGGCGACACGGTTTCCTCGGCGAAGTAGGTAGGGGAAGACGGTGAGGAACTATCGTTGCCTAGAGGGCGACCGCCAAGCTCCCTTGGCTCATGTGCCTAGAATTTGGGTGGCGGAGATAACGCCTTGCTCCGCCTGCTGCTCCTTCCTCGTCTTCGCGCGTTGTCGCCCGCCAGCTCTGCTGACCGATGACGCCCGGCGTAGCAGCCAGAACAACCTTCGCATTGCCCGAAGACGCTCCAGACGAGTCGATGAACTCGCTGTCCACACAGCACGAGGTCGCCACCGAAAATCATGCAAGACGACGACCCTGCCCCTTAAGGTCGGCACTCCAAGGAGGTCAAGGTTGCCACCTCGACGAAACACCACCGTCTGGAGCCGCTGCCCCGGTTTCCACCTCCCCGACCACAACGCCATCCTGCCCACCGTCGTAAATCCGTTGCACCACAAGGGCCAACAACTTCAAGGCGACACTTTCAAGAAGTAAGCGACGCATCCGACGCCCGCTCCAAAGGAGTTTAGGTTTTCACCCAGAGATGTTGCAACCGCTCGTGTCGGATGGAACGACACCCGGAGGCGACGTCGTCGGCCCCAACCAAGTCGGCGCAAGGCTTTCGCGCGGAGCTCGATCAGTCCGCGAAGCACAGGGAGCATCAAGCCAAGCAAGGTCGCTTTTGCAGACCACCGTACCCGCAACCGGCCTTCAGCACCGGAATCCTCGTCCTCAGGGGCGCCCAAAGAACCTGCTCCATCTCGCCCAGCAACTGCCGCACGCTGCAGCCAGCCCGCACCGCGCCCAAGAACGCCGCCTGAGCGCGCACCTCCACGCCGGCGCCCCCAAAGCCCAGAGGTGGCCCACGGGGCACAGAACCAGCCCGCCCCACGCCCAACTCCCTCCGCCACACACGCTCAGGCGCCTCTCGTCGCTAGCCGGATCCGTTGTGTCCCACATCCGAAGCCCCGCCTCCATTCGCCGCACAACCGCCGCCATGGTCGCACCCACGCCGCCGCTAGCAGGGGCTCCGCTCGGCGGAACGAGACAAAGATGCCCCGCCGCTAGCAGGGGCTCTCGCTCGGCGGAACGAGACAAAGACACCCCGCCGCCAGCAGAGGGTCTCGCTCGGCAGAACGAGACAAAGACGCCCCGCCGCCAGCAGGGGCTCTCGCTCGGCGGAACGAGACAAAGACACCCCGCCGCCAGCAGAGGCTCTCGCTCGGTAGAACGAGACAAAGACGCCCCGCCGCCACCATCCTCAGGGCGTGTGCGGCTTTGCCGACGTCCTCTCTAGTTCCGCCGCAGCGGCGGACCTCTAGCGCCGGCGGCGGTTAAGGTTTCCCCTGTGTCGCCAGGGGAGGGCGACGCGGGGGTGGGTGGGGGCAGGAGCACTTAAACAATATTTTTTTTGAGTTTTGCGTTAGTCAGATTTTGTCCAAGCAAATCACAGCGTTTTGAACTCATAGCACACTGCTTCCCAGAGGATGCTTGCCGGCCGAGCCGGGCAGCTGGTTCCGCCACTGCTTGTGTCACGGTGTCAGTGTCGTAGGCCGTACGCCCGTACGTGCCAATTAAGGAAGAAATAATGGTAGGCGAGCGTACTGGTTAACACCGCCTTGTCCTGATCCTCCCGAGGGCCCAGATCTGGGCCGGGGGCAGCACCAGCACACCCCGCATCCGCTACGCCCCGCCACTCCATGAGCAGCGCCGGCGCACTAGCTCCACTCGGCCGCACCGAGCCCGCCAGAGCCGCTCGGAGGAGCCCGAGCCAGAGCCTCCCGAAGTGCACCGCCGCCAGAGCGAGACCGGGCCCCGACCCGCTCGCAGGGACGCGGGGAATTGCAGGCCGCCGGCGCCGCCCGGGCACAGCCCGGCGACCCAAGCCGGCGGCGGCGACGAGGGAAGAAGGATGGAGGAGGAGGTTGGGCCGGGGACGGGGACGGCGCTCCGTCGCCCTCGGGGGGGGGGGGGGGGGGGGGGAGGCGGGGAGAGGAGCGCGAGGGAGGAGGGGGAGAGGGAAAGGCGGCGCGGGCCGGCCGCCGCCGGGGTTAGTGTTGGGGGAGGCGAGGTTCGCGAGAGGAGAGAGGTTCCGAAAATTATACTCCTACTCAGCAATTAACTTTGATCACTGGCTAGTAGTATAGCTAGCTGGTGCTTGCAGTAACCTCTATGTAAATGGACAAATGGCGGCAGAGCTCGATCGTACATCCTCTCCACCTAAGCTTAATCAGGGGAAAAAATTGTTGGATTATTAGGCATAATTTACATGATTAATTTCAGAATATAAAGCATGATCGCAAGAGCTATTAACATGTTAATCCCGAAAATATTAGACGTATTAATTAACATGAACAGCAGCAAGACATCTACGAACAATTGTAGATGAATTAGTCGTTGGAGCAGCGACGGCTGCAGCTTGAGCGGCGACGGTAGCAGCTCGAACAAGACGACGTTGGAGACGAGTCGCCCGCGGACCCGGAGATCGTCCAGGAAGTCGAGCCGTGATGAAGAACTTGAAAGCAGTCACGCGGGGCGCTTCCCAAAAAGCTTATTCGTCCTCTCCCGTACAGGATCACAAGGACAAGTGGTTCCGGAGACCTGCTATCCCGTTCGCCGGTGCACGCCGGCGCACGGGATGGAGCAGACTACGGTGGCGGCGCAAGGCACGAGATTGGCAAAACCTAGATTGGTTCGAGAGTTTGCAGCGCACGCAGTGCACGACTTTATATAGTGCGGCTCGAGAAAACCCTAATGGGTACAACGTGGGCCAAGTCCACGTCGCACACGTTTTAGGTCGGTTACAGTAGCCCACGATCCGGGAGTGACCCGAACCGACTAACTGTGACGCGTCCGTCCAAACCGTTTTTTCCGGACTGCAAAAATAAAGCTCGGCTCGGCGGTGCGGTGCGTGCGTGCGTGCGCGAGCGGCGGCGGTGGAGGAGGAGCGCGTGAGAGAGCCTCTTGTTCTCACAAGCTTACCAAGTAGCACAACACTCCACTATATAAGGTGGTGCCACTCCTCTCAAACTAGCGGTGTGGGGCTAAACTTTAGCTCCCACTCCACTTCCATGTGTGCTGCCATAAATGTGGGCTTTTGAGATTTCTGAAATTGCTATTGGGCTGCCCACTAATGGGCCCAATTCTAACAAAAATAGCACGCTATTTTGACGCTAATAGCGCGCTATAGCATATCTGGAGGTCCACGCTAAATTTTGTCACTTTTGCGCGCTATGGTACTATTCACGAAATAGCACGCTATACTGCGCCAAAACGTCATAACTTTAGCGCGTTATTTTCTTTTTACAGCCTATCAGCGCAAAGCGCCGAGTTTTCCAGCTTAGAAAGAAGCGGAAATAGTTTTTTGTTTGTCTTGATGATGAACTCCAATCTATTGGTTCCACTTCTTAATTAAAAGATGCAATAGCTAATGCCGATGATTCTGTATAAATATTTTATATTATGTTGTTGCCCCTTAAGATGTTGATTTTAATCTTCCAGACAATTGGAGAATGTTTTTCGTACGTGGTTATGCATATATTGTTCTGCCAAATCTGGACTATATCCTTTATTCTTGTTAAAATCTTTTTTTTCAGCTATATCTAGTATTTTTTTTCAAAACGCTATATTAAAATGGAGTAGTACGGTATTAACACGCTATAGCTTGTATGGAGCATGCCGCCCATATTTCTCTTAACAGGCTATTTTTTACCTTGAGCTTAACGCACAGGCCAGTATTGGAATCGTCTTCCTTACCCAGCTAGCGTAACAACGAATCTACTGCTGGAACAGTGACATGAGTCACACGCAGCGGCTCACGTGCTACGCAAAAGTACATTGAGCCGTCTCGATCGACCCCCTCAAGCACGAGCTGCTCAATTTGTACTGGTGGATGCACAGTAGCGAGCCACAGTTAAAATCACTGTGACTTTTTTTTGAATTTTCCACCACGTATATTCAACATAGAACCACAAACAAAGTACAATACGAAGGGGAAGAAGAACAAGAACCGAGATCGGCAACTACACCGGCGCCGGAGACGAAGAACACCTGCCGCCGTCTTGCCACTGTCAGGGAGAAATTTTCCCTATGAAAGACGAAGCCTTGAGCGTCCGCCGCGCCGCGACGACGACGGATCCTTTGACGCTGAACGACCTTGGCAAGCGCCCTCCTAGCCCCGCAACACCACTTTGCCCCGGCCATCTTCGGAGCCGCCGCCGGTAGAAGCCGAAGAACTCGAAACTTGATCTCGACTTGGAGGCTCCGCCGTCCTCGGAGCCGCCCAAGGGAAAGACGCCCACGGCACCTCCGCGGAGATGCGAGGGCGCCAGTGGCGGTGGATCGAAGACGACGCTCCGCAGAGCGCCGCCGCCGGAGAGGAGATCCACGCCCGCAAACACCAGCCGCCGCGCCTCCACCTCCAGACCGCCGGCGACCTGCAACCAAAGAGCACCTACACTATGTACAGGACACGAGACGGGATCCCCCGGTCTCCCGCCGCCGAGGCGGCCGGCGGAGGCCGAGGGATCCAACGAATCGAGCCGGCGAGGGTGGAGATCTCCGGTGGATCCAAAAATCGCCTTCCCCGGCACTGTAGACGGGACGGGAAAGTTTGAGTTGTCTGAATCCCTCTTAAAAAATCACTGTGACTGCATGCCCGGCTCTTCAGTTCAACCCCTGTACATATACGGCTGGCCGTATGTATTGCCACTGCGTGATGCACAGCACAGGAGTAACAGCCAGTACAAATCAATGGTGGCCAGGCTTTGGCCGGCACTGTGATGCCCATGCATGCTCCCACGGCAGCGGCATCAATGGTGGTTACCAGGTTGTTCTGCTTTTTCGGTTTTCATTAGATCTGTAATCCTTGTACTCAAAAAAAAATGGTGGTTACCTGTTCCTGTCGCGGGTATCACGTACGTAAGAGATACGATTCATGGATTCGTTGGCAACAGGACCCATGGATATGCAAGCTACATGCGTCAAGCAGCTGTAGTTAGGGGCATAAACCGATCAAATCGGATCTGATTTTATCATATATTTTTGTCTCGGATTCGGCACAGAACAAGTAATAATCAGGTGCGAACTCGAATGTGAATGTATCGGACCGTGAATTCGAATTGGAAATGGACCGACACGGACTGGAAACAAAAATAGTCGGATAATACTCAGATGCACATAATTATATTTCTAGCAAAACTTATGGAGGAATTAGCGTTTGAGTAAAGTACTCACTCCGTCCAAAAATAACTGTCTTAGATTTGCCAAAAAGTGGATGTATATAGACATGAAACATGTATATGTACATTCACTTTTGTACAAATTTGAGACACTTATTTTGGGACGGAGTGAGTATGTTTTAATACAAGTTTTAGGGTACTTGCTAATTTTGACAACCGTCCATCCGCTCTAATCCAACAGTGATAAAATTAGAGCTACCTGAAACTACTAAATAAAAAGAACCTGAAACTACCAAATATTCATTTATTTTTAATAAAAAGTAAAAGGGTATTTAGGTAATTTTGTGTCAATGACCCATGGTTATTACCCCCATCCCCAAACCTGGTGGGAATGGCGAGGGTTGATTGGGGCCTCCATCCCCGCTCTTTTCACGGAGGAGATGGAGTTAGCCGGCGACGCGGCGGCGAGGGCTCAGCCGGCGCCGCGGTGGAGACGGTTCCGGGTCGGCCCGACCGACGTCCCGTCGGCGGCGTGGGCGGTCTTGACCGACGGGGCGGTGAAGGTGAAGTGGCCGCCGCTATCCTCGTCTGTCACCTCTACAGCGGAGACGCCGTTCCCTGCCGCGTAGACCCCGGGCATATTGCGGCTGGCGTTGACGTCAAGGGAGGAGAGGTGATGGTCCTAGGCGAGGAGGACGACCTGAGGAGCCGCGTCTTTCGTCTCCAGCTGGCGAAGCACAGCGCGACGGAGGAGCTCGAGAAGTGGGCCGGAGGGAGCCACGCTGCTCCCGCGCCGGAGCTCCGCCGCATCGCGCGGGATCTCAGCCGCGCCAGCCTCTACAAGCACGCGCTCGAGGTAAGCGTGCTCACAGATCCTCGCTCTCTTCTGATTGCTATGCGAGTTTCAAAATATTTCGGATTTAAGTTCTCGTGTATACGGCATGTGATGCGATCTGATCCTAATTCCCTTGGAAATGGTTATGAAATGTTGCCTGTGGATTAATTCTATCATTTTCACAAGAAGTGATGCGTCCATACTTGGGCCTTTTTTAATCTATATAAGATGCAAGCTATGGAGGTTTCCAATGGCAGTTATGTGCTTTAGAGTTCTTCTCTCGCAGTTAAATTGATTGGAAAGCCTGTAGAGAAGCTCATATGGTATTGTTACAAATAGCTGTAACCTGCAATTCAGTATCTTAAAGAGTAGTAGGAAACTAGTTATTGGCACTTAAGCAGTTCAGATTCTATCTCATGTACTGTATGCAGTGGCGGAGCTTAGTTTTTTTTTTTTAGAAAAGGGGTAGTCCCGGCCTCTGCATCATGACGATGCACACAGCCATTGCATTAAAATAAACGAGTATCAAGTTTGTATCATCCACTTATTACAGCAAACGGAATCGTGCAAAGTTGCCATCTTAAACCATCTAATGAAAGGTAAATCAAAAGAAGACTACACATGTTGGAGTCTTCTAGAATGCTGCCAACCATGTTGGCACAAGATAGCTCGGACGACCGCCATAAGCCGGGTACATCCAGTATCCATAAGGGCTCGTTGCTCCAACGGAAGGAGGTAGGACCAGAGGTGAATCCAGTAGATAGCGCGGTGAACAACCTGCAAAAAGTGAACAGCTTTTGATTTGTTAAGCACAACATCGTTCCGACAATTCCAAACAGCCCACAAAAAAGCACAGACACCAATGCGAATTCGTGCTTTAGTATCAACTCCATCCAGCCAATGCCCAAACATATTGGCTACACTTGTTGGTGGAGAAATGTTAAAGGTGAAATGAAAGAGCCTCCAAATATGCCGCACAAAAGGGCATGTTATGAAGAGATGCTCAACAGTCTCATCGGTTTGGCAAAACAACATTGTTTACAGCCATTCCATCGTCTCTTAACCAAATTATCTTTAGTGAGCAAAACCTTTTTACTAAGAAACCACATAAAAATCTTAATCTTTAGTGGTACTTTTAATTTCCACAAATATTTTCTAAGATAAGGTGTGTGTCCATTCATAAAATCCGCATACATAGATTTGACAGTAAATTTTCCATTGGTAGTAAGGTTCCATTTGAACCGATCTTGATCATTCGTCAATGAAACCTGCATGATGCGCCCCACAAGTTGACACCATGCAGTCCAATTGTCACCTATTAATGAGCGTCTAAATTCAATATTTAAACTATTATTGGACAACGCTGTAGCCACCATAACATTCTTATGGCGTAACAGGTTATATAGCGTCGGATATTGACTAGCCAAAGTTTTATTACCTAGCCAAACGTCCTCCCAAAAGCGGGTGTGTAGACCATTGCCTACCACAAAAGTTCCACGCTTCAAAAAATCATCTTTTACTGACATAATTCCTTTCCAAAAGGGTGAGTCAGTAGGTTTTGCTTCCACTTGAGCCAAGGTTTTTTCACGCAAATATTTATTGGAAATTAGTTCCTGCCACACACCTTTCTCATGTAGTATCTTAAAAAGCCATTTGCTTAGAAGACACTTGTTTTTAATATCCAGCACCTGAATTCCAAGCCCTCCTTGATCTTTTGGGCGGCAAATAATGTTC
Source organism: Poa pratensis (assembly GCA_947311845.1). NCBI lineage: Eukaryota > Viridiplantae > Streptophyta > Magnoliopsida > Poales > Poaceae > Poa > Poa pratensis. Next base: position 57,226,698 of record CAMZMU010000107.1, read on the forward strand.
CATTTAGTTAGTCGGTATTTTCTCTTAGACTGATCACTTTGCCAAAAGAATCTAGACCGAAAAAAATCCAATCTCTTTCTTACCCCCACAGGTAATAAGAAAAAGGAAATAAGAAACATTGGTAAGCTTGTGAGAACCGAGTTGATCAGCACAAGTCGGTCTCCATATGATAACAATTTGCCTGCCCAACAGCCTAGTTTTTTCTCAAATCTATCTTCAATCATTTTCCACTCCTTGTTCAACAACTTCCGGTAGTGGATAGGAATTCCTAAATATTTGAAAGGCAACGTACCAACCTCACACCCAAAAATCTGACGGTACTCATTTTGATTATCTTTAGCCTTTCCAAAACAATATAACTCACTTTTATTAAAATTTATCTTTAGTCCAGATAATTGTTCAAACATAGACAGGATCAACTTCATATTCACCGCTTTGTCTAAATCATGTTCTAAGAAAAGTATAGTATCATCCGCATACTGTAAGATCGACACTCCTCCGTCAACAAGATCAGGAATGAGTGCCCCGACTTGACCATCCTCTTTTGCCCTTGCAATAAGAACCGCAAGCATATCTGCTACAACATTGAACAAGATAGGGGATAACGGATCACCTTGTCTAAGACCTTTTAACGTTTGAAAATAATGACCAGTGTCATCATTTACTCGTATACCAACACTCCCTCCTTGCACAAATCTCGCCACCCACTCACACCATTTAGGATCAAAACCCTTCATGCGTAGGGTCTGTTGTAAGAAGGACCAATTGACCTTATCATATGCCTTTTCAAAATCAATTTTGAAAAGAACACCATCTTTTTTCTTCCTATGCAGCTCATGGATAGTTTCGTGTAGGATAACCACTCCTTCAAGAATGTTCCTACCAGGTATGAAGGCGGATTGTGTTGGTCTTATGACTTTATGGGCAATAGTCGAAACACGATTCGTGCCCACCTTAGTAAAGATCTTAAAACTCACATTTAACAAACAAATAGGTCTATATTGTTCAATTCTAGACGCATCCTCCTTTTTGGGCAATAAAGTAATTACCCCAAAATTAATTCTATAAAGGGGAAGGTCGCCGCTCTGAAGTTGAGCAAACAAAGGCATTAGATCACCCTTAATAACCTCCCAAAACTTTTGATAAAACTCCGCAGGAAACCCATCTGGCCCTAGAGCTTTATTATGTTCCATTTGAGAAATAGCGTCGAACACCTCTTTTTCAGTAAAATTGGCAGTCAGAATACTATTTTCTTGTTGAGAAATTTGTGGAAGATCGTCAATACGTTCCTCCTCTAATGAGAAAAAATTGGGATTCGGTTTTCCAAATAATCGCTTATAATATTCTGAAATAAAGACCTTCAAATTATTCTCTCCAACTATCGTCCCCTCATCTTGTTCCAATTGAAATATCCTCTTTTTCCGATGCTTCCCATTAGCAATAATATGAAAGTATCTAGTATTATTTCCTCCCACCTGGACGTGTTTAACTTTTGCACGTTGAGCCCATTTGGTTTCCTCATCTCTACGAATCCGAGCAATTTGCTCGTCAGCATTTTTCTTAGCCTCTCTCTCGGCCACACTTAAAGGAGTGGTTTCAGCCTTTATGTCTAGCTCATCAATTAACAACAATAACTTCTCCTTGAGTTTTCTGTATTCTTCGCTTATATTCTTCGCCCATCCGTGAAGAAATTGTCGGAGGTGTCTAATTTTATTTTGCCATCTTTCGATTGCCGTAGTACCACCATTTGTGGAAACCCATTCTTTAGCAACCATGTCAAAAAATCCCGGCTGCCGAAGCCATGATAATTCAAAGGAGAATTTATTTTTGTTTCCTAGAAAGGCTTGATTACCAGAATCAATGATAAGTGGAGTATGGTCAGATCCCGTACGGACCATTGCATGTACGGTTACTAACGGAAATTTTTGTTCCCACTCAACACTAGCGAGGAACCGATCCAGTTTTTCATAAGTTGGGATCGGCCTCCTATTGGCCCAGGTGTATTGTCTACCCGAAAGTTCAAGTTCTTTCAGGTCAAGACTCTCAATAACAGCATTAAACAAGAACGGCCATCGCGCGTTAAAGTTTGCATTATTTTTTTCTTCTTGCCGTCGAATAATATTGAAATCACCCCCCACCAACATGGGCAATAATTCATGTTCACAAATACGGACCAGCTCCGCCAAAAAATCTGGTTTCAAATTATCTTGTGGCGGAGCTTAGTTGATGTTAGGGGGGGGCCACCGCCCCCCAGCTTTTGGAAATTCATGAAGATTTTTTTTTTTTTTGAGAGCTGAAATATGTATGGTGTGTCATTGCAGAGTGACGCAATATATTTTCATCATTTTTATCTGTGTTTTCATTCTTTTATGTGTGGGTCGAGAATATTGAATTGTATATTACAGCTTGCTGAATAGTTTGCTCTATTTTCACGGTTCATTCTGGGACATATTGAAATTGAGATAATTACAAAATTGAAATTGTTCTGTCCTTAGATCTGATGATCTAATGTATTCATAGTTTCTTATTACTCTCACAGAAGTTTCTTATTACTCTCACAGAAAGCTTTGTTCGGACTTGCTGACTGTGCCACAGCCATCATAGCTCTGATGAACAAACCGCCAATAAGCGAGCCCGTGTACATCATGGCCGAAGTAATTGTATTCACTCCCGGCATACTGGAGGTGCTGGCCGCATTATGGGTCTCATGTGACGCCCGCAACTCTCAGGGCTGGTGACAGGAGGTTGCTGAATTAGAGCTAGAGCTACAGAAAATGAAGGCAAATAAGAAGAAAATGGTGAAGAATCATATGTAATTGCTGAGAAATAGAGATAGGAAGGAAATGGTGATATTTCTTGTACTAGCAGCTTGTATTTTGATGTATACATGTACTAGAAGCTTGTATTGTGACCTGGAAGGTGTGTAGTGTTGCATAATATGAATTTGATGTTGGAATAATAAGAATGTGAGATTTTTTGAAAATATTTGCTTGCAATTTTACTGAATTTAAATATATTGGTTGAAGTTGTATTGTTTCATTTTCACTGAATTTAAGATGACAGGTTTACTTACTAGTACAAGATGAATTTAATAGTTTGCTTGCATAGCAGTACAAGACGCCAATCAGCAAATAAACAAATGGCAGGCAGCAAAAATGATCAAGTTAGCTAGCTAGCTAGCAAATGCCAGGTTTTGGTACTGGGCATGCACCAAACGAACTAGGCCAAATGGCAATTTGTGCTAGCAAACCTGATCTGAAATAAGAAAATGCCAGGTTTGCTAGCTATCGTTTGAGCAGTACAAGAATTAACCGAAAATATAGTCTCACATTGCTTAAAGCAGTATTTGACACATGCTTTACATTTATCATTTAAATTACTCTGAAGTTGCCTGCCAATTGCTTGCTGGCTAGCAAACCTGCTCATGTTTTGCATATATATTTTGATGTACTGTCATGTACTGTTAGTTTTCATCACAGTATATCAAATTTCAGTGAAATTGCAAGCAAGCAACATTCTTATTATTCCAGCATCAAGTTCATACATCCCAGCCATACATCAATACACAAAACCCCTAACAATAAAGGCAACACAACCATACATCACAAACAAGCTGCTGCTACAAATAAAACCATCTTTTCCCTATGATTTTCCTAGCTCCACTTGTCACCAGATTGTCATTTTCATCACCAGATTTTCATTGTTATCTTCTAGCTCCATGTACCTGATATTTCTTCACCTACAACATATGCTTTCAGTTAGCATGAGCATATAGTAGCAGGGAAAAACAATCAGGGGGCACAGCATGACTGGAACTCCACAAACACCTCCACATAAGTGGATAGCTGCGACACACACAACTCCTTCACACCATAGACATCAAAGAGCTCATGAAGCACCTGCTCTATGAAATGGTAACGGGGAGATGGTGACGTGAGCACAGCTAGCACTTGTCTCTTGGTGTGCCGACATTTTGTAAAACAGCTGGTGAGCATGTGACAGTACATAGCAACTTCCAAGCAATTAGACCACAAATCAGTATAACACAAGAAGAACGAGTTCCACCTCACACCTCTCGTCCGAATCGCGGACCAAATATGGAGGCGCGCGAGTAACAATGGCTCTGCCATCCCGTCCCAGAACCCGAACATGAACCCCAATGGAATGGACAATTCCCAGGCCCAGCTAACCCATCGATAGGAAAGGGAGGAAGCATCGGAGAGGAATGGAGTGCGGGCAGGAGGATTGGCTCACCTTGGAATCGAACGGTAACGCCGTGGTGGTGTGCCCCCCGATGTGGTGGTGCCGGCAACTGCCGTCTGCCGGAGTGGGAGCGACACAGCGGTGCGTGCCAATTGCCCAGCCGGCCGGCGATGGGGCGGATGCCTCGCCGGAGATGGCGAGGCTGGCGTCCGATCCCGCGGGTGATGCCGGCGGTGAGGAGCGCGATAGCGCCGCACTCACCGGATCGAAGGAGAGAGAGAGGGCGGCGGCTCACGGGAACGAGGAGGGTGCTCGGTTTGTTTCTTTCCAGGGTAAATACATGGACATGACCATAATAACCCTGATTGATTAAACTTATTTTTTATGGTTAACAAGTATTGAAACGAACGGCTATTATAATTTAGGACAAGAGGGTAACTTTCAGCATTGAAATCAACGGCTAGAATAATTTTGGACGGGAGCTACCTGAAACTACCGGCGGTAGTTTCACAAGCACCGTAAAAGAGCTCCTGAACATGTAGAGGTGGTAGTCAACGAGAAAATAGACGCATGACTTATGCTAAAACCCAAGCATCAATAAGATGATATAAACCCAAGCATTGTGTAATCCAAATCCGCATGCTATTTCGAAATTGGATATTATTATCCATCAGATTTTTTTAAACCGGATATGGATGCTTTACGACTGACTCGGAACCGGATTTGGTGCGGAATTATCCGATGTGTTTGCACCTTAAGCTGAATTACGTATGAGCCGTCTGCCCAATCTGAATTCGCGAACGTGCAAGACGAGCGTGTGAGCACCAGGGAGTACATACATTAGGATCGACCTTTCAATTCACTTTGCCAAGTAGAGTTAAACTGCATCATCAGTTATGCAAAGCCAAATAAAATTGCTATAAAGCGAGAGAGTGCCGTTATTGCATGTTTGAGTTCCCACTTCCCAGCAGGCCCGCACTAACTTTATCATAAATCATAATCATAATCAATCTCGGAGAAGGTTAAGTGCGTGTAAACCATGCGCGACGCATTGTTCAGTGCCTAATCAGATTATCCACACACATTGAAATTGCAAAACATGATTCATGCCCGGCACATGTGTCGAAGGTTGGTGGCGCCGAAAAGGAAGGAGACTGGAGAGGCCCCGTCGGTCAACTTTGGTACTTTGCCAGGCAAATGGGTGCGCAAGAAACAAAAAAAAAGATATAGACATGCTTCGGCCGGTATGCTTTGTTTTCATGGTTATTCTAATTTTGCTTCCTACCAAACTGAGGTTTGCTTCAAACACAACAAAATTTTGCTTTCTTGTTCCGGTTTAACATATTTCCAAAATTAGTCAATTTTGCTTTCTGCACAAACAAAATTTGCTTCAAACACATCAAAGTCTTGTTTCCATAGACCGGAGAATTTGCTTCCATGTGAAAAAAATATAAGTATTTATATCACAGAAATAATCTTATACGTTGCTTCCTTCTAAAGCACATTTTGTTCCAAGGAACTTGCTTCAAGGTGAGTGAAGGTTACAAATATATGTATTATGTAAGGTATGTTGTTTCAAAAGCATCACAATATTGCTTCCATACACTACAAAATTGCTTCCATCCAAATAAGATTTTTTCGTCAAGATCAATATAAACATCATCGCCGGAATTTACACTGCTTCAAACAAATTGGATAATGTTTAGGGATAAACGAGGCGACAACTAAAATTTTGCTCCTATCCAGAGCTCCATGAACAAATTGGTAACCACATGGGTTTTCAATTGTTCATGTTATTTGCCTCCTTGTTCATGTTATTTGCCTCCTCATAGAGGATTACAAGTCCCACGTCAGCTATGTTGATGTAGATGCAGGTTGTCATCCTCGTGGCGATCGAACAACCAAGCGGCAACACGCAAGCTTGGTGTTTGAGTCACCGACCCCTCGATCGGCAAGGATACACCACGTGTGTCTTTTAACGGTCACTTGCCAAACAGTGCCATTGAGAACCGACTTGAAAGAATTTCCCTTTTTATGTGGTTTAACACTATATCTGACCAGCATTCCCCAGGAGTGAGTAGTTTGGCTTTACTGCTAGTTCAGGTTTGTAAATGATATAAAAATCATCAAATGTACCAGATCTAGAACCGTGGCTTGTGTCACGAATTTGTGTGTCACGAATTTGTTTAGAGCCTTAACACCCTTGTTTTGACAGAAAACTTTTGAGCACTCGAAGAAATTTAGAACCACAACATTGATCAGTAATGCAAAGTTTGTCTCTTCCATGTTCAGTAGCGCTAACCTATTGTGCTTACGCATTTTCTTGGACATCTTATATTTAAAACGGAGCGAGTAGCATATAAAAGGTTATAACCAAATTATTAAACACTGGAGTAGATTTCAGAATGTTTTCAGATTATATCTCAACATATTATTTTCATATAGCTATTATCCTTTCACGTCCCCAGTTTTTTCTAGAGGTTTAGTTTATTGGTTGATGAACAAATTGTTGAGTAAACCATGCTCTGTGATCCGGGAAGACACTGATACAATCAGTACACATGTGTAAATTTTTGGTAAGTCTATCCTAATTTTTGCTTAGCTAGGGTGAAAATAATTCAATCTTATGTCAATTATAACTTCAAATCATGATCATGTTCATCTTGTATGTGTAGTTCCATGTTTTGAGCATTGGAGAAAATAAATTTTACGTCAGCCAACATCCCTGATTGCTGGGCGCGACGCCTCAACCAAACAGCACTGACCTTGTGCCGGATCGATGCAGCAGTGCTAATGTGGTCTAGCATGGAGACAGAATTTGTGTAGCACCAGAATAGTACTTTCTCAAATTCACTAGAGTTCAACAATATATAGGACCGTTTTAAATTAATATGAATAGAAAGTGAACTATGATGTCCTCCAGCTAGTAACATTTCAAGCAGAAAAAGGTAGACAATGATGCACACTAACATACAAGCGTCACATATTAAATATAATCCTGAAAACTCCAAATAAAGGCCAAGATTTTCTTCCACATGTCTAGTTCTGAATGCCAAAATTTCATGCATATTAATCATCCACTTCCTAATGTAAAATAAGCTTGACACAGAGAACATCCTTCGAACACAGGACATTATCATGGATGCACATCAACCTAATTCATCCGTCTAACGAGCTGGTTGATGTAGTTCTCACGGTTACCAGCGTCACCACCCTCAACGTAGTGGTTCCTCTTCTTCTTCAGGCCACCGAGTGGTGCCTTCAGCTTGAATGGCCAGAGGAAGTTGTTGGCCTCCTTGAAATGTGGGCCAACAGTCAAGATCTCATGAACAAGGTCCTCAATGCAGATGATGTTGTGCTTCCCTAGGCCCTGATTAGAACAACACATTATGACAATAATCAACTTAGTATGGATACACAAGCAAGATAGAGAGCCAGAAGGGCTGGTTGAAGAATCAAACCTCCTCGATGACTTTGTTGTTGCTGAGGGGGATCCTTTGCTTGTTGAGCTTTGCATAACCTCTCTTGTAGATCAACTCTCGGACGCTCTTCAAGTTAGGGTACCTACACACGTTATGAAATTATATACAAGTTAGCATCAATGCAACAACACCATATGAATTCTGCAGTAATCTGACTCCTGAATAACTTCGGATCTTGGCTGATAGCAATAACAATAACAAAGAAAATGCTTCCTAGTTTATTCCGACATTTAACAAAAGCTAAATAGAATAATAGATAGGGGAGACTAGAAGTCAGGTTGAGTGTCAGATTCATGCTAATCTTATCCACAAGATTATGTACTACAAACAATTAAGATGGCTTAGTAGACAGCTGATACCACACTGATAAACTCATCAAATCAAAACAATTACAGTTCATTTCCATCACAACAAGAGTACAATAAATTAAGCTGACGAACTGCATCACAGTTACTCAAAGTGAACAACATACCCATATGCAACATAGGGCTCAACCCTGCGTAGCATGTTAATGGTGGCCTTGTTAACCTTAAGAAACACACCATTGAAGATCTGCAAAAGAAAAGATTTAGCACAGTGAACACCAGCAGCTAAAAGTTTCAGTAATACATGTATATTGTATCCCAAGGAAGCAACAGAATAATTCACAGAAGCAACCAACCCACCTGCCTCAAACGCAAAAGCTGCAAGATCTTCCTTGTCTTTGGGTGCATAGCATTGATACTGCAGTGAAAATATTTAGCACAATTAACATCCAATATGAACAGACAACACAATCCAAATAGATACCATGCTACTGTCTTACCCACGGATACGGACAACAAACAGCAGCTTTGCCTCGGGACTGACGTAGAACCCACCCTTCAACCGGGCCTCACGCTTAAGCTGCACCAGCTCCTTGTCCTGCTCACAACACACACATTAGCATATGATGTCGGTACTTAACATAGTATTAACTCTTCACTTAAGGCACGGTTATTAATGATTCTATCAGACAGAAAACAAACACCTCAATGATCACTCAGTCTAGTGATTACACCTATCTGCAGCTGATATAGAAACTTGAACAACAGCACACAGTGTGCAGTGGCAGATGTACCAAACCAAACTAAATCTCTAGTGGCCAAACAACTATCAGCATTCTAGTTCAATCCGAAATGACTTCATTACAGGCAGTAAAACACAGCACGAATAAAATAAGAAAACGGTGAGCTGGGAATATATCTTGCATCGAAAAGATGTAAAACTAGCATGGATAGTTAGTTCTAAAATGGAATGAAAACACGCAATAAGCAGAAGAGGCTCTGGCAGCCTGTAAAAAAACTATCTCATAAACATCATAGCTAAGTTTAGTTGCTAATAGCACGCAGATCACATTTCTAACTTCTAAGGACCAAATTGCCATAGGCAATAATAAACTACAAGTGTGTTTATGTTCAATGGAAAGCTTTATCAAAGGAACTGGTCACAAAAAATCTTTGTGTTAAGATGTGTTTATAGATACGACAGGAGGGAAATAACATTTGGTTTGCTGAAATTTAGCATAATGTAAAGCATGTTCACTTCCAGAATTTAGGCAGCTCCATCTAATTTAGCAAAGAGTTGCAAGCGTGTAGAACACAGCATGAGCAATGCAAAAAGCAGCTGCCACACGCTGGCCCTGCACTACAAGAAACCCAGTGCCATGATGGGAACAGCTAGAACTGAAACAGGAAGGAAAGAAGTTCCAGGAGGAACTCTCTGGACCCTCGTATTCAATCTTGCATGGCTATGACTCGACACGCTCCCACGGAATACAAGGGAGGGGATCTTAAGGGCCGTGCTTACATACAAAGCAAACAAAGCAATCAACAAGCTTAATGATATCCAATTACTCGAACCAATCTTTCCTACCGAATCGAACACAAGACACGGAGTGACACCAGTCTTCACTGGGCACGCACCTAAGCCTAATCGGTTCCAGATCCTCATAACACATGTTCGTAGATCAAGGGTGGGGTGAGCAGCAAGCGATCTGACCTGGGCATCGTACTCCTCGGCGTACTCCTTGGCGCGGGTGAAGATGACCTTGCGGTTCTCGCCGGCCTTCTTCTTGTCGGCGACGGCCTTCTCCTTCTTCTCGGCGGCCCAGACGTCCTCCCTCTTCCTCTTCCGGAGCACCGACTCCGGCACCACCACCTTCGCCGCCTCGGACGCCATCTGCACGGTCGACCAACAACGGCAGCCCGTCAGCCGAGCGCTCGGATCGAGACGAGGAGGGGAAGGCAATGCTTTCGGGCGACGGCAGCTTACCTCGACGAGCTGAGCTTCGTGAAAGAGAAGACGGCGGGAGATAGGGGAGGCGGCGGCAGGGAAGGAACTGAGAAGGCAGATTAAGTAGCAGGGGTTTGGTTGCTAGGGTTTGGAGTGGGATCCGACGGCTGTGATTAGTTTCGATGCGAGCATGCGGCTATGGTGCGTAGGGTAGTTACACGGGCTCTCATGGGCTTGGGCCACTGCTTTTAGGACACTGGTCGTTCTGCTCTTCCACTCGAAGCGAATGGCAACCCATTCGAAGCTAACTCGGCGGCCCGTAACTTTTTTTTGAGGAATCGTTCCGCCTCCACATCATTTCCGCTCCAATCCTGAATGCTTTTGGACTTGATGAATCAAAAGGACTTGGTTTTTCTTGGACGTGTGATCCTCCAGATTTTATTGTTTCTAGGCTGGTGAAGGATGTAACCATATTCGAAAATCAATAAAGTGGCCATGATAGCATTCCCTCAAAACCAATGCTTGTTTTTTTTCACTTTTCTACCATGCCTTTTGTAGACTAGCAATGATAGTCGTCAGTCACTTTGATTATTTTTACTTGTTGTGTCTTATTAACAATGAATTTGGACGAAAATAACATGCATTTCCTCAATTCTATATATTTGTCGCTGATTTAGTACAAAATTATACAACCACAACTAATATGGACCAGAGCTAGTAGTGCTTAAAGGAAAGGGGTTTATTTGGGCGCCATGGTATTATGGTACTAGAAGTAGTGGGAGCTAATCCTGGCCATCGGGGCTCCTTTTTTCGAGCTGCCCGTAGGCATGACACAACACGCAGGTTTTGAGGCTGGGCTAGGCACGAGGCCCATCGGGGTCTTGCTTTTTTCGTATTAAGGCCCGTGAGACGCACAAGCTAGCACGAGAAATTATCAGGCCAGGTAGCACATGCAGTAGCACCGCATGCCCGAGCGGCTCGACAATTTCATTTCGCGCGAGGGGGGCGGCCGGGCGGGCATTCTGTAGTTCAAAAATTCGAAAGTTGGGGGAGGAGCGGGCAGGCGGCCCGAGAATGGCCTATCAGGCCGAATTCGACCGTCGAGGGTTGTTTTAGTCCATTAATTGCCAATTTTTTGTTATATAAAGGGCACCCGCCACTCTCATTTCATACTAAAACATGCATGATCCCAACTAGTTTTCTAGTTTGCATATAAAAACCTCAAAGGTGTGGGATCACTTCGATGAAATAGTGTTGACGTGAATGGTATCCCGGAGTTCAAATCGAAGGCAAATGGCATGGATGCACGAGTGTATTGTTCGTATAAAGAGGAGGAACCGACCACTTGAGGAGGCACGTCGTGGCTCACGAAAAAACGGAGGAGCCACGAGTTGTAGTCTTTGTAATTTATTAACCTTTTGTTTTTCTTTCATAGTAAGTTTTTTTTTCTTTTGAGCAAGTGTTGTATTCTTTTTTCTTACCGAGGTTTGTATTAAAGAGTAGTTTACCTACAAGGTATCAATGCGGCAGACTTAATAGAGCACACTATGTATCCAGATAAAACACTTGGCTTCTTTTTCTCATTTTTTTTATAGTTTCTACATTTTGTTCTGAATTTTTTGAAGAGAAACAAGCTGAAAAAAAAAGGCGACAACGGAAAAAAGGATGAAACGGTCTAAACAAGCCGAAATGGCCCAGAACAGGCCACAGGCTCGTCGTGCGGTCACAAAATATCCTAGGCCAGGTTTCTGCGTTTGAGGCACGTGGGCTGGCGCGGCATGGCAGTAAACCTTATTGGGCCGCCTCGGGCCAGGACGGGCCAGTGCGAGCCTGGGCCGTGTCGGGCCGGGCCGATAGCCAGCATCCCCGAAAAAAAAGGTAGCGGGAGTTGAAATGAAGGTTCTATAGGTGCGAGTGCGACAACTACAAATCGTGACCATTTCGTAATGAACAGGTGGTGAATATTCCTACCCGCAAAATAAAAGAGGGCCACACTCGTGGCTTGGAATTTCACACTTGACAGGACAAAAATCCATTTTACGCGGTTCCGATTTGTTTGGTGGTATCAATCACGTGCTGGCCCAGCGGCGCAACGAGACACGCAACGGGGAGGGCCCGCTGCGAAAGTGAAGAGGCCAAGAGGCCTGGATACGGTTCGAAGGAGATGTCGCTGGCCCGCTGCCGACTGGACGTGTGATCCGGTCCATTATGTACAGTGGATAAGCCACGTCGCGTCACACTCGAAAAATACTGTACATAACGGGCAACAGCGGCAGAGCTTGATGCAAACCAGCCCATGCGATGCGACCGGAGCTGATCGACCTGTTTCGGCGGCCGTACAGGCGTGCATGTGTATGACCTGTCATGGGAACCAAAATGAGCTCAGAGGAGCTGTCATGGAGTACTACTGCTTGAGGGTTTGCCACAAAGATCTTCCAAATGCCATGTCAGCTGCGTAATCATGCTTACTATGCTCCGCTATAAACGTGTGATACTGCGATGGCAGCTCGCCGAAAACGATGCTGCAGCGGGGTTGTCTGGGAACCAACGATCCGCGTACAAGGCGTCTCGCATTCGTGGGCTCAACAGCACATGGACGACAATGCATGCAGCCAGTGGCGGAGCTAGCACATGCTTCAAGTGATGTCAAAAGCTCAAACTTGATGGTAATGATGTCATTAGCTAGTACTTATGGAGTCAATTATTATGTACATATAGCAAATCCTTCCCTACTCACAATTTTTTTGTGATGTCGCTTGACATCATAGTCCCTGTGCAGCTCCGCCACTGCATGCAGCAAAGGGTCCATCGATTTCATCTTATTTTTTGCGAAGATGAGTGTCCTTATTTAGTTGGGAGATCTGGCCGACCTGATTTGAATACAAGTTATAAAGTGCTACCTGCGGCTGCGTCTGGAAAAAAAATGTTAAACCTGAAAGAAGCTTCTAAATAGGAGAGAGATTTCATACTCTCGAGCTCCAGTGGTCCAGATCTAAATAAGCTGAAAATTCATTTATGGATTGAAAAAACAAAAAATCAATTTCTGGTGGCTCCTCGTGTTCTCATGACCACAACGAACAATGTGCCTCTCTCTCCCGGCCACGCCTTTCTCGTGCTAGCTAGCAAAAAGCATAGAGGCCTCTCTTTCTTTTCGAATTTACAATATATGACATCAATCTTTGATCTGAAGATGTTGACTTTGTTTGAACAACATGTATCTCGAAAACACAACCGAGCGGTAAGAGATATAGACTTAACTCCGATAGTGGAGGCCGAATTGTGAGTTGTGGTAATCTATGTTGCAATGAAATCAAAGCCAACCCAATTATGTTTTTATGTTGCCTCACTGTGATATGTGGTTATGCTTTATTTCACAAAATTCTTCACTTAAGCTCTTACACCACTAGAGAAGAAAAACTAACAAGGTGTGGAGGTCATCGGTATCACTTGAATACTTATGCACGGTCGGGCTAAAAACAAGAATTGTGATTTGTGATGCGTAGCAGATATGATTCTCATTTTTAACAATTCCATTATGTAGAAAGAGACATGACATGAGAAACTTCAACTTTCGGGACGGATATGGGTTGTCCGCACATCGTCTTTACATAGACAGGTGGTCAATCGAATCCACAAGATAGTGAAACGAGATGTTAGCTACTCTCTTTCTCTCTCCCCTTTCAAGAGACACTCAAGGGAAATTGAATCCATGCCACAATGAACGCCTCCACACGATGTATGACGTTCATTCAGGTTCCTACACTAGTGGGAAAAGGCCTTTCTGTGGCGCACCTTTTTGGAATTCTGTGGCGCACTACTATTTTTTTTTTCTGTGGCGCACGGGGCTTGGTGCGCCACAGAATTCTCACATTTCTGTGGCGCACCTGGCCTGGTGCGCCACAGAATTCTGAAAAAATTCAAAAGAAAATTATAAAAAGTTTCAAAAAAATCAAAATATGAAATAATATGAAAATTCCTAATTATTTGAATTATTTTCAGATTTTTTGCACATTTTGAACTGATACCTTCCCGCTAGGTCACCCATCATCAAATTGCTCCAACCCTAGCACGCTTAACTTCTAAGTTCCACCCACTTCACCTACCCTTGTGCTACTCAAATTCTTATTGATATATATATCATATGAATCCTTTTAAGTCTCGTATGTGTATATGTTATGTATGTGTTATTAATGTGTGTTTTTAAATTTCAGATTTTTCAAAAACTTCTAAACTTTCAAAAGGAGATTCAAAAGTTTCAAAAAATTCAAAAAACTTAAAAAAATACAAAAATCCAAAAAAATCCAAAAAAGCCAAAAAAGCCAAAACACTTCAAAAAATCCAAAAAATTCAACAATCTTCTTTGTTATACATTTCTGTGTCTTTTTTTTTTTTGGACTTTTTGAATTTTTTTTCTTTTTTTTTTGATTTTGTAGAAAAAAATCGTCTGTTTGAAATAACTTTTTTTTTCTTTTGGAATTTGAGGAATCTGTGAATTGCTGACCGGGTAAACGCGTTATTTGAGGAATCTGTGGATTCGAACTCGGATTTTTCTCACGTTTTTTTTTGGCATATAAAACGCGTTATTTCGACGTCGTATGCAAAAGTTATGGCCGTTACAAGTTTTTTTCCTGTTTGTTGCAGAAAAGGTCAAAATTCATATTTCAAAATTTCTATACCTACTAGACACTCAAACCTAACTACATGTCAAAGGATTTTATTTATTGAAATTTTTATCATTTTCCTTTACTTCCTGAAAGACTAAAAAGGCGATCCACGGGGGGGGGGGGGGCGATTTGAAAAAAAATTGCCACCTTTTTGTGGCGCACCTGCCAGGTGCGGCACCGAAATTTTTTTTTCCAAATTTCACCCACCCCCTAGGTGACTTTCTGTGGCGCACCTGGCCATGTGCGCCACAGAAATGTGACTTTCTGTGGCGCACCGTGCTTGGTGCGCGACAGAAAAATATTTCTGTGGCGCACGGAAATTGGTGCGCCAGAGAAAGTCACCTACCTATAAGGATTTTCCTACTAGTGCTAAATACTACTATCTCCGTTAGAAAATACTCCTCCGTTTCTTGATGTAAGGTGTATAGTTTTTTGAAGAAAAATCCATAATATAAAGTGTATTTACTATTTATGGACAATTTGACCCATCAAAAAATGAGACCTAGTCTCGAAACAGGGATTTAACGGATTGTATTCATTTTGTGCCTATTAAGAACTCATCTCTCATGGCTTTTTCCAGAAAAAAAATGAGTCCATTGAATGCAAAATATTCATGCAGAAAACTATACACCCTACATTCAGGAACGAGGGAGTATATGATGTTTTTTTTTCTAATTCAGATGTATCTAGACGTGTTTTAGTGTGTAGATTCACTCATTTTAATTCATATGTAGTCCATATTAAAATATCTAAACATCTTCTCTTACTAGAACGGTGGGAGTAGGTGTTTTGTCATATAATTTTCGGACACTGTTTGATGTCGTGCCCAATTAATAGTTGAGAGTTTTGGGGCGTATTGCAGAATTTCTACTCGCAGTTGCATATGCCTTTACATCATCATTTTCCTGCGATAATAAACCTTTTTTTACTTGGCACCCGTGGCAAGGAGATTGTGGCGAAGAAGTCGGAGAACTTGTGCTGATCTGTGTCTGTAGTATCTAGACTGGCGGCCTGGTTCTCTCTGTATTTGGACAGTAGATGTTGGTAAAATTTGTTTAGTCGTTACATGTTGGTAGTGGCTAGAGAGAAATAGGAGGAGTCGCTCAGGTTTTACTAGAAGCTGGACCATGTTTTGGGTTCGCGAGGTCTAAAATTTGGGCTTTTGGCGAATCTTGTGTTATCTTGCTGTTTCACCAGCTTCTTAGTTGGAGTTAGGGGCTTCCCCATTAAGTCGAAGAAAAAAACCTACTCCTATTTTAATAATCCACCTTGTAACCAGGACCTAGCACAAGCGAGTTTAAAGTTTAAACATCACGGACAAGACAAAAGCAAGATTCGAAAGTCGTGTTTACCCTCCGGTCCGGAGAAGTCAGGTCAAGGGCGTCATGGATAAAGACCGCGGTCAATAAAATAGGGAGTACGTGCTATAGTGGGCAGCAGAGGTTGAGTGCAGGTCGACCACGTTGAAACAAGAGTGGCAGGTGACGCTGGCGCAGAGACTAGCGTGCCCGCCGACCTGCCTCGGAGCTCCATGGCTCGACACGTGTACCCTCTGTTCAAACCCGAACGCAGAAGATAGAGAGGAAAGACGCTGCACCTGCACTACCCCCACGCCACGTCTCCGTCTCAGGTTTCTCACTCCTTTGTTTACGCTGTCTGCTGGGGCATCGCGGTCGCGGTCTAGCTGCTGCTGCGGGTTACTTTGAGCCTCGATTCGTGCCGCTTCCTACACACTCCCCGCTGCCACTCTCGTCCGTGCAGCAGAGCGCGAATACCGTACGGGTCGCCTACTGGCCTTTTCTTTTTCTTTGTCCGGGTAACTCTTGGCTCGACGGCCACGTACGTTCGGCGTTGACTGGCCACTACATTTTTTTTTAGTGAGTACAAGGGGCTGAATGGAAATTCAGCAGATTACAAGGAGGTCCCTACAGAAAAACAAAATTAAAGTCCAAGCCTCCACTGCAACCCGACCACATCGTCGTCCTAGGCGCCGTCGGTGGCGCGCCGCCGCTCTTGCTCTCCAACCTTGGACGGAGAGCCCCCCGAGCGGACGGGAAGTCGCCGATCGTCGGCCACAAAGGACCTACACCAGCGGACGCCGTCGTCGCCGAACCAAACCTCCACAACCTCCTGCACGATGTCGTCGACGCCGGATCCGCCATCCCTCGGCATCCGGCGAAGGGGGAAGCCACACACGGCAGGTCCGCAGAGCTGCGAGCGTGGCAGCGGAGGAAGCTCAGCGCCAGAACTCCGAGGAGCGCCGCCGCCGATGAAGAAGACCTCCACCTGCAAAAACACCACCGGCTCCGCCCCTTCCTCCATGGCGACGCCGGCTGAAACCCCACTCACACCTACGTAGCTATGCACAGATCCGTCGATTCCCCGCCCTCCCGCCGCCGGAGCGGCCGCCGGAGGGCGGGGAATCGCGCGGATCGACGGCCGAGCGGTGGCGCGAGAGGGAGAGCCCAGAAAACGCCTTTCTACTGTGGACGGGGAAAGGTAACGCTCCAAGTGCGTTCAAAAATTGACTGGCCACTACATAAATGGCCATGACAATGTTAGAGATATATTACGGTTGCACATATTTGGTAGTTTAGGATTTGTAATCCGGCACCTACCTTATCTCTAGGAGAGACTTCTTGTCCTCCAAGTTTGTACTCCCATATATACTCGCCCATGAGGCTCAATACATCCATCATATTCCGCCAATCTCTTAATTCTACATGGTATCAGAGCGGCACAGAGGTCGATCTCCATGATTTCTCCCGGGGGCCGCGCAACCCGTACGCAGTGTTCGTCTGCCGATCCGTGATCGGCTGCCCTGTTAGTCTTTTTTTCCGATCTCTTGATCGGTTTTCTTTTTTTGGTTTACCGATCTTAGATCGGATTGAGTCGCCCACCGCCGTCGTCATCGCCGCGCCTCCACTCCGACCATCGGCATCGACGATCTACACCGCGCCCGTGCGCCTGCCACCTGCGCCGCCGTGCCTGCCCCGGTAGGCCGTCGCGGCCTCACGGCAGGCTGCCGCACACCGCGGCCGGCTGCTGCGCCTTCCTCGGGAGGGTACTGCGGCCGTCCCCCTCGGATCGTCTTCGTCGTCATCGCCCGGGACTTCACCGACAACGCCGCCATCGACTCCGATCTACGCGCAGTCCCCGCCATGGCGCATACGACGGACCATCGGTCTGATCAACCGATCTCGCGCCCGTCTACGCCAAGCATGTCCCCGACTACACCACCTGCTACTCTACTCCGACAATCGCGGACAGCATCGGCATCCCTCCCTCGCCGCTCTGCGCGTCGCAACCGTCGTGGAGTCCTCCTTTGCTAGTCTTTCTCTGACATGGCGACAAGTTTATGATGGTCCCTGCCCCTCGCACGCCTGGTACTAGCAACACCAGGAGTGCCTTCGTCCCCGACGCGTTCCCGAGTCTGGCAAACTCGGATCGGCGCCTCGTCTTCATCGGCTTCGACAACGTCTTCTACGGCATCGACCCCTCTACGACCGCCTCGACCGCGTCACCGACGAGTTCTTCTTTGCGTACTCAGTTCTGGCAAAACCGGAGTATGCCTTCGTCCCCGACGTGCGCCTAGTTCTGGCAAAACTATGGCCGCACCTCGTCCTCGACGGCTCGGACTGCATCGGCTACGGCGTCGGCCCCATCTTTGACGACTGCCTTGACGCGTCTCCGTCATCCTCCTCGCGCACTATGCGCATGCGGCTTCATGTGCGGCTTCCTCGACAGCGGCCACGACATCGACCACGGCGACCCCTCGCGCGGCTACCCGACCACGGCACCGCCCAATGCTCTCGGCTCCCTCGACATCGGCACAAGGGCTACCACCTCGCTTGAGCATCATCAGCGTCCTCTACAGTCCAAGCTTCGCGCCGCGACACCGTCCACGACGTTCCCGCTCCTACTGCGGGGGGATGTCAGCCCACTGGTCTACTTCGGTTTCTCTCCAGTCTGACCGTTCGCGACGTTCCACTTGTTCACGACGCTACCGCTACGACTGCGGGGGGATGTTAGAGATATATTACGGTTGCACATATTTGGTAGTTTAGGATTTGTAATCCGGCACCTACCTTATCTCTAGGAGAGACTTCTTGTCCTCCAAGTTTGTACTCCCATATATACTCGCCCATGAGGCTCAATACAACCAACGATTCCACCAATCTCTCTCTATTCCTTCTACAGACAATATCCTACTATATATAAAAGGCCGTGGAATCCGCCCCTTGTGATTCGTCCACGTCGCCGGCGTCCGCTGGCCGTCCGATCCATCGAGCTACGTCGTCCTCCCCACCCCCTGCACTGTAGCAACGAATATCTTCCAATGAACGCACGCCACGTCGCTCCAGTTGCCGTCCGGTCGCATCCGGTTACCCCCGCACGATTATTGGCGCAGGCCATTTTGCAGTAACCCCCCGCCAAGGACCTGAACGTGAAACAAGAAAACTCCAAGGACTTTTCCGCAAAACCATCCCAGCCCCCTCCCTTTCCTCTCTCTCCCCCGCGCGGTGCTGCAGGTCGCCGCCGGCGCCGGCGTGCATCGCCGCCGTCCCGCCGCTTCCCGGACCCTTTGGAGGGCACGGCGAGGTCCGTCGGCGCGCCCTGTGCCTCCTCGCCGTGGATTGCGTCCCGGGGCAGCCCGGCCGCGCGGGATTAGCCGCCGCCGCGCCCGCCGTCCTCCGGCGCGTCCCCGCGACGGCGCTCCGGCGACCAAACGGAGGCGGCGCCGCCACCTACGGGTCCGCCGCGAGGAGGCGCATCGTATGCGGCCAGGCGCGCGTGCCAGAGCACGCCGGCGCGTCGCCGGCGAGCTCGGCTCCGCCGCGAGCGTCTCCGGCCAGATCTGTCCCCTGTGACGTCGGCATGACGTCACAGTGGGGCCAGTCTGTCAGTTTTTTCATTTTCCCCCAAAAAAAAACAAACCATTCATGCAATTTTTAAAAAAAATCTAAATAAAAATTGTAAATAATGTGTACCAATATTTTTAAACATTTTCCCAAAAACAAAAGACAAATATGTCAAAGTGGTCGCATAAAAATAAATATGCACGATTAAAATTCAAATTTCCATACGGCTTCCAAATTTGTTCATTTCGTAGACGTCAAAAGGAATTCAAATGTGTTAAACTATTCCAAAACCGTACGACTTCCGAATTTGAACAATTTCCGAAATGCGGACAATTTTTGAATTCCAAATATTTTACGATCGAACAATTCAAAAAAATTAGCCCACGGGCGCGGCAGGAGCCGCGCTTAGTCCCCTAGTAGGGGTACTAAGAGCATTTCTAGTTCGGAGCCCTGAAATCGGTCTCCAAACTGACACGTCCGGAGCGACCGGACAGTCCCCTAAAGTGATCTCCTACAGCCATGTCCCCCAAATCTTCTTCCCAAACTCATGCAATGACATGCAACGTCGATCCGATATATACCGGATCCAAATTACAACACAAAATGGTCCGAATTCAACATGAAAGTAAAGAAGTTCAACTAGTTGTCTGATACATACCGGATCCAAATTACAAAGAAAATGGTCCGAATTCAAGGGGCAGTTGCACCGGAGCCACCTGGCCTTGGGTGCGGGCGTGCTCATACCCTCGGGCTCCTCCTGCGTCTCCGCGTCGCAATCATCTCAGCCTCCGCTGCCTTCTTCATCTTCTCCTTGTCCGCGAGCTCGCGCTCCCGCTGCTTGCGGCGCCGCATCCTTCACGCGACGTCTCCGGCTTCAGGTCCGCGTCCGCGCCGTGCCTCTGCTCATCGGACTCGGAGGATGCGCCCTTCTCCGTCCAATCGAGGGCTCCATCCACCTCCATTCTCTCTTCTTACGGCTGCGCCTGCTACGGGTGGGGATGTGCGGGGTGGACGCGGCAGAATGAAATTAGCGGGCGGGAGTGGAGGCGGAGGGGATAAATAAAAGTGGCCGACGCCTTTTTATTGTTCAAATTTCGTGGACCCGCGTTAGCAGATCCGACGTGGCAGACGCGTCCGGGTCGCCCCAAACCCTCCCTACATATGTGCTGGGTTTGGAGTTTGCAGGACCGTCCAGTCATTTGGGCTAGGTTTGGGGGATGCGGTTTGGGTCATGTATTTCTACCCAAACTCCGTCCGTGCGGACCGCCCGGTCGTTTAGCGAGGGTTTGTGGACCACGGTTGGAGATGCTCTAATTAAACAAGTTGATTTGGCAACCCAATGTTTGCAGCAACAGGAGTTTTCCCCTGATCGGATTCGGTAACTACAGTAGTAAGCATCGAATGTTTCAACGACATACATACTCAGGTTTTTTTAGGTCGTGTTTGGTTAGCTGTGCGTGTGAAGGGTTGGGTCATGATGTGGGGATAATTTGGTTTGGTTACCTGACTTGGCATGCGTTTTTAGCACGAACCATAAACAATGCTCAGCCAACTTTTGGATGAACGGATTCAGCCATTTTCGCTGAGCCAAACCTCAACGATACAAATTCACTAACGGAGAGTCGCTGACACGTCAGTATCTTTAAACTGCTCCGTATAATCCTCTCTAATCTTTATAACTATACTTTGATTCAAACTAATTTGTAAGCGAAATATGTGCGCGTCGACGAGTAGGTGCAATTCCACTGCGCGGTTTCGAGTTTATCGCCAGTAACTTCTCAATTTTGGATCGGTATTTGTTTTTTTTAACGAATTTTCTCAAATTCGTCACACTCGGTCGACCCGTTTGATATTTCCTTTGACGAATAGATTAATCTCGACGTTTCACAACTTTTGTGTTATAACCTTTATATTCCGGGAGACATATATGAGTAAATCTTGAGTTGTGAATATCTAAGGATGTGTTTGTTTGCAAGGACGGTAACGTAAACGTAATGGGTAACAGGTAACGGGGTGTAACAGCTCCGACCTGTAGAAACCAATTCTGTTTGGTGCAGGTACGTAACGGTAATACATCCCTTAACACTGTTTGGTTTGCCACTGTAATCTGAATACGTGACGCACTGCAGATGCTTTCGAGAATCCCACGTGCAGAACACAACAACGGCTTTCATATGCAATTCACAGGTGCTTCATCATCACAGCTAGAAATTCATCAAACCAGTACATAATTTAACAAACACATAAATATATTTTTACATAAACCCAATGCAACGACATCTTTTAACCAATAGTCATGGTTTAACCAGCACATAATTTGGCGCCACTTGCAAATGCATATTAAGTCATCGACACAAATTCGGAATTCAACGAAACTTCGAGATTAACTACATAATGCAACAAGACGAATTATCTAACTTGCTTTCTCTCATCTGCCACACCATTGATCCTCTTTTGTAATCAAAGTTGCTTCTTTCTCTCATCTGCAAGTAAGCAAGGGTTACATAACAAATAAAGAAACACACCTACATGAATATCTAGACAATCAAATACTCAATTTTTTCAACAAAGAAATGGGATGCTATAACGATCAAGGGGTCATCACTAGTTGGTTTTTCCAAATTAAGTAACTTCAAGAGCTGTAGAGAAAGCTTACCATTTAGCACTTTTCAGCAAGATGTTTCTCCAATATCGTCAAGTACCCATTCTTGAAG
The DNA here is from genome assembly GCA_947311845.1 of Poa pratensis. Taxonomy (NCBI): domain Eukaryota; kingdom Viridiplantae; phylum Streptophyta; class Magnoliopsida; order Poales; family Poaceae; genus Poa; species Poa pratensis. Next base: position 57,248,876 of record CAMZMU010000107.1, read on the forward strand.
CTTCCATCTGCTCTCCACCTCGGATCCAAAGACAACTCATACAAGGCTTTCATAAGTTCATCATCCTCATCTGAAGTCCACTTCCTTTTATTCTTCCCTCTTCCGCGGGGCGCGCTTGAGCTACCCCAAGATCCATATCTGCACGAGCAAGAACAAATACAAATGAGATGAAACAAATACATATGAACATGAAGAAAATGCAAATGAGGTGCAATTGTAACTTATTTAAACAAGAAGAAACCTAGCAGGCAAACATGAATATATATACAAATAGCTTATACCTCAATGAGCCCTAGCAGCCCTAGCAGCCCTATGTCTATTATACATGCCCTGGGCAAGAACATTTCGGAAATTTGTCCACTCGTTAGAAGTTGAGATAGAAGTGATGAATTCTGGCTCGCCTAGTTCTCCCTCCATGTCTTCCAGTGTCTCTTCCATTATCAGCTCGTCATCATCAAGTGGGTCGAATGACATCTTTTGCAAAATAAGATTGTGCAAGAGTGCACACGCCATGATGATTCGGCCTTGGGTCTTCAAAGGAAAAAAAGAAGGGGACCTCAAAATCGCCCACCGACCCTTAAGCCTTCCAAAGCCCCTTTCTACAATATTTCGAGCTCTAGCATGGCGCATATTGAAGTACTCCTCTGCACTACGAGGTGGATTTTGTGCTGTCCAACCACCTAAGTGGTACCTCTGACCTCGGTATGGAGCTAAAAATCCCTTTGCATTTGTATAACCAGCATCGACAAGGTAATATTGGTCTTCGGGGACACGAAACCCATTTGGCCTTGAGATGGCATCCCTAAGAACACGACCATCATGTGCAGAACCCTCCCAACCAGGTAATATGTAGATGAACTGCATGTCAGGGGCACATACACCTAACACATTTGTATCTATATCACCCAACCTTGATCGATATCTTCCTTTCAGATTAGCCGGGACGGTAACCTCTACGTGTGTGCCATCTAACGCACCAAGACAGTTCTACAACATAAACAAAAAATGTGCAAATATTAGTATCTTTTACCACCATTGAGTTCATCTAGTAAATAATATTTTTATTACTAGCTATTTACCTTGAAATACTTCCATTTATCATCTGTGCAATCCTCGGGTATAGGTTCAGGTTTCTTAAGTAGAAGTTGGTTGAGCTTCAAAACAGCTAGTAGACAAGCATTGAAGTTTCTACTTACTGGCTCCGGGCTTCGGTAAAAGAATTTCCCTACCGTCCTATTTTTGAAATGATGGGCTAATACATAGAGAAATGACGCCACTATCTCCTCCAATGATGTGTTCTTTGAAGCCTTTAGACCACCAACATCTCTCACCATCTCACATAATATATGAAATGTTCTTCTATCCATACGAAGCTGATTTATACACATCGCATCACTCTCACCAATAAGTCGGTACAAGTGCTCTCCTCTTAATTCTCTAATTCTAATCCTCCTTTCTATTTGCCAACACTTTCTCCGATAAGCTAATGCAAAAACTAGCCATACATAATAGTATACAAGCATGATGGTACTAGTGAGATTCATACATGCTAAGTTTCTCCTTCGATTTCTCGCGCTCAAGGGGAGACGAGCCATAACTGAAAACTGAAAGTACAATACAATGTATAAGCATAAATAGATCTTTCAGCTCATTGCTACTGTCCACACTTCAACAAGAAATTAAAAACTCAACATTAAAGTTTGAAATTAGAATCTGCTTGCTAAAAGAAAATGGATCAGCTCCTTTCATAATTAACTACACCGACCGTATTTATTTATTCCTAGCATTAGAAGCAGTAATTAATCATCATGCCACGGGGAGCAAGCAAGTGCTTGAACCAAGTCCAAGAAAAGATCATCAGGAGCAGATCCACGAACTAGCAACTTTTTTCCAAAAGAAGTATCCACAAGTATTGCAGGGTAATTCGTACTGGCTAAGTAGCTGGGTAGTTAAGGAGGTTAATTGTGTTAATAGCAGCCATTGACAGATCCACGAACTAGCAAATTTCAGAAAAAAGAAATAAGGAAAAATAACCTAACCCTAACCACCAAGATCATGGATTCATGTGATGTCTGCGACCACCTAGCTATCTCCGTCCGTCGGGCAGAGGAAAAGAAGATCCACGCGAGAAGTCTTGGGGATCCGGAGAAGGAGTCTTACCTCGGAACCGGATCGGCGGCGGCTGCTGTTCCTCGCGTGGCGTCGCCGCTGCTGTTCCTCGCGTCGTGCTTCTACCGGTGATGGTGTTGTCGAGAGGAAGCCACTGGCCTGTACCGCGCCGGCGCCGGACGCGGTGGAGGGGCGGCGGAGACGACGGGCGCGGAGGATCTAGGGATGGCGACGGGAGGGTCGGGCGACCGTGTGAGGTCACGAGGTTGGTCCGGTAACGCGATCTGTTTCCGCTGGGGGGTGGGCGGTATCGAACTTGACCTACGCTGTAATCCGATTACGCGGTATCCGTTTGCGGGCCGATCTAAACAAACATGTTTAACGTAATCAGCTAGCGTTGTAATCGGGTAACGGACGAAAAGTGTCGAACCAAACACGTTCTAAGTGTTTAGACTGTCCGTATGTATGTACTTCCTTAAACCTCTCCGTGAGGAGCTACATATGCAAATGGACGAAAATGAGCGTTGAAAACACGCCGTTACTATCTCATCCGTCTAGTCGGCAACTCCTGTCCCCGTCACCGAAAGGCGAAGGTGGATGCGCACTAGACCAACCGCATCGATTTTCTCAAAACCTCAATCTTCTTATCAGGACCTTATTAGTACAGACGAGTTTGAACGCCACGGACAAAGGCAAGATTCGAAAGTCGTGTTTACCCTCCGGAGAAGTCAAGTGAGGGGCGTCATGGATAAATACCGCGGTCAATAAAATAGTGCAGCTGATGTTTAGGTGGTGCTGGTGCACAGACTCTGAGACTAGCGTGCCCGCCGACTTGCCTCGGATTCCGCGCGCTGTTCAAAATCGGCGAACGGAGGAGAGATCAGTGAGGAAAGACGCTGCAGTAGCCACGTCCCCGTCTCAGGTTTCTCGTCGCGGTGTATGCGCTACGACTCCTCCCCGCCACTCTCGTCCGAGCAGCAGCAGAGCATATGCCTACGTGTCGCCTAGTGGCCTTTTCTTTCTTTCTCTTCTCCGGGTAACTCTGGGCCCGACGGCCACGTCCGTGCGGCGTTCACTAGAATGGCCATCTAGTGACATGCTAATTCAACAAGTTTTTCCACTTGACTTGCTAATTAAACAAGTTGATCTGGCAACGCAATGCTGCAGGCCAATGTTTTTCCCCTGATCGGATTCGGTAGCCAGTGATACGCACTCAGTTTTAGTACTATACATCATGCGTTTAGTCGGCCCCGTCACCAAAGGCGAAGGGGTGGATGGGCACTCGGCCAACCGCATCGATTCTTCGCCAACCTGCTGGCCAGATGGCCACGTACCACCAGCCAGCTCTCCATGATGTCGTCGCCACGCCCGTCCATGTCGGCACGCCTTCCTGTATTACCAGCTTACTCCAGAACCAGCAACTGTGCCAGTTCAATTATTCGATAATGCCACGTCACACACTCTCTTGCACACTTGCGAACAGGGAAATTCCAGACGCACCATGCATGATTAAACAGAGTACAATATATTTTTCAGCGTGGAGGTAGCTTGGCCCTTCGAGATCATCAGGCCATGTAAGTTTTGGGAGAATAGACCACGATGGGTCGGTTCTATTGCTTGTTAATATATAGACAAATATTACAAACCCTAACCCTAAACGGGAGATTACAACAATCACGATTCTCCTCAGTTTATGGGATTAGGAGATATGTCACGTTCCGTGACATATTAGTCTAACACTCCCCTACAGTCGCAACGGGAGGAGGATGGACGTTGAGACTGGACCGAAAATCCAGAAACAATGGTGATGGCAATCCCTTCGTCAAGATGTCAGCAAACTGTCGAGACGAGGGGACATGTAGCACACGGACTTGACCCAAGGCAACACGATCACGGACGAAGTGGAGATCAATCTCGATGTGCTTGGTTCACTGATGCTGGACGGGGTTTGTGGACATGTAGACAGCGCTAACGTTGTCGCAGAACACAACCGTAGCAGGAGGAGACGGTCGATGAAGCTCGTGGAGGAGTTGCCGAATCCAACTCGCCTCAGCGACGGCGTTGGCGACATCACGATACTCAGCTTCGGCACTGGAGCGAGAAACCGTGTGTTGCCGCTTGGATGACCAAGAGACTAGGTTGTCACCTAGGTAGACGCAGAAACCCGACGTAGAGCGGCGGGTGTCGGGACAACCAGCCCAGTCAGCGTCGGTGTAGGTGATCATGGAGTCTGGTGATGACGAGTAGAGCTGGAGTCCATGAGAGATCGTGCCCTTGACATAGCGCAAGATGCGCTTGATGGCCGCAAGATGCTGCGCGCGAGGGTCGTGCATATGGAGACACACTTGCTGGACCGCATAGGCGATGTCGGGGCGCGTGAAGGTGAGGTATTGCAGAGCCCCAGCGAGACTCCGATACTCGGTGGGATCAGCCACAGGAGGGCCGGCGGTGGTCGCGAGCTTAGGCGATGTGTCGACAGGTGTCGAGGTAGGCGTGCAGCCGGTCATGCCGGCCTTGTCCAGAATCTCGGCGGCGTACTTGGCTTGCGAGAGATGCATGCTGGAGGAGTCGCGGGAGACCGCGATGCCGAGGAAGTAGTGGAGGCTGCCCATGTCGGTCATGGCGAACTCGGAGCTGAGGAAGGCCGTGATCCTGTCGAGCAGGCTAGTCGATGAAGCAGTGAGCACGATGTCGTCGACGTAGAGAAGAAGAAAGGCCGTGCCTTCCGCGCACTGGAGGACGAACATCGAGGTGTCCGAGCGCGAACATGTGAAGCCAGTGGAGGTGATGAATGTCGCGAAGCGCTGGTACCACGCACGAGGGGCCTGCTTGAGACCGTACAGAGAACGGTTCAGCCGGCACACGTGGTCGGGGCGAGTGGAGTCGATGAAGCCGTTGGTTGGCGGCAGTAGACGACTTCGGCGAGAGTACCATGGAGGAAAGCGTTCTTGACATCAAGCTGACGAGTCCCCCAGTTGAGGGAGAGCGCGATGGAGAGGATGACGCGCACCGTGGCCGGTTTGACAACCGGGCTGAACGTCTCGTCGAAGTCGACGCCTTGCTCCTGAGAGAAGCCGCGAAGCACCCAGCGTGCTTTGTAGCGGTCGAGAGAGCCATCAGGCTTGAGCTTGTGGCGAAACACCCACTTGCCGGAGACGATGTTAGCGTGCGAGGGAGGGGGCACAAGATCCCAAGTCTTGTTGCCGAGAAGAGCGCGATACTCCGCCGTCATGGCATCGAGCCAGTTGGGATCCTTGAGAGCAGCCCGAGCAGAGGTGGGAACCGGTGAGTACCTGCTGACAGAGGAAACATGCAGGTTAAGCCGCTCGCGGGGACCCCGATGGATACCGGATGTGCTGCGCGTGTGATGAACAGGCACGAGGTGGTGACGGTGGTGACGATGGTGCCGAAGGTGGCGAGGGAGGAGCCGTGGTGGCGAGGGAGGTGGTGATGGGTGCTCGGTGGGGGCAGGTGTAGGTGTAGGGGGAACAACTATAGGTAGGTCATCGTCGAGAAAGTTGTAGGTGTTAGCGGTGGGTGACTCTGTGGAGGCAAAGGGAAAAGTCATTTCATCAAAAACAACATGACGAGAGATAATTATATGAAAAGAAGTAAGATCCATGCACCGGTACCCCTTATGATGAGAAGAATAACCGAGAAAGACGCACGCACTCGAACGCGGTGACAGTTTATGTGGCATGGTGGAAGCTATATTAGGGTAACAGAGGCAGCCAAAAACACGGAGTGACGAGTAGTCGGGATGGGTGTCGTAAAGAGCGTAATATGGGGAGGGGGCTGAGATAGTTTTGGTGGGAAGACGATTAAGAACATAGGTGGCGGTGTGTAGGGCTTCGACCCAAAAACGAGGTGGGAGGTGAGCTTGAAAAAGGAGGGAGCGAACGATGTCGTTGACAGTGCGAATGATGCGTTCAGCCTTGCCGTTTTGGGGCGAGGTATAGGGACAAGAGAAACGGATGTGAATGCCGTGCGTGGTGGCAAGGGAGTGGAGTTTGTTGTTATCGAACTCGCGACCATTATCGCATTGGATGGACTTAATAGGTAAACCAAATTGGGTACGAACGAACGCATGAAAAGATGAAAGAGTGGCGTAGGTGTCCGATTTTTGGCGTAAAGGAAAAGTCCACAAAAAATGAGTAAAGTCATCAAGGATCACAAGGAAATATTTATTACCCGACACACTTAAAATTGGAGAGGTCCAAAGATCACAATGTACTAACTCAAACGGACGAGTGGTGCAACTAGTAGAAGATGAAAAAGGTAAACGAACATGACGCCCTAGTTGGCAAGCATGACAAAGAGAACTGTCTTTTATTTGTTTGCTACATGGAAGTGAAACATGTTGAACTAGACGACGAAGAGCATCATGTCCTGGATGGCCGAGGCGACGGTGCCAGACGTCCGGGGTGTCGGTGATCGAGGTGAGAGCGCGGGGGGGCGGCAAGAATGGATAAAGCTCCCCCGTGCTACTGCAACGAATAAGCTCACGCCGGGTAGGAAGATCCTTCACAGAAAAACCGAGAGGGTCAAACTCGACAGAACAATTATTATCAGTGGTGAATTGTCTAACGGAAATAAGATTCTTAATAATGCGTGGAGTGACAAGAACGTTGTTTAGGTGAAGTGGGCGATTACTGAAAAAAGAAGGAACAGAAACGTGACCAGAGGTGGAGACGGGGAGAGTGGAACCGTCTCCGACTACGACATGAGAAAACCTAGGATGGGAAGATAGAGAGGAGAGAGTACCGGGGTCGGAGGAGAGGTGTGCCGTGGCACCGGTGTCCATGATCCACTCCGGATGTGGAGGCTGCAGGGTCATGGTGTTGAAGTGCTGCGCGAGAGCAGCAGGATCCCATGTCGGTGATGAAGCGCGGGGCGCGCTGGGGGCGCCGTAGTAGCCCGCGCCGTAGGGGGCGCCGCTGGGGGCGCCGTGGTAGCCCTGGCCATGAGGAGCGCCGCCGTGATAGCCCTGGCCGTGGGCGTTGAAGAAAGCAGGCGCGGGTGGAGGGGCGGCCATGTATGCGTGGGCACGAGCGTGCGGGCGAGGACCCGCACCGAGGATGCTGCTCGCGTTCCCGGCGCCGGACTGCTGCATGGGCCACATCTGGATGGCCCCCGTCCATGGATTGAACGGAGTTGGCATGGGGAGGGTGGCACCGTGGTGCTTGTTGCCGTAGTAGGGCTTTTTGCCCTTGTATTTGCCGTAGCCCGAGCCGCCGTGGTGAGGGTTAGGCGGAGGTCTCCATGGCTGCGTGCTGGGCGTGCCAGAAGTGCCGGCGGGGATGGCCGGGACCGAGGGGCCGCTGCCGGGGCCGCCCTTGGCGGCGACGAAAGCCGAGGCGGAGGCGGAGGCAGAGGAGGCGGCGGAGCGCCGAGTCGCCTTCAGCTCGTGGAGCAGCAACATGTTTCGAAACTCGAGGAACGAGGGGTAGGGTTTGAGCAGCGGGGCGAGGTCGGCGATGGCGTTGAAGTCCTCGTGGAGGCCCTTGATCACGTTTGTCACGAGATCGGTGTCGAACACGGGGGCGCCGACTTCCGCCAGGGCATCCGCGGCGGTCTTCTGGAGATGGAGATAGTCGCTGATGGACCGATCCCCTGCCGGATGTTGCGGAACTCCTCGGAGAGATAAATCTCGCGAGTCTTCTGGTTGTCGCTGAAGAGCGCCGTGACGGCCGTCCAGACCGTGTAGGCGGTGGCGTCCGAGGTCATGACGAGGTCCACAATGTCCATGGACATGGAGCCGTAGAGCCAGCGGAGCACGGTGGCGTCGAGGCGAAGCCATGTGGGGTCGGAGGGAGGGGTGGCGGTGGAGAGGTGATCTTCCAGCGCGTAGGTGGTGACGGCGATGTTGAAGAACGTGCGCCACTTAGGGAAGGAGGGCACCTTGAGGTCGAGGACGACCGTGACGAGGGAGCGGACGTTCTGGATGGCCGTCGCTTGGGCCCAGAGGTGGGCGTCGGGGTGTGGCTCAGAGGGCGCCATGGGAGACGAGGGGGAGAAGGGAGGAGGTTGGCGGCTGCTAGACCTAGGCGGGTGCGCCGTCGTTGGGGGCGGAAGCGAGGGAGGAGAAGATCGAACCTAATCTGATACCATGTAAGTTTTGGGAGAATAGACCACGATGGGTCGGTTCCATTGCTTGTTAATATATAGACAAATATTACAAACCCGAATCCTAAACGGGAGATTACAACAATCACGATTCTCCTCAGTTTATGGGATTAGGAGATATGTCATGTTCCATGACATATTAGTCTAACAGGCCAAGCCAAAAATACAACGACCTCTGCACTCGTTTGCATATGGACGCGTGTCTCCCGTGATCCAGAGCCCGTGCCACGTCGCAGGGAGCTGTCGACAGACCGGCCGGTTCCGTGTTTCCAAGCGGATTGGATCATTTTTTCGGTGGAGAAAAAGTAGTGAGAAAAAGGAGTTTTTTTGAAAGCATACGTATAAATATATTAAGGAAATACGGAGTACAGTACACGTACACAACGAGAGGAAGGGTCCGGAAGAACACACAGACCCATACAAAGTGCAAAAACCCCCCGAAGAACATCGAAATTACAACGAGGTCCTTGAAGAGCTCTGCACGAACAGCACCAGCACGTCGCTCTTCTCCGGCGCCGACCACCGAGAGAGGAAGCAACGAAATCCAGCTCGCCCGAGAAGGAAGAAGCTCCATCGCCATAAGAGGCTTTGTGAACCGCCGAAAGAAGCACCGAGGTGCCCACATCTCGCTGTGGCACGCAGGTCGGGGAACTTCCCCGAGCTCACCTTCCTTCTCCAGATCCGGCCGCTCCGGTCGACGCCGTCGAGGAACGGAGCCAGATCCGCCACCCGCGGACCACCATCCAGCATAGGCCGCAGCGTCCTCCAGCCCGCCGCCAAGCACAACAGTGCGACGGCAACAGCTCCTGCACACAAATCCCTCTCTCCCCAACGGCGCCGGAGAGAACGCCGCCGCGACGCGAACAAGAGAGGGAAGCAAAAGACCATAACGAGCACGTCGCCGCGCCGACGTGCTCGCCTAGACAGACGGGCTCCGCATCTCCAAGACCTCGCCGATCTGCACCAACGAGACGAAGAACCGAAGCAGATACATCGTGACGGCGGCATCAGTAGATCGCCACCACCACAAACACCTAATAGCCTAGCTAAACTAACTAGCTATACAAAGATCCAGTCAACAGATCAGCCCCCCTCCCCTCTCCGCCGGCACCGGGGCCGACGAGAGAGGAGGGCGGCGAATCTGCCGACGGAAAGGTGGTTCGCCCTCCTGTCGCCCTCTTTGGAACTGTAGAGAGAGGGGAAAGAAGAGAGCAGATCCGGTAGATGGTTGTTGGCTAGAAAAAGGAGTTTGATTATATCTCTCCATCGTGCGCCGTCGCCGCCGGATACTATACCCTGGCAAAGAGAGAACCGCCGAATCAAACCATACGTGCGCGTAGACGTCGACCCGTGAGACAGCAGCACCTTTGTCCGGGCAGCTTTAACTATGTCGATCGTCCAATAAGGGTCGCCACGTCGGCACGTCCCGTTCTACTTTGGGAAGGAACAGCTACTCCGTACGTGTTTGTTTCGAGACGGAGTATGCATGATTCACATCGGTTATTTGGAGGGCCTATGGAGTGATCTAAATAAGTTGGTGAAATTGGCGATGTACAAATACATGCATGACCTATGAACAAAAATGGATGGTGTCCTCTATGTACGATTAAAATACCCAAATATGTGTTGACATCATTGTTAAAAGAAACCAGGAGCGAAAAGCGAGGAGCTAGCTAGATACATCGGTGTCAACTAATTCAAGACGGAGGGAGTATGTTGGGATAAACATAAATTATGTATCGGTGTAGGAATTCTAGACAGTGATATTTGTCTATACAGAATGCAATGCTTCTCGTGTTAACCATTTTCTAGACAATGATATTTGTTGTTTTGTATTTCTAGATTTCCCAAATATGAAGCATTTCGTAAACTAGTCGGTTCATGCTAATCGACTAAAGCATGACGACACCTGATAAATAAGCCATTTCTCTTAAAATTTACAATTGTACTTCCTTATTGATATTTTAAATGCTTCCATACCTTAAGTATTGTTATAAAAGACAAAAAAAAGGATTTAATTTTGCTCTCATTTGTAGAAATGCTAGTGTGTCGGACAATTGCTGGCATGAAGAAACTTATAAGCCCCGGTGTATGTATCATCTTGGAATTTCAAATTTAATATACAAAAAAATTTAAAAAACTTTCTATATAGCATGCACATCTTGAGAATAAGAGAAAAAAATCATGTATAGACAATAAAATAGAGAGTAACTTGGGGCATTGTTGGCTATTATGAAAATGCAAGTGTGCAATTTGATTATGTTATGGAAAGATTATTGTCCATAAGTCACTGGATGTATAACTGTGAACTTTTAATAGCTTCTAAAATTAATCCAATAATGGAACCATTAGTGATTTATAGAATAAAAGGTTAGCTTTTCTAGGAACACGTCTGGGTTTTTTATGAATATATGTAGCTATTTGCTTTTTAGCATCCTCTACACGCATAAACATTTCAATTTTTCTGGGCTTCAGATTTGCAATACTACACTAAAATATGATGACAAAATTTCAGAGGGTAGTTTCGAGGCGCATAATATTGCAAAACCAGCCACTTGTGAGTTCCATTATTTTTTCTAGCTTGCGAAAAGCTTTTTTTTTAGTGTGTGTTGAAAATACTGCTTTATTAAGTCATATTATTCTTTGGTATACATGAGCTAGAAGGTGGATTCGTCTCCACGTTAGTTACAACGATAACGATGGTGGTTTTATTCTTCACACTAAAATACAATGGTAAGATTCGGAATGTGGTTTTGTCCACCGGTGACCACTTCTACACCGATGAATACTATGACTTAATAAAATATATTTTTCTATAAAAAGTTTCGAGCATAAAAATCTATTTATGCACAATGCAGTGCCATTTCAGGATTAAAAGTCTTGTTTACCTTAGAAGAAGTAGACAACAACTTGCAAATGTATGACGACTTTTTCTCCTTGAGATGCAAAGTCACACAAAGAACTCCTATTTCTCCCAAATACATCATCTTTCTACGATTTGACGTCGATAGATGGTAGCCTTAGGCACATCGCTTCGACATGGAGTTATTCCATTCTTACGTATCAAGTCGGTCGCCCTTAGATTACTCTTTTTATACTATGAGTTAATAAAGTGGTAATTTACTTTTTAAATGGTTTTAAGGATAAGCAATATATTTTCGCACAACACAACGTAACTTCAGAGTTAAAAGTCTTGTTTACCTTGGAAGAACTAGACAACAACTCTTAAGTTTACGACCGTTTTTCACTCTCGAGGCGCAAATTTACACAAGAGGACTCCAAGTTCTCCAAAATACATCATCGTTCTACGATTTGACGTCGATAGGATAGTAGCCTTAGGTACATTGCTTCGACATGGAGTTCTTCTTTTCTTACGTACCAGGTCGATCGGCATGAGATTGCTCTTTCGATATATTTAGTCAAACAAGCATTGAGCTTTCTGAGTCGTTGCACCTACCATTACCCTCTTCGGAATGTGTATGAGTGCATCCAGCTAGTTCCCCCTCCTCTTTGGGTTTGGTCTGCGCTTTAGCTCTCTTTTGTTACGGGGAAACTACTGGCGCGATCGACCGTCTTTAGCTTTGCCCGGTCAAGGGAGGTCGATGCAACGGCCAGCGAAAGACATGAACTCACCTGTATGTTTTTCCCTTGGAAGTACAGATCGGTGCTGCATGCTTTCGGGTTTCCGTAGAGAATGCAATGTGGTATCAGAGAAAGTTGATGGAGGAAATAAATATACTCCACTTGGTGTTCCAATTCCTTCTGGGTTATTTGATTGCAAGTGCACCTAGTACTAGGTGTAAAGTGCAAACGTACGATATCGATTAGCTACTTTGAAAATGCAATTGGGTTCTGTTTCATTGCTTTGTCTGGCCGTACGTGTAAAGTGCGGAAAGTTTGATCAGCTCGAGGAGAAAAACACCAGTGAGCTCCTCTTCAAATCAAAGTGAAAAAGAAGATAAAGAGAATATGTAGTACTTGGTTGACGTAGCTGCATTTCCTTTGATCGAAGTCGCTGGAGAGAGCCACACCATGTTCTGCTTGGGCGTTCCATGCGATCGAGAATACTCCCTCCATTCGTTTTTATTCTACATCCTGGACCTAGATTTTGTTCGTTTTTATTCTACATCCTGGGTGGGACCCGCACTAGGTAATTAAGAGTAGAGAGAGAACGTTCCTGGTAATCAAGTCACGCGCACGATTCTTCTCCTTCCCAAATCCCCTCGTCGCCGCCTCCATCGTCTTCCCCTCTTCCCCTCAATTCCACCCCCAATCACCACCTCGCCTTCTCCCCGTCGTTAATGGTGCGTCCACCATATAATCATCCCCTTCCCGTTGCTGCACATCGGGAGATCGACCGGATACAGAAAGATGGAGCAGGAGATCGAGCTCGGAGGAGGCGGACGGCGCCGTCGATTTGAGGCGGCCCTCGGCAGCGGCGGGAGCAGTGGCTCGCGGCAGCGGCGACACGGGAATGCCGAGGCTCCGGAGACCCAGCCACGACGGTCTCGGGATGGTAGTGGGCTGGGGGCAGCGCCACCTCGCCTGCTTGTTCGGGGCATGGATTTTGCCCCAGATACCCAGCCGCCTGATGCGACGGAAGAGGAGGGTGCTGGCTTGGAGTTCGTCCCGACTCGGAGGAAGGTTGCGGCGACGATGGCGTCTCTCAGTACGACTCCGATGAGCCCAAGTTTGTGCCGGATTCTTTGGTTGGGAGTGAGCAGTATTTATAGAAGATGTCCGCTCATCTTCTCAATTTTGAGTTGTACTTTGCCGCTCTATTTTTTCATTTTCGTGGCTTTGACAGTGCTGTAAAATGGAGGCAAAACTAGTAGTACTCGTGGTTCTGTTCTGTTGGATTTGGCGCTAAATAAACTGGCGGGAGCAGTTTTTTGTTTGGAATTTGCATGTACTGCATTAATTATGCATTGTTTCCGAAGGGTTGCTTTGTTTCCTGTGAGAAACTAATTGCGTTGCATGCTTGGGTGTGGAAAAGTAGTAGTAATAAATGTGAGCCTAATTTGTCTGAAATTTTCCAGGATGTAGAATAAAAACGAATGGAGGGAGTATATGCTTTGGGTTTAGCAGCACTGTAATAACGACGTGTTCACGTTAGGCCTGCATGCATGCATGGCATCCTCACATGGACAGCTTAAACTCATTCATGAGCCATGATCAATATCTTTGACTCGAAGGCTAAATGATTAGGTTGGTCGGTCAATCGGATTGGATCCAGCGCTCGCTTCTTAATGCGGGTACAGGAAGCCTTATCACCCCTATATATAAAAGGGCGACATGCCAGCGGCCTCTCCTGCCGTCCACGTCGCGCGCATTCCGCTGGCCGTCCGATCGCTGCGACGGACGGCCGAGATCAATCCACGTCGCCCCCCAACAGCCAAACACTGTTTATGACCGAATATAGGCCAACCACGGGCCGCCACGTCGCCCGGTGGCCAGCCGGTTGCCCTGTCATTGTGCAAAAACAACCCTCCCAACAGCAGAAATTGACCCGCAGGCCAAAGTTTCCCGCTACGAGGGATCTACCTGCAATTTTCGGAAAATACGGTGGGTGGCTTTTCGGCAAAACCAACCGCAGAACTCATCCCTCTTCTTCTCTCTCCCGCGTCGTCTCGAGCTCGCCGCCGCCGCCAACGCGCCGCCACGCCGTTCCCACCGCCGCCGGCGGCCGGAGCCGGAGATGAAGAAGATCTTTGGCGCCAGGAAGAACAAGGACCCGCCGCCCACCATCCAGGACGCCACCAACCAAGTAAGCCCTCCTCCCCTTCCCTTCTCCCCATCCGCAAATAGGTTCCCTCCATCTCAATCCCCAGAAATCCAATGCTTCTCTGCTCTGATTGCTTGGGCAGATAAACAAGAGGGGCGAGAGCGTGGATGAGAAGATCAGGAAGCTGGACGAGGAGCTGGCCCGGTACAAGGAGCAGATCCGCCGGACCCGTCCGGGGCCCTCGCAGGAAGCCATCAAGGCCCGCGCCATCAGGCTGCTCAAGCACACGCGCATGTACGAGGAGCAGCGCAACATGCTCTACAACCAGACCTACAACCTTGACCAGGTCAGCTTCGCCGCCGACGGCCTCAAGGACGCCCAGCAGACTATATGTGTCCTGCCCACTCAAGTTTTATCCTGCGACACAGTTCAGAATGTCGAATGATTTCGTTTGTGTGTGTGTCCAGATGAATGCGATGAAGGCGGCGAACAAGGAGCTCAAGGGGATGATGAAAACCGTCAAGATCGAGGACATCGATGTATGTCGTTTAGCTTTTGCCAATTAGTTGCTGTGACTGCTGCCTAATTTGTACAATGTATCGTCTGTCAGGTTATGTGTTCCTGCCATTTGAGTATTCCCTGTTTAATTTTTTTTCCCGTCATACATATGATCTACCCCTCTAACTTAGTGTCCGTCAATAGCTTTCCAGTGTGCTATTATAGCAGTAACCATCATTGACTTGCGAAGTCCCAAGCCTTAGCTTAATAATATATATAGTGAGCTGGGCAATGGAAAGTACTATTCAATAGGCCTACTGTCAAATGTGGTATATCGGAAACTTGGGATCTTACTTAATTCAGAATCCATCCTTGTGATTGGCTAATTTGGGATAACTTTTCCTAGCCGTATCCATGAGCTACATGAAGAACCATACAACAAGAAATTTCATTCTTCTCTTTTCTTCTGTTTATCTGGCTAGAATATTGAATTGACAATCACCCTTGTGTATCCTGCATCCTGCGGCCATCAGTTTCATTTTTAACAAAAAGTGCATAGGATGTGATCAAAGAGCCATGGCCATGCCAAAGTTTGGTAACCATGCTAATAAGGACTAACTTCTTAAGGGTGCTACCGGAAAAGTGGCAGAGTTAGTAACGGCCTAAGAAAAACATGCGTTAGTATCCACAGTGGGATGTACAACTAAATGAAATGATGAACATCCTTAAATATTTTCCTTTGAAAACTATTCGATTGGCCTACTGTCAAATGTGGTATATCGAGATAGGATCTTACTTAATTCAGAGTTCATCCTTGTGATTGGCTAATGTGGGATCACACTTTCTAGCCGAGCTACATGAAGAGCCATAGAACAAGAAATTTTAGTGCTTATCTTTGTTGCTGCCATTTGAGTATTGCCTGTTCGGTGTTTATGTTTCCGTCGTACGTATGATGTATCCCTCTAACTTAGTGTCAATAGCTCGCTGGCTATTATAGCAGTAACCATCGTTGACTTACAAAGTCCCAAGCTTCGATAATATATGTAGTTTGTTGGGCAATGTAAAGTACTATTCAGTAGGCCTACTGTCAACTGTGGTATATCAGAAACTTAAAGTCTTACTTAATTCAAAGTCCATCTGTCGTGGTGGGATCACGGCAGATGCCATGGGTATGGCTTAGTTGGGGCCGAACGGTCGTTGGGGGAATCCGGGGAGGGTTTATGCACTCAAGACGTGCACAAGCAAGAACATGCAAGAAACCACAAGAACATGAACAAGAAACCAAGAAAGCCAAGAACACAAAAGACACCACGATGTACCCAGGTTCGGGGCCTTCGTGAGGAAGTAAAACCCCTACTCCTGCCTTGCCTCTCTCAATATATCAGTGTGGTTCTCAAGTACAAGGTGCTCCTCGAGCTGTATGTTGCTACCAAAGTGAGAGCTCGAGGTAGAAGGTGAAACTACGAAGGGGGAAATGAGCTAGGGTTTGTCTCCCTCTCTCTGGAGGTAGAGAAGCCGCATATATACACAGGCCGAAGTACATTTTTACCCCTGCCTACAACTGACAATGGCATGGCCAAAAGGTAGAAGACAAGCCTCTGCCTCCTGCCAGCCCAACGGCCGGACTGTCAGGCCAGCCAGGCCTAGCTTTCCTCTTCGGTCATACTTCAGTAGCCTGCCGAGGTCTAGCCTGTAGACCTTTCCCGAAATGGCCAAGTCAGCTCCTAGGCCCCCGAGCTTCCGGGAATCCCGTGGACGGACCTCGCCGTCCTCTGAAGCCTCGGGCTACGAGCTCTGCGGCACCCGTGACCTCTCTGACATGCCTCGATCCTTGCTGCCAACCTCGGATAACACTCCTGATCATATACCTCGGTAGAGAATATCTTATTCCTGTGGTAGCTAGCTGACTGCCCCGAGGTTGATACCTCGGAGGATATACCTCGGAAAGTATACCTCGGACGTACACCTTACGTCGGATGACGCCTCCTGCGTCCTTGCTCAATCGTTCCCTCGGACAGCTTACTGCCTTAACCTTACATGTCTTTACCTCATCATTACCCTACCCGGGGGTAACCCCCCGACAGTAGTCCCCGAAGCTGATGTGGTCTCGCAGCCTCGGATGAAAGGCCGCATCAGGTTCAACCCGAAACCACATGCGCTACAATGTTTTGCAGGTTACCGAACCAATACCCGAGAAATCCATCGGTCTGTTCCTCGGGCCATGCTGCTTTTCCGAAGTATCCGCCGAGATCTCGGACGTCAACCCCTCGATTTCTGCATCCTTACTGACTTCGGTCAGAGAACACTGTTCACGTGTCCCATCCGTCACTTCCTGGTCCACGATAGTCAAAGCACTCGAGTGCTTTCCACCACGCGGCCCACGTCAGCGGAGGTTTCCCGCTTGCGCCGCTTCGCGCTCCAGTAACCGCGCCGCACGACGGTTTGCCTCCTGCAACCGATCCTGTGGCCTGCTCGCCCACCGCTATCTTCGTGCCACGTGGGCCATTGTGCACAAACGATCCCACTCGCCGCTCCGATAACCGCGCGGTAGTGCGCAGTTACCGCCCGCGGTTATAAATACGGGCCCAGGGCAGTGCTTCCCTCTTCTTCCTCATTCACTCGCCGTCTCGCCTCCATCGCCACCAGCGCCGCCGCTTCCGGTTGAGAAGAAACGCGTTCCAGCCGCCGCCGACGAGCAGCTCCTTCGTCGCCGCTGCGACCGCGTCACCGGCGCCGCCCTTCAGCACCTCGTTTTCACGGTATGTACTCCCTTTCTTGATACCCTAGGCATTGCCTAGGTTTCTTCCTCTTCGCGCTTTGGTTCTTCATATGTTCTTGAATAAAATTCTATTTACCTCCTCCGGTAGATCTTACTCGCATACTTTTTTGGGTAGAAATGAGTTTCATACCTCGGACAGACGTTCGCCTAGCATATATGTGCCTCTATGTACATTAGATAGCCGTCCAACTCCTCCTGAGTTAGCCAGATATAGCCTTAGATTCCAGATTTACTTTTTCCTTTGCTAAACTTCTGTGCATTCTCTGCAGATTGATTCTGCCGAGATGTCTCCTCCTGAGACTTCGGAACAAACCGAGGTTCCAGACCTCGAACTGGAGGTCGGAGAACGAGCCGGCTGGGAAGGTTCGGATGTAACTCCGGACGAAATCCAGTGGCTCAGGGCGACTCGGCGGATTCCCGCCGGGGTAGAATGTCGCCTGCCAGAGGGCGAACTCGAGCCTCAAGTCAAGGAAGGGGAACGGGTGGTCTTCGTCGCGCACTTCCAGCGCGGCTTCGGACTGCCCGTTAGTGATTTCTTCCGGAGCTTCCTCGACAAGTTCGGACTCCAGGTTCATCACCTCCCCGCCAACGCCATCACCACTCTCTCCTGCATCGTTTCCTTCTCTGAGGGATACCTCGGCCTCAAAGCCACGGTAGACCTCTTTTCTCGCTACTTCCAACTCAAGCGGCAAGTGATCCCGGATCCAAAGAACAAGGATCTGCCCAAGCAATTAACCGCCTGCGGAGCTGCCACCGTAGCTCCTCGCCGAAACTCCATCTTCCCACGTATCACTACTCCGGACACCGTTCGCAAGTGGCTCCGGACGTGGTTTTACGTGAAGAACTCCGGCGAAGAGGACCTCCTCAACCTGCCGGCGTTTAACCTCAGCCCTCCTACAGAACAGCTCAACTGGGACTACACTCCCCCTCACAGCGGCGAACTCAAGTCCATCCATGGTACATTGCGAAATGGCAGGACCCGGAGGACCCCGGAAACGACGGGAAAGTCCTGACGGCTGATGACCTGGCCTGCACATTCGTGAAGCGCAGGGTCTCCCCTCTCCAGGCGAGGTCTCACAAGATCTGCCACATGAGCGGTCTTTATGACCCCACCCGCCATACGCACGTTGCACTGGACAACGCCGCGGTAGCTCGGCGAGTCCGAGCTATCACCAAGTCCAAGATCCCTGACGCTTGGACATGGGGAAGGGAACCCCACTACCGGACCAAGCCAGCGAAACAGGTACGCTATTCCGACGTTTTCTTCGTACTCCTTTACCACCGAGGTCTTGCTACCGACGTTCATCTTGACAATTTTCTTCCTAACTCCTTTTCATATGTCTGCCATACAGCTGTTCTCCCGCCAGACCGCCGAGGATGGAGTCCATCCTGCGGACCACTTCGGCAAGGATCTCCCTGTCGAGGACCCACCATCCAACGTGGACCCTGACAACGAGGATTATATGCCCATTGCCTCGGCCCGCATCACCACCGCGGGTAAGCCTCAAGCACAAGCTTCAGTTCAAGAGATTTCGGATGACGAGGAGGGGTTTCTCGTCATGGAACCAATAAACGCGGTACCTATCTCCTGCCTTCCTCACCTTCCGAACTTTACTCCAGCAACCAGCCGGAAACGCGCTGGTGCCGCAACTTCGGCCGCCGAACCATCCGCCACTGGAGCCTCCGGACCCACTGAGGCTCCGGTCAAGAGACGTCGGCTGAAGAAGTCCGGAAATCCTCCTCATGCCCGAGGGGGCAAGAGGTTTCCTACCTCGGATGGGTAATGCTTTGCTTCTATAGCCAACAATGTTTGTTGCTTAAACATATTACCTCGGTATTAACACTTAACCATCTTCTTTTCGTTGCAGTGACCCCATAGACGTGGATCAGGAGGTATCCTCCATGACTGCACCCGTTGGTGCCTCTGAAGCCACGACCACCCCGACGAACTCTCGCCCCGGATCTCCTCCACCGAGGTCTGGCCCGGCCTTGGGGAAATCTGCCCCCACCCGAGGTCAGACTTCTCCGCGTCCTCAAACGGATGCGGGGACCAATCGCGCCAGAACTCCGGCTACCGCCTTGCCGGAGCCTCGACTCTCCCCCCGCAGCCAGACTGCCCGCAACCAACAGCAGCAACAGCAGAAGCATCAGCAGAAGCAACAGCAAGCAACAGCCCCAAAAACCAGTTCGCCAGACTACCTTGCCGTTGGAGAAGGGCAAGGAGAAAGAGAAAGAGACGGTGAAGTCTAAGGTCACCCCCAAACCAACATCTGGGTCTGGCACCCTGACTATCTCTTCTCCTTCAAGGATGCAACCGAGGTCTCCTCCCCCGGTGACACGCCGAATTCCTCCATTCGCCGCACCCGTTGATGAGACTGCCCCTCCGGCCGAAGAATATGCTCGGAGGGCATCTCTTATATTGGATAACCGGCCTGCTTCAAGCTCCGAGGCTGCTTTGGCCTTGGAGGCCTCGGTTAGGGGCATCGAGCAGGGCGGACCGTGGGGATTTCCTCCTCTGCGCACTGACAGTGACCAGAGCCTCGGCTCCTTGGAACACTACAATGCAGACTGGAATTCTGCAGACGAGGTCTCCTCGGCCTCCCTAGCTGCTCCGGTGGCTGAGCATCCTGCGGGAAACAGCGCCTGCGGCCGAAGCGTATATGATCTACAAACTGCTGCCCTGCGTGCTGCTCAAAACATCGACGTAAGTCCTATTCTCTTTACTTTCATGCAGTATCTCATCTAATATCCACCATTCCCAGTCCCCGAGATTCGAGGTAAACTATTGACGCTCCGCCGGAGTTAAAATTGTTTGGCTTGAATCTCAACTTTCCATTTTCATCCGACGTATCCAAACCATTTTACTTACTTTAGCATGCACCTCGGGTACGAGTCCCCGAGACTCCTGTCGAGGCATACCCCGGCAACATTTTCCCAATGATTTGACTCCGAGTCCCCGAGACTCTTGTCGAGGTATAGCCTTTCTAACCGAGCTATGTTTTTCTTCCTTGCAGAATACTATGAACGTCCGCACGGATATCTTTCATACCCTCTTGTTTGACCACAAGAAACTCCACGACGAGCACAAGGCCGTCCTTGCAGAAAAGAACTCTTTGGACGAGAAGCTACAACAAGAGAAAGCCGAAGTAGCTCGTCTGGTAAAGGAGCTCAAGCGCATCACTGAGCTGCGGACGTCTGAAAAAGAGCAGCTGCAGGCGGAAAAGGCCAGTGTTGTCGAAACAGAGAAGAAACTTCGGGAGGATGCCGCCAAGGATCACCAGGAAGCGCTCCAGTTAGCCGAGACCCGCGCCACCTCGGCCACAGAGGCTTTGGAAGCTCTGCAAGCGCAGGTCAACCAGTTTCTCCCGACGCTGCAAACTATCAACCGCGAGATGGACGGTAAGTTTCTTGCCCCCTTAGCTTTGCTTTGTCCTCAACAATACCGGCTCTTTGCCGAACTATCTCTTTCATTATTAACATGCTATCCTTCTGCAGAGCATTTCACCTACACCCAAGTCTCGGCCCGCAGTATCACTGCTCGGCACAGGGAGAGGCGTAAGGAGACGAACCCCGTCTGGACCGTTGAGGACCACATCGTGGCCATCAAGGCTCGGATCAATCCCTTGAAAACCATTGGGTCGGAACTTCTTGATGCAGGTGCGTCTGCTTTCCGAGCCTTATGGCCTCTTGCCGACGCTCCCAAATCTACGCCCGAGCTCGCCGCCCAGCTTCGCGACACCGAAAGAAGATTGCGAGAGTGGCGCTCATCTTCAGCTCGCGCTGGAGCTGATGCCGCTCTCAGGTTTATCATGACTTGGTGCGAGAAGATCGACCTCGAGAAGATGAACACTCTCCGGCGAGGCTCCCTTGGTCGTCCGACCCGATCCTTGTCGCGCGCCGCCAAAAGATGGCCAACTACTTTGCTGGATATGCCACCACGAAGAACTTGAGCGAAGGAGACACCTACTCCGACGCCGAGGATTACGAGCCAGAAGACGAGGAATACGAAACAGAATCCGACGTCGAGGCCGAGCAAGGTGACGGCGGTGAAACCCGCGAAGCAGAAACCGAGGCTTCTCCACAACCTGGTGCCGAGGTTACTGCCGACGTTGCCAGCACTTCCCAGGCTACCTCGGCTCCGGACGAAATCCCTGCTACATCGGCTGCTGCCGACGTAATTCCTGATGCCTCGACCTGAACTTATGCTTGGCCAAAAAACTTCATTAAATCCCCGGTATGCCGGGACGCAGATGTAATCAAACTTAAGTAGTTCCTTTGCTACCTCTATTACTATCATGCTCATTCGAACCATGCTTTTCTAAGCTTTATGTCGAATCCTTTTGAATGATTGCTCGAGTTTACTTTCGTGTTTACTATATTTGGCATTCTTTGCTCTTGTCTGCCATTCTGGCGTTCGACAGTCGAGTCACAAGATTGTTGTTCATAGCATACAGTACTTGGTAAATTCCGAGGTATGTTTCAAAGTCATCCGACATAAAAAAGAAGTAAAAACAGGGGTTAGTAAACGACATATGCCGAACTGTCTTTTTGGACCGAGTCCCCGAGTTCATTTTCATGTTTCCCATGTTCTTTCGTCTTTGCTCTTGACTGCCATGCTGGCGTTCGTCAGTCGAGTCACAAGATTAGTTACATAGCATACAGTACTTGAAGTTTGAGACGAGGTTCAAAATAGTTCGGCATACGAACGAAGAAAGAGTACAAACAAAAAGAAACATGCAATCATAAGAGCGAGGCAGTCCCCGAGCTCACTCTCGAGGTGCCGAAGTTTTTATTTAAAGATCAGCCGAGGTACATACATTACTTCCTTCAACAGTAGAAGGGTCGGAGTAGAGCTACATTCCATGGACGCTGAAGCTCCAAATCGGGTCTGTCCAGCCCATCTCCCCTTGGCTCCTGTGCATCTATAAGATAGTACGAATCATTGTGCAAAGCTCGGCTCACAATGTATGGTCCCTCCCATGGAGGTGACAACTTGTGCCGACCTTTGCTGCGCTGAACAAGCCTCAGCACTAGATCTCCTTCATTAAACTTTCGGGGTTTTACATGCCGACTTTGATAACGTCGGAGACCCTGCTGATATATTGCTGACCGAGATAAGGCCAATTCTCTTGCTTCCTCGAGCAATCTACAGCATCTTCCCGAGCTTCTTTAGCCTCGGCTTCTGTGTACATTGCCACTCTGGGCGCATCATATTCAATGTCGGTTGGCAGCATTGCCTCGGCCCCATAGACCATGAAAAATGGCGTATAGCCAGTTGATCTGTTCGGTGTGGTCCTTAGACCCCACAGAACTGCTGGTATCTCATCGATCCAACACCCCGGTGTTTTCAACAGTGGTTCTACCAACCGAGCTTTGATTCCGGCCAATACCAATGCATTTGACCTCTCTACTTGCCCATTAGCCTGTGGGTGAGCCACCGAGGCTACGTCAAGTCGAATTCCCTTACTCATGCAGAACCGAGCAAACTCTCCGACAGCAAAGTTCGTGCCGTTGTCTGTAATGATACTATGAGGATATCCATATCTCAGGATTATTTCCTTCAAAAAGGTCACCGCCGTATGACCATCCACTTTTCGGATTGGCTTCACCTCGATCCACTTAGTGAATTTGTCCACCATCACCAGTATGTGAGTCATATTGCCTCGGGCTGGCTTGAATTCTCCCACCATGTCCAGACACCAAACTGCAAAGGGCCACGTGATAGGAATGGTCTTGAGCGCCGAAGCTGGCATGTGCTGCTGCTTGGCGAACCTTTGGCACCCTTCACATTTCCGAACTATATCTTCTGCATCGGCATTGGCGGTGGGCCAATAGAACCCGTGCCGGAACACCTTGGCCACCAGAGCTCTTGTGCTGCAATGATGTCCACATTCTCCTTGGTGGATTTCTAAAAGCATCTCCTTGCCTTCAGCTGGTTCGACACACCTCTGCAACACCTCGGTCACACTTCTCTTGTATAGCTCCTTGTTGATGATGGTGTATCCCTTAGCTCTCCTCTGGATTCTCCTTGCCTCGGTTGTATCACTTGGCAAACTTCCATCGGCTATGAAGTTCATGATCTGCTCCGCCCATTCCGGCACTGGATGCAGAGGAAAAAGCCTCTCATCTATCTCCATTGGTTCGGTCGCCATGATCTCCTTCATGATTTCCTCCACCATTGCTCGGCCAGTCCCCGAGTGTTGGTGCGAAGTCCCCGGGTCAGACCCGAAGTTCCCATCATCTATCTCCATAGGAAAAGCTCCATCAGTCCTCGGATACTGCGAAGCAGTCCCCGAGTCCGGCCAAACGCATCCGACGTCTACCTCCATAGGAATAGGCTCAGACTCCGAACTTGGCGGTAAGAAAATTGACTCGGAGTCAGGCGAGGGCTTGATTGAAGGAGTTCTCAAATGGTTCAGCGCTATCCCCGGTGGCACCGGTTCTTTGGATGAACCGAGCTTGGACAATACGTCGGCGGCTTCATTCTCCCCCCGAGGTATGTGCTTGTACTCACATCCTTCGAAGAACCCAGACACCTTTTGCACATGAAACCGATACAACTCCATGTTCGCATCCAACGCATCCCAAGTGCCGGTGGATTGATGCACCACCAAAGCTGAATCGCCGAAGCATTCTATACGCCGGACACCTATCTCCTTTGCCACCTTGAGCCCATGGATCAGGGCCTCATACTCCGCCACGTTGTTCGACGCCGAGAAATGGATTTGCAGCACATACTTCAACTGGTCTTGCTTCGGCGAGGTTAGGACTACGCCGGCACCTAATCCGACCTTGGTCTTGGACCCATCAAAGTGCATCTTCCAATAATTATAGTCCGGCAAGGGCGGCTCATATTGCATCTCGGCCCAATCGCATAAAAAGTCCGGCAGCGCCTGCGACTTGATTGCATCTCGCCTTTCATAATGCGGAGTGTATGGAGATACCTCGATCGCCCATTTGGCAACTCGCCCAGTTGCGTCCTTGCATCCGATGATCTCCGAGATTGGAGCATCACATACCACCGTCATGGGATGCTCTTGGAAGTAATGCTTCAGTTTCTTAACCGCCAGGTATACTCCGTACGTCATCTTCTGGTAGTGGGGGTAGTTTTGCTTCGACGTGGATATCACCTCGCTCAGGTAGTAGATTGGTCTCTGCACCGATTTGCCTCCTTCGTCTCGCTCCACCACCACTGCAACACTTACGACCCGGTTTGTAGCCGCAATGTATATCAACATCGGTTCATTCTGCAAAGGGGATGCCAACACCGGAGCAGTGGACAACATCTTCTTCAGCTCATTGAACGCCGCGTCCGCCTGCGGGGTCCAAGTGAAACTGGTACTTTTCTTCATAAGTTGATACAATGGTAAGGCTTTTTCTCCTAGCCGACTTACAAACCGACTTAAAGATGCAAGGCATCCCGTGAACTTCTGCACATCTTTTAAACAGTTCGGCAACTTCATTCTTTCGATAGCTCGGATCTTAGCCGGGTTAACTTCTATACCTCGGCTCGATACGAGGAAACCGAGCAATTTTCCAGCCGGGACACCAAAGGTGCACTTGTCCGGGTTAAGTTTCAACCGATACTTTCTTAAATTTGCAAATGTCTCTTCGAGGTCTTCGATGAGAGTATGCTTCTTTTTAGTTTTGATAACAATGTCATCGACATACACTTGCACATTCTTGCCCATTTGAGAATGTAAGCACTTCTGCATACACCTTTGATAAGTTGCCCCGGCATTTCTCAAACCGAAACACATGACACGATAGCAATACGCCCCGTACGGGGTAATAAAGGCAGTCTTTATTTGATCATCAGTGTTCAGTGGGATCTGGTGAAAACCAGAATATGCATCAATAAAAGACAACAGCTCACATCCAGCCGTAGAATCGATCACTTGATCAATCCGAGGTAAAGGAAAGGGATCCTTCGGGCACGCCTTGTTCAGGTTGGTGAAGTCAATGCACATGCGCCACACCTTGACTACCGCCGGTTCGTCCTTCTTTTTCTCCACGAGGACTGGATTAGATATCCAGTCCGGATGCAGCACTTCCATGATGAAGCCTGCAGCCAGTAACTTCGCCAGTTCTTCGAGTACCACCTTTCTTCGGTCATCTGAGAGCCGCCGCGTCGGTTGACGCACTGGTTTCACCTCTGGCCGAACAAACAAAGAGTGCTCTGCCAACTCCCTCGGAACACCTGGCAGGTCTTTAGCCGACCATGCAAAAATGTCCCGATTCTCACGGAGGAAGTGACAGAGCGCGCTTTCCTATTTCTCGTCCATGCCAGTACCAATGATGGCGAAACGCTCCGGGTTCTCCGAGTCCAGCGGGATTTTCTTGGTCTCCTTGGGCACCTCGAATGAAGCGCTCATGTCCGGAGTAATTAGTCCGGACATGCCGAGCTGAGTAGACTGCGCCATTGCCACCACCTTCTGAAGTTGCTTCTTCTCCGCCGCGATCACCAAGGACTCGGCTAAACTGGATCCCGCCGAGGCACATTGCATAGCCTTCTTGTAGTCACCAGAAATGGTTATTATTCCCTTGGGCCCCGGCATTTTCATCTTTAGGTAAGCCACATGAGTGGAGATCATGAACTTGGCCAAGGCTGGCCTTCCCAGCAAGGCATGGTAAGGGCTCTGCAAGTCCACAACCTCGAACTCAAGACTTTCAACTCGGCTGTTATCTCGGGTACCAAAACCCACGTCGACCCAAATCTTTCCCATAGGTGCACAAGAGACCCCGGGCACAATACCGTGAAATGTACAGCTGCTAGGCTGCAACTGGTTCGGTGAGTATCCCAGCTTGACCATTGTGTCTCGGTACATGATATTTATGGCACTCCCATTGTCCACCAAGACTCGGGTGAATCTCACATTGTTGGTCGGCCCACAAAACGTCGGATCCACCACCAGTGCATAGTTTCCAGGGCTCGGCATGATCCGAGGTGTATCTTGCCTGCTCCAAGTGATCTCTTGCTCGGACCAGTTCATGTATTTCACCACCGCCGGAGATACTGCATTCACCTCCTTGGCACGCCTCAGCATACTCTTCTTATCAGTTGACTCAGTCACAAACACCACGTAGCTCTGATGTACTTCCCTATAATCATTACCGGGGTTCTCATACCTCTGATTCTCAAAGGACCACGTTTGGCTTTGGCCGGCACCACCGTTGTTGTTGTTGCCCTGGGCACTCACTGCATTCACCGGTTTCGCCTGCACCGTCTTCTGATTTTGGGCCGCATGCACCGGGGTTGAATTTGCTCCGGTTAAGCTCTGATTCTGCGCCGCTATGGTCGGCTTATGCTGCTGCTGCGTGTTCGGATATTGAGGTCTACGCCATTGGTTCGGTGGCCCACTCCGGTTTGCCCCAGCTTTCGCCCCTTCTGCAGCGGTTCGGTGATGAAAACTACACTGCAGAGTGGTATGGTTGGGTGTTCTGCCATTCCTGCCATGATAGATACATGGTCCATTCACCAATGACTCGTAAGTCACAGGTGGTCCGGCCTCCTGCCACTGCTTCGCACCACCTCCCTGATTCTGGTTCTGGTTCGGAGTCCACGCCTGACCCTCAGTCTTCGGTTTCTGGGCGCCTCCAGGTCCGGACTGACTTGGGTTTACAGCATTGACTTGGAAATCTGGTTCTCTCCTCTTCTGCCCGAACTCTTGACGGTTATCAAACCTCGGTCCGTTGTTGCGGTTGTTCATCGGATTCCTCCTGTTCCGGGCATTCCCATCCAGCAGAGGCTGCATCGGATCGCCAAGGGCATAGGAATCAGCTATCCGAATCGTCTCGGCCAGAGTCTTTGGCATATCTCTCTGGAGCCTCTGCCACAACATGCTACCATACCGACATCCATCAGCAAACCACGCTATAGCCTGTGCTTCGATAACTCCCTCACAGGAGTTCCGAACATTGCTCCACCGAGTCAAGAATTCTCGGTCAGTCTCATTGTCCTCCTGCTTGCACGCCTGCAAAAGCTGAGGTCGGTTTGGCCTCCTGTAAGTGCTGGCGAAGTTGCTATTGAATGCCTCCTCTAAATCCAGCCAGCAATCGATGCTATTCTCCGGCAGATTGTTCAGCCAGATCCGAGCAGGACCTTCCAACATGTGCGGGAGATACCGGACCGCCCATCGGCGATTGCCCCCCGCAATGTATACTGCTGAAACATAATCAGCTAGCCAATCTTGCGGCTTGGTGCTCCCATTGTACGGCCTGGTACTCCGACCCAACTGAAACTGAGACACCGGTGGAGGTGGTTCCTTCATGATCCGAGGTCCAAAACACGCCGGACCAGGAGGGCCTTCCTCCTCCAACTTCTCGGACATGTAAATCCGATCTAGCTTGTAGCGCGCATCACCTGTAGGCAACGTCCGAGCTCCGATACGTTCTCCCAATGCACCATCCACTCTATAGAATCCAGCCCGCTCCATGGCTGAATTTCCATCATCATATCGGTCGCCACCTCGACCGACGTTCTTCGGCTGCGGAACATACTCCGGCTCTTGCTGATACTGCTCCTGCGGCCGGGGTTGCTGCTGATGCCTCGGGGGCTGAGGTGGTTTACCTCGGCCAGCCGACGCTGCTTGCCCACCGTTCTGATTTCCCTGAGCTGAACGGCCCTTAGCTCGGCTTGCATCACCTGGGCCGGGGTCTCCATTGGCTCGGCTAGCGTTGCCGACCTTTTGCTTCCCAGCTAACACCGGATCGTACACTTGCAGCTGCATCTCCTTGTTCCGACCTGAAGTGACACTCCGGGCACGATCGGCTCCTCCGACGTGTGGAGACGAGGCTTGCCCCTTGGACCCCTGGCTAACTGGCCTAATCGAATGGACCGCCTGCGAACCGCCAAGCCCGGCCTTGCGGAGGGCTTCATTTTGCTTGCTGGCCACATGCACTAACTCATTGAGCCGCTTCTGCTGCTCACGCCATGCATCTCCGGTCAACTCCGATAGCCCGGCCCTTACTGCTTCGGCTGCTCTAAGGTTCTTAGCTGGTGAACTATACACCGGCCTACCAGTAGCCGACCTGCTACTTGTTGCCTTACTCGAGCCCGAGACTGCAGCCCTAGCCATCTCCCCATAGAGGTCCTTGCCTCGGTTGAGCAGAGCAGCTTTCTTACGCCGCACAACCGGAGTAAAACCATCCTCTATACCATGTGCAGCATTGTACTCCTTCTGCTCCATATCGAACTGCTGCTTAGCCTCGGCCAGCAACCGAGCTTCTCTCAGCACCCTCTGGCGCTCTGCCTCTAACCCGGCCACCGTATGCTCCACACTTGCCTCTACTGCGAGTGGCCGAGCTAACCTATCAACGATAGCTTCTAAGGGAACTTCTTCCCTTGGCATGCCCAACTGCTCATTCTGACTAGGTTTCTCGTACGGAAACTTCGCCGTCCGACCTGATTTCTCAGGCAGCGCGGTTGGCGTCGCCTCCACCTCGGCTAGCGCGACCTTGCCAGCATCTGCCTTGCTAGCTGCAGGCCTGGTACCAGCCATCATCACCTCCACACACCTCGGAGGGCGAGTGACACGCCGACCCAAAGCCGCCAGGAGAGGAGTTTCGTCGTCCACGAGCACCTGCTCCGGGTACTCGCGAACCACCTCGACAGCAACGTATGTGGGGAAGCTGCCGAGCATCATGAGGAAGCCATCGGTGGGGAAAGGCTTGCCGGCGAAGCACCCCGCATTGTCGCTCACAAAGGCGAACTCGCCGATCTTGGTAACAAGGCCAGAAAGAACACACCAGAGGAGCCCGTCCGGATGGAAACTCCACCCAACGCCTCAATCTGCCCCACGGTGGGCGCCAACTGTCGTGGTGGGATCACGGCAGATGCCATGGGTATGGCTTAGTTGGGGCCGAACGGTCGTTGGGGGAATCCGGGGAGGGTTTATGCACTCAAGACGTGCACAAGCAAGAACATGCAAGAAACCACAAGAACATGAACAAGAAACCAAGAAAGCCAAGAACACAAAAGACACCACGATGTACCCAGGTTCGGGGCCTTCGTGAGGAAGTAAAACCCCTACTCCTGCCTTGCCTCTCTCAATATATCAGTGTGGTTCTCAGTACAAGGTGCTCCTCGAGCTGTATGTTGCTACCAAAGTGAGAGCTCGAGTAGAAGGTGAAACTACGAAGGGGGAAATGAGCTAGGGTTTGTCTCCCTCTCTCTGGAGGTAGAGATGCCGCATATATACACAGGCCGAAGTACATTTTTACCCCTGCCTACAACTGACAATGGCATGGCCAAAAGGTAGAAGACAAGCCTCTGCCTCCTGCCAGCCCAACGGCCGGACTGTCAGGCCAGCCAGGCCTAGCTTTCCTCTTCGGTCATACTTCAGTAGCCTGCCGAGGTCTAGCCTGTAGACCTTTCCCGAAATGCCAGTCAGCTCCTAGGCCCCCGAGCTTCCGGGAATCCCGTGGACGGACCTCGCCGTCCTCTGAAGCCTCGGGCTACGAGCTCTGCGGCACCCGTGACCTCTCTGACATGCCTCGATCCTTGCTGCCAACCTCGGATAACACTCCTGATCATATACCTCGGTGAGAATATCTTATTCCTGTGGTAGCTAGCTGACTGCCCCGAGGTTGATACCTCGGAGGATATACCTCGGAAAGTATACCTCGGACGTACACCTTACGTCGGATGACGCCTCCTGCGTCCTTGCTCAATCGTTCCCTCGGACAGCTTACTGCCTTAACCTTACATGTCTTTACCTCATCATTACCCTACCCGGGGGTAACCCCCGACACCATCCTTAATTTGTTTCATGCAAAAAATATGAACATGCGTTCTGTTTTTCAAGATAATCGCTGCATGTTTTATTATGGTTCTAACTGTATGCATGGCATGTTGGACTTTCCAGGAGATGCAGTTCTGGACTTGCTCGCCACTCTATTGATTCTTTGAATTATATATATTGCGGTGAATTGCCTGAACACATCATTTTGCCTTCCTAGCGCTTCAGTTAGCAAATTTTGATTTTATTTCCAAGATAGGATTAATACAAAAGGTTGTGGTGATTTGCCTCTCCTATCAATGCAATTCAAGTTTACATATTGATGTGAAGTATTGTTTGTAAATACTCTGCTAAGAAAATAAATCATGTTGTTCTCTTCATTAAATTGGCTGCACCAAAAAAGTGCTTCAATATCAAGTAATGGTGTCAGGGTTGATTTTTTTTTGGTCTTACAAATTAACAAAGGGGATCATCATGAATCACATTCTGTAGACTTCCGGAGTAACATGTCAACCAAGCTTTTCTTTCCAAAAGGATCAATTGTATGTAAAGTATGTTTCTGATATGGATGAAAATGATCAAACCTGGGAAATTGGCATATGCATTAGGAATTATTGTGAACAAATAATATATTCAATTGATATTGTTATTTCATAAGTACTATGATAGTATTGCACCAGCATTGAAAATCCATGTACTGAATATATGCTTAAAACCATTTAACTTCAATGGCAGTATCTTGCATTTCCTTCTCATTCATCTTACAGTGTCGTATACTTAACCTTTTCTTTTGCCAGGAAAGAGTATCACACGCTCCTGGTCGCTTGCTCTTGCGGGTTGTCCGCAACATGGTTTAACAGTGTTATGTAGATGGTAGTGGTGTTGGTAAGCGAACTATCTTGCCCTCAAGACATACTAGCGGTTCATGTCCAGGTTTCATTGCTCAGATGTCTCATAGTTAATGTTGCTGAGACCATCTGACTTTGGATTTAGGTAACTTTTATTGGTTGCATGAAACTCATATGGCGTTCCAGATCATGTATTCTCTATCCAATTTAGCTAAGTGAACCGATCAGATCCTATGTATTTAGAATTATTTCCATTTGTGTATTTGTTATGTGTACCTAGAATAGTATAGTTGAGAACAAATAACTTCATGATCTCCCCTCTAATGTTCACTTTCTTAATAACAGCTTGGTTTACTAATTATATTTATACGATAAACAAAAATAACAGCCACACGGGCGCGGCGTGTCGCCGCGCAAAGTTACCTAGTTACGTGAATAGATTAGCAGAAAACTATAAAAAATAGTGATAAATTACATAGAGTATACTGATGTGACTTTGGTGAGATGGCCCACACGTCAGTGACCCAAAGTCACCTAACATAGTCAGCCTATCCCGAGGGACGCCACTAAGGCTGCTCACAATGGGAGTAACTTAGACTAGTAATATGCATATGTTACTACACATATGTTATACTACTCTAAAGTTACTACCTCTATAGTGGGGAGTAACATGTGTGCAGTGTCATATTTAATATGTTATACACTCATCTTGCCTTGAAATGTGTGATGTTATGCTAACATAGCTAGTTACCACAACCATCTCTCTCCTCATTAATTACCCGCCACATCAGATTTTTTGCCTACGTGGCACTGATGTTACTCCCATTGTGACTAGTCTAATATGCAGTCCTGCACTGCACATGTACTATTAGTCAACCTGCAAATAGCTTTTTTATTTTTTGAACGGGAGTAAGTAGCTTCAGTTCTTCATGTAAATTAAACAGCTGGAAACTACTGCAAATTTAACACTTTTCCCAAAACGGAGGAACAGCGGATAATAGTCATAATACCACCAAAATAAGTAAATAACGTTCTTGCAGCTATCACCGTCAGCACACGCACGTTGTTACTCCATTTTGTGCAAACCCGTAGATTTCGCAACCGGTGGCAGACCGCAGACAGAATGCGTTGTAGTACGCTTTTCACGGGGCGTGTAAACTTCCTGTTCGTTCCACGCAAAGTAGCATAACAGAGACATATGCATATGCACTTGTCCTCGCCTCCTCGCACGCACCATCCTTGCCTTGCCTCCTTGGTGTCGACTAGAGGAGCCCTCACACTACACGTACGGGCTTCGCATTCAAGGCAGATGCGATTCCACAGGAATTTATGCTGCCGTACACGAATGGGCGTTTAACTTTGGGCAATCCACTCCTACATTTAAGTTTTCTTGACAACCAATATCATGATGTATTTACAATAACGAAAAGTACAAGGTAGAGAAAAAAAATAAACTGACTACATCGATTAGAAAATAAATAAAGCAAATCTTAAAACTCTTTCTTCTTTAATGGCATAATTTTAATGTAGCCGTATAAAAAGGCATACATATCAAACCACTAATCTATTAATACTAACAGGAGTTCTCCCATAATTTTAATGGCTACGTCTACGCATATAGCTATTAAATTAATCAAACAACATCGGCAAGAGTAAAACACCAATATTTCAGGGAAAGACGACTCGCCAATGTCACCGCGAGCCGAGAGTACGAATCACCATTGTCGAGAACGTAGCATACGGACAAATATTGCGTAGGCAATTCTCATCGCTGAAACCATGAGAAATATATCCAAAATCGATATGCCAAATCAAGAACTGAAGGCCCATATCTAGATAAATTTAATCTTACAACACCACTATTGACGTTGGGAAGGAAATCTCGCCGTCGAACAATGGGCCGAAGACCACTTATTATAGACGATGCAATCTCTATTGACGAAGAAGATGGCTACCAAAACCTCAACATAATATATTGGGAACAATATTTTTTACTGAAAACTCCACTCGTAAACTGGGTTCCCCACCACTCCTGACACTCCACTCGTAAACCGGGTTCCCCACCACTCCCGACACCGACGAGGCCGACCGGAGGAGGGGGACCGACGCATAAAGGATGTGGAGGCTAGTGCCGGTGCATTGCGACGGGAGTGCAAAACTACTTTTTGTTTGGAACAATGTTGGCACAACCACTAATTTTACTCCAAAGTCGATAGGAAGTTTTTATTTTATCCAGGTAAGCATAAAGTTGACAGAATTATCACAGACATTCGCCGAAGAAATTTCTCTTATCAGAGATCTGGACACTGACACTGTTTTATCCGGCAATCGGGACCACCTGCTAGGCCACGCGTCGCAACAAAAAAAATGTACTGGACGGGACCGAGGTGCCGCACTCCTCTCTCCGTCCGTGCTGCAATATATTTGGGCAGCAGAAGCGGACTTTTTTTTTTGTTGCGAATCAGCAGAAGCGGGACCTGATACTGATAGCCAGCGAGGCGCTCTCTCCCACCCGCGCACTACTCCCGTTCCGTCCGCCAGGCCGCCTCCTTTAGCAGCACGGCCACGGCGTGACAGCGCTTTGTCCCCGCTGGTAACCGCTGCTACTCGCCACAACTCACTCGCCTCACCTCCAACCCTCGCCGCAAATATCTTCTCCCCGGGGCAACTCACGAGCTGCTGGTGTCTGCGCTGCGGGTGAGGAGCGGAGGGGAGCGGGCGAGATGGACTCGTCGCAGTCGGGCTCCGCCAAGGCGCGGCGGAGCAACAGCGGCGGTGGCGACACGTTCGACATCCCCGGCAAGGGCGCCCCCCTCGAGCGGCTCAAAAAGTGGCGGGTGAGCTCCTGCTCCTTCCTCCTCTACCTCCTCAGTCTGCTCTGGGCGTGCGGCGCGGCGGCGGAGTTTTGGGTCGTTTCCTGAAGCGCCCAGTACGGTTTTGGGAAGCGAGGGTTGTTTCCGTCAGACTTGCTGAGTTTTTGGAAAGGATTGCGGCCGCAGCTAGGGTTTTGTATGTTCCAAAAATATGGAAGTTTCGTCCGTGGTTTTCCGTTCCGGAGCTTAGAGTTCATATAGTATCTGTGTTGTTTGCCTCTGCATTTTGAAATCGGGTCTGCATCCGTGACGAATCAGCGGTTCTCCCCACTAGCGATGGCCGCTAGGGAGAGGAGAGTTGGATTTTCCCCTTCCCCATGCTTTTCCCCTCTGCCATTCGTGCTATCCTTAGATTTCAGAGTTACTAGTTCCCGTGTCCCGTCGCCCCCGCTTTTGAACGAGATAATATCCTCTTCGGTTCCACCTTTGCTTCCCTGTGGATGCATCGGTAGTGGAGGTTGCCATTGTTCATCGATTCGATTTCGCCTCGGTGGGTTGCCTTTTGTTTGGATTTGATTCAGTATAGGTCATTTCGAAAAAAATAATCAGTATAGGTGCTCTTACCTTTTCCGGAATCTGTCCAATTTTCCACTTGCGTTGCCCTCGAGTGCTTCCGAATTGTTCCGTTGCTTTTTGACGGGACTTGAGCAGTTGCGTTAGATTTGGGTTGCCCTTCCCTTTCTTAGGGATACGCTGGCTTTTGCATATTTCCTAATCTGCCGACATTGTTTAGAACTCTGTAGATGTCCACTAGTATAATATTCTGTAGTTGCCAGCCACGCGTCCAACTGTTCGAGCCTTGGAGCTGCCGACGTGCACTCTGCTCTGTCGTCGTGGCGTCCCGAGAATTAGATAGGACAATACAGAAATTCGCATTGGCTCCCGGGAGCATATGCTCCCGGTATTTTCGAAAAAATTAAACAATTTGAAAACTTATCAAAAAATTCCGAAAAAAAAACATGCACGCGCCCTGACCATGGTACGCACCACCGTGTTTTTTTTCGCGCCGGAAGACAGGAAATTTGTCATTTTTGTACAGGGCGCGTACGATGTCATTCCGGCGCGAAAAAAAACACGGTGATGCGTACCATGGTCATGTATGTGCAAAAGACAAGACCACCGGCGCTAAATGCAAAGTTAATTGGGAGTTGGTTTGCCGCCCTAAGGAGCTTGGTGGGCTTGGAATCCTTCACCTGGGAAAGTTTGCTACCGCCTTGCGTTTGCGTTGGCCTTGGTTAGAATGGAAGGACCCCGGAAAAATTTGGGTGGGTCTTGGCAATCCTTGCACTAACGAGGACATGGATCTTTTCTACGCTGCAACGACCATCTCCGTTGGTAATGGACTCAAGACCCCCTTTTGGCATGCGCCATGGCTGGGGGGGAGAAAGCCAAAGGATGTTGCTCCTCTTATTTTTGAGCGTTCAAGTATGAAAAACTGTTCCGTCGGAAAGGCAATGCTCGGGGCTAGCTGGGTGGGCAATGTGCGCCTTGACGAAGGCTTCACCACCGCACATTTCTCGCAGTTCGTGGACCTTTGGAGCCTCACCACAAACATCCATTTAAACCATGAGGCTGGCGACGAAATCAGTTGGAAGCTCACAGAAAACGGTGAATATTCGACCAAATCTGCGTACAAGATGCAATTCATGGAACCATCACCTCCTACATGCACAAGTCGGTTTGGAAGCCTTGGGCCCCGCCCAAGACGAAGTTCTTTGCATGGCTTGCAAACCAAAACAGAGTTTGGACGGCCGACCGCCTCGCCAAGAGGGGGTGGCCAAATTGCGGTCTATGTCCTTTTTGCAAGCAAACAACGGAGTCTCTTGTTCACCTCCTTGTGCACTGTCGCTTCACGAGGAGGATTTGGGACCTTACTAAAGGCTGGCTAGGTCTCCACAACATCAACACCGGAGATTGGCTTGGCCTCAGTTTCCCGGAGTGGTGGCTCCGGATGACCAACGTTGCTCCACACCGCAAGGGCATCGCTTCTCTCACTTTGCTTGTCACTTGGGAGGTGTGGAACGAGCGCAACGCTAGGGTGTCTCAAAATAAGAGTGCTCCGTCTTTAGTTGTTTTAGACAAAGTTAAAAATGAGGCTCGCCTGTGGGTCCTCGCGGGTGCCAAATGTTTGGGCAACTTGATACCGCGAGAGTAGTTGGGTTGTAATTCTCGGTCACAAACTTGCTTTCTTGCAATCTCCCCCTTAATTAATATACGGGGCAAAGCTTTTGCCCCTCGTTTCTAAATAAAATAAAATAAAATGTATGTGCATGATTTATTTCGGAATTTTTTGATAAGTTTTCAAATTGTTCAATTTTTTCGAAAATACCGGGAGCATATGCTCCCGGAGCCAAAACGCCGCTCTCAGGACAATACTACTAGTCTGTTCCATTTTTTTTTGGGATAGTAGATATATCTGGGTTTGACTCACCTGTAGGGGTCAAATGCTGCAGTCGATAGGTTCACCTGTAGAGAGTACTATTAGTTCCATGGTAGATTGGCTACATGTGCGTCATTCACATCTTCAAGCAAATTCGTTCCAACTTGTCTAATTTCACAGTCTTAACTCTTAACTAATCAGTATTTGTCTTGGTTGATTCACACATAACTCTCAAATGTTGCAAACGACATAATCTGTTGTTATCATGTGTGATTTCTCCAGATTTGCTTTACAGTGGTCTTTTAATAAAGTAATATTGTTTCCAGGGCCAGTGGCCACAACTGTCTGACCCCATTCACAAATTTAATAAGAGTTGGTAGGTATTAGCTGGACCTTGTTGAAATGCGTGGCTGTAGTTGGATTTGATCCCCACTGGGAGGGGCCTGGTAGCCACATACAAGTGGTTGATGGTCATTAGTGTTTTGGTCGATTATTGTGGATCTTCTTAAAATTTGGAGTGTCTTGACAGTTTAATATCGCAGTAGGCTGTACAAACTTTTTCCTGGTTGTGCTGGTGGTTCAATGCTTCAGCTACATTTTTGTGTAGACAATGAAAGGATCATCATACCATGAACATGACCAAATTTAGTATTTAGGCATACTAAAAGGCATTAGTACTAACCGGCTTACAAAATGGCAACAAATGCCCCGCATTATTTGCCTCTAGGTTTATCTCTTTTTCGTGGTGATAATAATATAATGACTTTGTCTTGTGTCTATTGCAGCAAGCAGCTCTTGTGCTGAATGCGTCTAGGCGCTTCCGGTACACCCTCGACTTGAAAAAGGAGGAGCAAAAGGAGGAAGTCAAAAGAAAAATTCGTGCACAAGCTCATGTTATCAGGGTATTTTATCATCTGGTTTGTTTTTTGTTTCATTTTTCTCATGCATGCTGATAATTTTATATCCCTCTTCAGGCTGCGTACCGTTTTAAAGAAGCAGCTCGAGTCAGTGATAAGCCAAAGGAGACAGAAGGTACTCTTCTTTTTCCCACTCGCCTCTTAGTTTCACTTGTGCTTCTCGATATGATCGTCTTTAGGTTTAAGGTACTTTATGTATTCCATCTAAGCACCATTTGTTAATGCTTTCTAGTACTGTTGCTAATACGTACTATGCATGATGCATGATTCGATATGGGTCATCCGAATTCAGAACACAATGAATGGATACACGATTCAGTTTTACAATTATCTGACATGATTGCTTCATGCTGTGACTTTTGCAGTTCCACATGTCGATGGTGCACTCGGCTTCGGAATTAAGGAAGAACAGCTCACTGTACTGACCAGAGATCATAACTACTCTGCTTTACAGCAGTATGGAGGGGTGAGTTAATTCTGGTGTCACCTTGTTTCACATCTTTGTAATAGTTTTCACCCTTTAACTTGCCCCTACAGGTTTCAGGGATAGCAAATATGCTAAAGACAGATACAGAGAAGGGAATAAGTCAAGACGATTCAGATCTGGAGGCGAGGAAAAATGCTTTCGGGTCGAATACATACCCCCGTAAGAAAGGGAAAAGCTTCGTGGTATGTATATGGTTCTCTTATATTTATATGGCAGTTTCTGTCTTCTATATAGGGTGCTAACTCCGGGTGTCTTGTCATTGTTATTCAGGCTTTTGTGTGGGACGCCTGTAAAGATTTGACACTTATCATCCTCATGGTCGCTGCTGCTATTTCCCTTGCCTTGGGCATATATACAGAGGTGTGCATCACATCTTTAGTTCTCTTCCTTATGTCTGAATTGGTCAAGCATAATTTCTCATTTTGTATGAGTACTTGATTTCCTTCCTTGCTGTTCATGTGCCATCATTACACATTTCGAATCTAACCACCCTTCAAATTTTATCGATTTGTTCTTTTGAAGGAAAACATATCTTATTTTCGTTTCATTTCCACTATTTTCTCAGCTTGCTTACCGCTAACTCAATTGTGCGCCACCATTCTTTTCTCTTGTTATGTCTGTGAAACTCTTACTTCAACTTTTCCTTGATTGTAGGGGATAAAAGAAGGCTGGTATGATGGAGCCAGCATCGGCTTTGCTGTGCTCCTCGTTGTATTTGTGACTGGTATGCCAGTGCAATCACGTTTCCTGTCATTGGATATTTCTTTGAGCATTTGTAAACTTACAGATTTAATTTATTGCAGCATTCAGTGATTACAAACAGTCACTGCAGTTTCAAAATTTGAATGAAGAGAAACAAAACATCCAGTTGGAGGTAAATTTGAGGTACACCACACTATTTTTTTTGTTCTCTCCCAAATAACGGCTCGAATAATCTCATTCAGGTAGTTAGAGGTGGAAGGCGAATCAAGGTGTCTATATTTGATTTGGTTGTTGGCGATGTCCTGCCTCTCAAGATTGGTGACCAGGTACAAAGGCGGCATATCTTCATTTTATATCAAGTGGCCACTCATAGCTTATAATTATGAGTGGCAATTTTTCTTTGTTCAGGTACCTGCTGATGGGATCCTTGTCAGTGGTCACTCTTTTTCTATAGACGAATCAAGTATGACAGGAGAAAGCAAAATCGTAAGTTACTCTCATATATACTTTTGGAACTAACTTGCTAGAAGTTCTAAGCTGACACTGCAAGGTGGTGGTTCGTTTTAGGTACACAAAGACCAGAAGTCACCGTTCATGATGTCTGGCTGCAAAGTTGCCGATGGCTATGGTACAATGCTGGTAAGTTTGTCTATGTACCTACGAATTGGAGAAATGAAACATACGGCTAGTTTTAAGGTCTGAAACATTTGGGCCAACCTGGGGGGGCTTGAGCTCCGAGCACAGTTATTTTTGCATGTCTTAGTATGTATATTGAACTAGCTCTTTAATCAATATATATACTTGTCAGGGCTGAGGACAAGCTAGTCAGGTCTTTTATGAAATAGAACATTGATCATGGGAATTTAACTTTATAATATCTAGGTGACCGCTGTTGGTATCAATACTGAATGGGGACTGCTAATGGCAAGCATATCAGAAGATTCTGGTGAAGAAACACCTTTGCAGGTTTGATCTAATAATTCTTACTAACCCTGCATGAGTTCATGCGTTGTGATGCTTTTTTGAGCACATGCATTGACATTCTTGTATTGGTCTGTTGTAGGTTCGCTTAAATGGTGTCGCTACCTTCATTGGAATAATTGGACTTTCTATTGCTGTTCTTGTTCTTATTGTCCTCGTGGTCAGGTATAATCGATGCATGTTTCAGTTTTGCCAAGTACTCTACCGTTTTGGCTTATCTCTGCCACCACGCTCTCTTCCAGGTACTTCACTGGACATACCTACAATCCGGACGGGACTCCACAATATGTGAAAGGAAAGATGGGTGTAGGCCAGACAATACAGGGAGTAGTTAAAATCTTCACAATTGCGGTAGGTATTAGCTTTACTATTCATGGCTGCTGATTCAGTTTTTGCATTTTCTGTTACCTTACCATCTTGTAATGTAACTAGGTCACAATTGTGGTTGTGGCTGTTCCTGAAGGACTTCCATTGGCTGTCACATTGACGTAAGCATGAATTTACTGTAGTTTACTAGTAGCACTATTAGCAATAATTTACCTTCGCATATTTGTTCCAGGCTTGCCTTTTCGATGCGTAAAATGATGCGGGACAAAGCTCTGGTATGTTGCCATTGCTTGCATGCGTTTGGGTACTTGTTGTGACTTGCAACAGCCTGTCTGATGCATTCTCTGAACTGGTTAATACTTATAGGTGAGGAGGCTTTCAGCATGTGAGACAATGGGCTCTGCAACAACAATTTGCAGTGACAAGACTGGCACTTTAACTTTAAACCAGGTGAAATGCTTGTCATTACTTTCTCAGTACCATTCTTCTCTTACACTTGGAAATTCAAGATTAGGATCTGTGATTCTTGAAATATGCTTGGCCTTGACTTTCCACTTTCTTCATTGTCAATGTTAAGATGACTGTTGTCGAGGCATACTTTGGTGGAAAGAAGATGGTTCCTGCTGACAACACTGAGATGTTATCTGCTACTTTCTCAACCATGATCATTGAAGGAATAGCGCAGAATACATCTGGAAGCATATTTGAACCTGAGGTCGGTCTATACTTGTATTTTTTTTCCTTTGATGTTCAGTTGATTGTTCCTGCTTGGCATTTGCGCATCCTTCACCTTTTCTTCCATGGAACCAAATATCAGTGTTGTTTTCCGTTCTCATGTTATGGACCAGCCTGGTGGCTACTGACTTTTGTTCAATGTCGCAGGGTGGTAAAACTACAGAGGTGACTGGATCGCCAACTGAAAAGGCTATACTGTCTTGGGGGTTGCAGGTACAGATACAGCCCCTTGGTAGCCTCAGCCTAGATTCTTTCTATCGCTTGCTTGGTAACGATGGTCTGCATATTTCTACAGCTTGGTATGAAATTCAATGAAACAAGATCGAAGTCCTCTATTCTTCAAGTCTTCCCATTCAACTCGGAAAAAAAGAGAGGCGGGGTTGCAGTGCAAGTGGTAATTCATTTTATCTGCAGCAATGTCAGCTTCGCTTTTGGATAAACAATAATGTTTCATTGCATCCTCCTCAATGTATCTTCCTTTGATAGGCTTATAACATACTGTCTTGATAGTGTACTACGGATGCCCTCAATTGTTCAAGTATTATCATTTGTTACTTTGCACTGTGATCCACACCTAGTAAGGTTCTGGCAGCACATTAATTCTGTTTCGTATTAATGGTGTTAGTATGTACAATTACGACTGACTACAGCTAACCATGAACATCCTTGCCTTCAAAGGCTTTTACAAATATGAAAAGGCCCGTGCCGCAAACTGTTTTTGCTAATCTGTTTTCTCATGGATTTGATTATTTTCGTTGTGTATTTTCGTGATTTAATTAATTCTCTTTCTTCTACATCTGGAGGGTGACTCTGAGGTTCATGTATACTGGAAAGGAGCTGCTGAACTTATTTTGGAGTCATGCACAGATTGGCTTGAAGCAGATGGCTCAAAGCATTCAATGACCCCTGAGAAAGTAATTTATTGTTCAAATTTTAATCATTCACTCAAGTTCAATAAGATTTTGGAACTAACTAATTAATTATTGTTTCAGGTTGGTGAATTTAAGAAATTCATAGATGACATGGCCGTTGCTAGCCTCCGGTGTGTTGCCTTTGCATACAGACCTGTTGAGATGAGTGATGTACCAAATGAGGATCAGAGGGATGAGTGGGTATTACCTGAAGATAACCTGATTATGCTTGGCATCATAGGAATAAAGGTAAATAGCAAACTGCATTTTATGCTTTGAGGACTGCTGTGATGGATTATTATAATTATTTGATAGCCGAGCATTTTTTCTTGATGTCGCGATTAGAGGTTGACACATGTGGTAGTATTTCTGCACATTTGCGTGATCTGTTGCTACATTCTCAATTTACTTCCTGCCACATGTCTATTGTCTATTATTAGTTCTACCGGAACTCACTCTCTGTTTTTTTATGGCCGCATACTTCTGATTAGTTGCTGTATTTCTGTGTATTTTGTAACTTGTACCCAAATTGTTAAGAATAAACTTTAAGTTGGATAATTACTACTCACATCTCAAACACATACATTCTCACATGAAATAAAAAGTACAGAAAAATCAACTCGCAAATTTCGCCCATAGTAATGAACATGTGCTACTAGAGAAATTTCAGCGATAGTAAGATTCGTGTGACATGCATGAAGATCATTCCCTTTTATTTCTTACTTTGTGATTATTGTAATGTTTGGGGACTGTGGCATGCACAAGATATGCTAAGCAAAAGTTAAAATATGTATGACCTGCATGAGATCTCATTTTTATGATTTTATCTATTGCTTAGTTATCACTGTAGCATTTGCTGACATCAAGCAGCAGCTTTTATGGGGCACGAATCATCTAGAACGGCATTTTAAAGAAAAAAACTGCATTAGTCTGCAAGAAATTTACTACTGGTTTACATTATAGGATCCCTGCCGCCCAGGAGTCCAAGATTCAATCCGCTTGTGTACGGCAGCTGGTATTAAGGTAATTCTTGCTTATTCTCCTGAAACTATACTTCAGTAGTCACTAAACGTGAAGAAAATCATGTCTTATATTTTGACGAATTCTATACCTTTGCTTCATTTAGGGACATTGCTTGGATGTTCTTCCTGGTCAATTTTATTTAGTTCATTGTTTGAATTTTTAGGTCCGCATGGTCACTGGAGATAATCTGCAAACTGCCAGAGCCATAGCCTTGGAATGTGGAATACTTACTGATCCCAATGTATCAGAGCCAGTCATCATAGAAGGAAAGACATTTAGGGCCTTGTCAGATTCAGAGAGGGAGAAAGTTGCTGATAAAATTTGTGTATGTTTATTCTCCTTGACTTACTGGCATTATGTTGATAACTGCTTCTTTTCAGTGAATATGGTCGTAGACACTAACGTATTGACCTGTAGGATGTGTACTGCATGAGAAACCATGAACTGTTATACCAATCCACAACTTTCAGGTCATGTGGAAAAAACCATAGATTGTTTTGTGTTTGTTTGTAACGTTCTTCTTCCCACAATGATACTTGGACCTGGTTGGGACTTGTGAAACAAAATGCCAAGGAAAATGATCAATTGATGTCATGTGGTGCAGATGGTTCACATTAACTCTGTAGAAATTAACCAAAAGTTCTCATATAATCCCTAATATATTGACATTCACTTGTTTTCTCATTTGTATGTTCTGGGGTCTTGTTTTTTATCGTCCTCAGTTATGTGCTTTGTTAAGAAAGATAGCATACAATACAATGATCTTCGTGCAAGTAAACAAGGTCTTCTTTTCATGATTATATTTACCGTGCTATTTTCTTCTTAGATTGATGTCTTCCTTGCGGCCTAGTTCATACCAAATGTATGTTTTGCATGTAATTATTTGTTTTAGCCTTACAATTAAGTACTTTTGTTACAGGTGATGGGGAGGTCTTCACCAAACGATAAACTTTTATTTGTTAAGGCATTGAGGAACCAAGGTCATGTTGTTGCTGTAACAGGCGATGGCACAAATGATGCTCCAGCACTACATGAGGTTTATGAATTACTAACATTCTTTTTTTATCAAGTTGTGAAGCAATTTTATTGACAGTTTAAGAGCTATCATCCAGTATTACTTACACAATTATACTTATTAGGCCGATATTGGTCTCTCAATGGGCATTGCGGGGACTGAAGTTGCCAAGGAGAGTTCTGATATTATTATCTTGGATGACAATTTTGCTTCAATTGTGAGGGTATGCATGATGTGTTCTTTTGTCTTAGCCTTCCACTATTGCAACATCTGATATCTGTTTGTTGATTTAGGTTGTCAGATGGGGTCGTTCAGTTTATGCGAACATTCAGAAATTCATTCAG
Source organism: Poa pratensis (assembly GCA_947311845.1). Classification (NCBI taxonomy): domain Eukaryota; kingdom Viridiplantae; phylum Streptophyta; class Magnoliopsida; order Poales; family Poaceae; genus Poa; species Poa pratensis. The sequence goes on from CAMZMU010000107.1 coordinate 57,292,396, forward strand.
TTCCAGCTGACTGTAAATGTCGCAGCATTGATAATTAATGTGGTTTCAGCCATCACTTCTGGTGATGTCCCACTGAATGCCGTCCAGGTTTGACTCCTTAATAAAAATGATGTGCCTGGGAACTTTTGGATTTCTTGGCGAAGTTTTCTTTCACTATATTCAGATTTAGGCGCTGCTGCTTTTGTATGTTTGTCTGTAGTTTATAAAGATTTTTATGCTTAGATTCTGCAAGTATTTAGCAGACAATATATGGCTCCTCGCTCTATTTTCTGTAACGATGAGTTAATTTATCTGTTGTTTTTTTCTCCCTTTGTTTACAGTTGCTCTGGGTTAATCTAATCATGGACACTTTGGGAGCGCTTGCATTGGCGACCGAGCCACCAAACAACCATCTTATGCAGAGACCACCAGTTGGACGGAGGTTTGTTCTCTGACTTGTGATATCGCTAATCAGATATCTTTCTTGGTTCTTGAGATAAATTTTTATGTGATTTAACAAAAAAAATCTTGGCATGATAAGAAAAAAGTGTTTCCTTGACCTAACTTCCTTAAGTAGTGACTGTATAAAAATAATTTTGTGAATAACGGGTATATAATATTACAACAACAATATTGTTCTTCATTGTTCCTTTTTGGATGTAGCTGGCAAAGAACTGGTAGTGACTGTATACAAACAATTTTTGTGATGAATGGACATACAATATTGTTTTCATTTTTGGATGTAGCTGCCGACGAACTGAGGTTGAGCAAGTCTGGAGCTGGGCTCAAACTTGGCTGGTCTGTCCATTTTTTTAGCAGAACGTGTGCACCCCTTAAATCAGCCATGCCTCAGAATGGCTGTTCAGTCCACCCTCGAAATATATATATATAAAAATCTGGCACAGCCTCTGCGCCAGGGCTCGTTTTCACTTGGTAGCAAAATCAGCGTGGTTTTATATAGGAGTACAAGTACTCCAGGACACCATGGTCAAAAGATTCACGAACACTTCTATATGTTATGGTGCTCCTTCCTTAAACATCTTTTGGGAGCCAGGCCTTTGTTTGAATCGCACTGCTCATTCATCCAGACCAGTAAGATCTTAGATGCTTATTGTTAATCTATCGAGACCAAAAGTTGGCCTGTGGGGTATATTCTGTTTGAATCTGGGGTTTGTGGTATGAGTTGGACTTATTCTGTGTGCCGTGCTGCCATAGTGTATTGTAGGTCTGATGGTTGCATTACGTGAACCCGAGCTCGTCTCGCTATGCTTGCTGAATTTTGTGTCAAGCTGGAATTAGGCTTGAATCTAGTCAAGTGAGCTCAAGCAGTTTGTGTTAGTACTAGTGCCATAAGATTACACTTCTCCTTGACCGTCCCATGACTTGTAATTTGTACTAGATGTCTTCCAGTCTTTCAATACGGTTGTGTTGATACTAGTGGTAGCTTAACACATGTGTTTGTATCACGTGCTGTGCTGGCAGCTTCTATTCTGCTAAATCTCAAAATGTTTTCGTTGTGCCTGCTGATGGTGTCTCAACCTGCTTGTTTTCAGGGAGCCTTTGATAACAAATATCATGTGGAGGAACTTGCTCATTATGGTTTGCTACTTCTGCAATGCCCTCTTCGTATTTGTATTTTAGTATCTGATATCTATCTAATGACTACTTGTTCTTCCTTCAGGCTTTCTTTCAAGTTGCAGTTCTTCTCACTCTTACATTCAAGGGGATCAGCCTTCTGCAGTTGAACCGTGACGATCATGCGCATGCTGAAAAAGTGAAAAATACCTTCATCTTCAACACATTCGTTCTCTGCCAGGTGAGTTTCTTCCCTTTACTCGAATCTGACTCGGAGATGCACACAAATTGATACAGTGGGGTTAAACGTGGTCACATAATCTCGTCTTCTGCAGGTTTTCAATGAGTTCAATGCAAGGAAACCAGATCAGCTAAATATATTCCAGGGCATTTGCGGAAACCGCCTCTTCGTGGCCATTATAGCAGTAACAGTTGTACTCCAGGTAAAGGCGCTAAGATAGTTTTTCTCTATGGCAAATACGGGTATCTAGGTTTTGCTATTGTCGTGGGCTTATTCCTTCACTGTATCCAGGTCCTTATCATCGAGTTCCTTGGCAAGTTCACTTCAACAGTCAGGCTGAGTTGGCAGCTGTGGTTGGTGTCGATAGGTCTTGCTTTTATCAGGTAAGATTCTTCGGTTAATAAAGAACTGAAGGTTTATGGTTGTAACATTTGTCTTATGGTGGAACGTTTTTTTATTTATCCTATTGATGAAAACAGGATATATTATCCAGTCATTTTTTTCTGAAGATTTTGGAGACACTTTTGGTTGGAACAGTAGCTAATGTATTCCTTGTACTTAATGCAGTTGGCCATTGGCAGCCTTGGGAAAGCTTATCCCTGTTGCAGACCGTCCGTTCTCAGATCTCTTTACGTGCTGCTGCCCGGGGAAGAAACAGGGTATGTTTCAGTTACATCCAAACAGTGTTTGCCGATTCTCTAGGCCAAACATCTGCAAATCTTCCCCTGTGGGGACATTCCCTTGCATAATGTTATGTAATTTTTTTTGTGCAGCTGATGAGGATGTGAAGGAGGGCAGTGCTAAGCACAGTGAAGTATGAATGCCGGATCTGCGTCGAGGACCTTATGCTATTTTTTGGTCAAGGTCTAACATGATTTGAGCTGTAGTTATGTGGTGATTTGGCTTGTAGATACTCTAGGCTTCATGTGGATAGCACTCACTTTTGGCAACTTACACCCTATCTTAACCCCACGCGTGACTCCTGAAGGCTGACTTGGGAACTGGAATTTATCTCGTTTGGAGTAAGCTGGAATTTGGCTGAAATGGATGTTTGAGGAGAGTACTTATGATTCTCTTTTGCCTTTGTTCCACAAGTCCATTTATCTTGTTTGGTATCTATGTCCGCGTTGCTTGTGCTTTCTGTGTGCACAGTGATTTGTCTTGCATCTCCGGTGCTGGGCTGGAACGGAAGAACACTTCAATGGGCCAAAGGCACCCTCCAGGCATTTTGTGGCGGCAAAAATCTAGCTTGAGGCCGTGATCTGCTTGCACCCTTGAGGCCGTTTCTTTCTACAGTTTGCTGTTGCCTGGTTGCACTCTTTTGGTGCAATGGGTTCTCCGGCACTTGCTGTTGATTCGTGCAAGCAAAAGAGGTAGCCTGACGGCAGCTATAACCTGCTTCGACGTGACACGGTAGGAACTCAAAGTATACAAACGAGCAGAATCTTCCTGTCTTTGCAGTTCGTCGGGGGTTCCGATCTTCTGATGCAGGACTACGGCGGTAAGTATACCGCACCACAGGCTTACATGAGCCGTCACTTTGGCGTCCCGTGAAGGGATCTCTCTGATTCGCACCGGTAATACCCAATCGATCGCGGCACTTTCAACATCAAATAAATGTGCAGTATTTAAGTAGTGTTCATCGTCTTGCCCACGGAGTCACGGGTAACAACTCTGAAGCAACAGCAGACAGCTTAAGTACACGGTTCATAACTCTGTCTACAGTGTCTGACGACTAGTTAGTCACGAAAAAACTGGACACCACACAGAAGAGGTTAATTGACGTACGCGTAAGGTGGCGCTTAAGTTGAGTAATCGACGGAGAAAAAGGCACCAATGCATAGGACCGGTACTTGTGTTGTTTCGGTCTACTATAATAAATGCAGATCTCATCCGTATCTGAAATTTCACTTGGGCTCAACCCTTTTATCTGCCCAATCGCTGGCTCAGCAAATGACATGAAAATGGATATCGGCCGCAAGCGGCAAGCCATAGGCTCTCCGCATAATGCCTGCCCCCACTGTAGCTAGACGCAACGTTTCCGATCGATGGGCCACTGACAACTCGATCCCACCCGCGTGCTTGACACAATGGGACACCAAACGTACACCTTCGTCAATGGTGCAACATCAACTAATCTCTCGGCCGGCCTCCGGGGACGAAGACGAACGCGCGCCATACGAAGCCTGTCCGCCGCCGCGACCGCGACCACGACCTGATCAACAGCGCAGCGAGCCGTGGCGCCACCTCGATCTCCACGGATGGCGGCGTAGGGTCCGGCCGTCGCCGCCACCACCAGGGAATGGCCGGGGAGCCCGCGGGCGCAACAAAATCTCCGGGCCATTGAATGCGGGGTTCACACTTGGCCACCGGCCGGGAGATCTCGGATCGTGGAAGGCGACAGCACGTACCGGCGACAAATTAACAAACCCCTCGATCGGCTGCTAGCTCGAGCCCCAGCACTCGACGCCTTGCCGTTCACACCTGTCCAGCGCGCGTCGCCTGTCACAGTTCAAAGCTTTACTTCCAGTGTAAGCTAGCGGTAGTAAAGGCCGATGGGGATGATATATACGGGAGACGGCCTGGCGCCATCGTATCCACCGTGGATCCGCCGGCGGGAGATGATGGACTCCGGTCACCGGAGAGACAGAGACCGTTCGGCGTTTAGAACTAGATCGACTGGTCGTTCTCGTTCTGTTTTCTTTAGCTTTCGACGATCCATCCGGCGATATCTTTGCCGGGGTCGATCTATGATCTACTCCGTAGATTTGTATCGATCGTTTTTTGGTTGGTTAGTGGATGCCATCGAGCCGTGATGAAATCGCAGTCGTGAATAACTGTGCGTATATACGTGTGGACAGCAGGACATGCATTCGTCCAAGGATATTGTAGTACGTACTTCCTGTCTTTGCACCAGGATAGTGTCTGTCCACCATGATCTTGTCAGAGATTGATACGTACGTACGTATACGCGCGCATGCACGTACGGTTCACTGAAAGACATGCTGCCACATATGCATGGAAACGATCGAAACTACTACTCCCTCCGTCCCAAAATAAGTGTCTCAAGTTTGTCCAAAAATAGATGTATCTAGACATGTTTCATATCAAACTAGCTGCATGCATGCACCACCACCACGTACGTACGTATGCCCGGCCAGTTCTGAAAGCTGAACAAACTTCTTTTGCTTCGAACCTATAGGTAATGTCTATAATTGATTAAGTCAGAAAGAGTTAATTAAACGGTTTATAAAAAAACCGGCCAAAAACAATACTCCCTGTGTTCCTTTTGTTAAGGAGTTTTTTGAAAACTCAAACCTTTAACTAAGTTTTTAGAAAATATTATTAGCATTTTACAATATAAAATAAGCATCATTAGATTCATCGTGAAATATATTTTCATAGTACACTTTCTTAGTATTTCAAACGTTGATAGTTTTTTCTAAGATCTTGGTTTAAATTAGTCAGTTGGGACTTTTCAAAAAACTACACACTTTTTAATAAGGAACGGAGGGAGTATAGCACAACACACCACTCGTCGGCCGAACCCGCGGAAAACAATCACAAAAACCTGAGCGGCACCCGAGTATACCCACACACACCTCTCTAAACAGGGCCTCACCGAGACAACATGAAGGCGTTATCGTCATCACATCTCCTTTAGGAGGCAACATCACCACCTCAAACCCGCAAAAAAAAAAAAAAATCGCCACCACAAAATTTTGAGCATGCGATCGACTCTGACTTTGTCATAGACAATCGTCGAACCAACCCACACTATAGAGGCCATGCGGACCTACGTCAAGATCCATGCTAGGGATCAGCCCTGTGACAAGACAACTCAACTCCGACTATGATGAAGAGGTATGAAAAAGAACCAGGCAGGCCGGCTGAAAGGACATATTTTATGTCCCCCATGTTTTGTGTGTTAGGCAACAACACTAGGAATTATTTAATATGATGTTAAGTGGTGCAGGAATGAAAAGATATAATTACACTTTGCATCGAAACACTTGACAAGAAAAAGAAAGTTTGCATCTGCCTGTCCAGTTCGGAGTCTCCGGGCTCTGTGGCCGGAGTCTCCGGCCAAGTCAAAGTTCTGGAGCAAATGCTCCACAGGACGGCAGCTGAGGTATAGGGGTGCGGAGTCTGTCCGGAGTTACCCTGGAGTCTCTGCACCGGCCGGAGTCTCCGCACTTTCAGACCGGAGTCTCCGCCCCTGACGAGTTGTGAAGCGAATTGACACACTGGACGGCGCGCGCGGTATAGGGGTCCGGAGTATCCCCGGAGTGACCCCGGAGTCTCCGCACGGGGCCGGAGTCTCCGCACTCTCATGGTCCGGAGTGTCCGCCCAGTCCGGAGTCTCCGGCCCTCCTTGTCCGGAGTCTCCGGCCTAAGTGGACTGCAACGGCTACAATTTCTGGGAGGGGTATAAATACCCCTCCACCTACCTCCAGCCAGCTAGCTCGCCCAGCATTAAAGTCCACCATTAAAGCAAGCTCAAGAATCACTATATCTCCCAATCACTCCACCCAAACTTGTTGATCTTTGGAGGATTGAAGGAGAAGGCCCGGATCTACATCTTCACCAAGCAGTTTTTCATTTCTCCCTCATTTACTTGAGGGCCCCTTTGCTAGGGTTTCCATTGGGAAAACCTAGCGTCTTGTTGATCTCACTTGTTGTCTTTGTGACAGATTTGTAGCTGTTCGGGAGCCCCCAATCCTCTTGTGGGTTGTGCCCCGGATCGTTGTTGTAAGGGCTCCGGATTCCGCCATGAAGGATTCCGATAGTGGAAGGTGAACCAAACCTTTGTGATGCGGTTCATCGGACAAGAAGGTGACGCCTTTGTGGCGGTTGAGTTTTGACCTTCGTGGTAGCTCACACCTCTCCAACGAGACGTACTCCCCTAAAAAGGAGGAACTCGGGATTACATCCGTGTCTCCGCGTGGTTTCACTTCGGTTACTTCTATCCTTGTTTATAGTCTTTACTTCGTGTATCTTGTTTAGTTACTAGCTTGTCATATAGGTAAATTCACCGTAGTTGCATATCTAGAGAATTTACCTTTTGTGTCAAGCCTAATTTGAAAAAGAACTAAAATTGAAGTAGCACATATTCACCCCTCCCCCCAGGTGTCATACCGATCCTTTCACCGGCGCCACGGAACATCGCCAAACGGAACACATGTCGCTAGTTAGCGTACGCCACAAGAACCCCACCACATAGTTTCGACTTCTCAACAACAATTAATTTGGAATGGAGGGAGTAGCTAGTCTGGCTCTCGAGGGAATCTGTCTGACTTTGTCTTGCACGTATGTCGGTGCGCACGTAACACGCACGACTTGCTGCTGGCTGCTTTCAGTGCTTTGACTTCACAAGCTAGCGACAGGTACTGCAAGTACCACGCATGCATGTACTTCCCTACATTTCAAAGTCTTGCCCTCCAAATTTCTTCTTTGTCCAAGACCTTAGGTACACAGCGAACATATATACGGCTCGATTCAGTGTCAAAATTTGCAAAGTCAAACAGCCTAGCGAGACCGTATGTCAGCAAAATCACTCCGGATGATCATGTTACATGTGGATACTATGTGAGCTCGCGATATATAGGAGACTCTCCAGCTACCATGGCATACGTAATGACGTTCAAATCAATAGTAAGAACAACCGACTACTATTTCAGTTACAAACATGGACACCTAATCGATTTAGTAGAACTGATTTGTATCTAATCGGTCGCCTATCGGCTTGCCAAAAGTTTTCTTAAAGTCTCTACAACATAAGTTTGTTTTCTGCAGCTGGATGTTTCGAGTCCAGGCAAGTTAGAATCCAATCATACGACGAAAGATGAACAAACATTGTTTTTTGGGTGGGTAGGAGCTAGCTAGATTGAAAACCACAAGACAACGAAACCGCTGTTACGTTGTACGTTTCGTACATCAAGTTCCTTGAAAACTGTTGGCGCTTACCGAACATAAGACGAAAGAAATCAAGACCGCGCATTGTATATCATCTCTAATCTTGTTCGGTTATGCTAAATCAAGGTCATCAAAAGTGTCTGGTGGCAGAGACGGCCGGCCGGTTGCTCCAACGGTCAACTATCGATCCTACGCCCGTACATATCGTCTAGCTGGCATGCATGTGCTAACTTGTATGGCCGGCCCAAAGATGAAGTAATCCATCTGAAGGTCAACTTCTCTGCGAGATCGAGAGCTTATCCGTTACAAAAACATCAACTTGGCCGGACTTGTTTAAACACCTTCAGCATATATATATTTTTCTTGCAGATACGTACATGGTTCTGACATCACGTAGATGTTACGTGTTTGTAATCTTATGTTTGGAAATAGTTGTCTACTTAGTTGTAACTTAGCTATCCACCCTCGCCGACGGCCTGTCTACTTAGTTGGAACCCAAATGAAATTTGAAGTGTGTGTACGTCAAGGATGGAAAATTAAACGAATCTTGAATCGAATCCAACGATGGAACTCACTGCAGAGTATCTATATCTGACTGAACATCTTATCACATGGAGAAAATTGGCAAGTGACAACAACCGTGATGAATGACAATTGGTGAAACAAAACAACTACTCCCTCCGTATCAAAATATAAGTCACACTTTCTCATTACCAAACATATGTATCTAGACATGTTTTAGTGCAAGATTCCACCAGTCCGTCTCGTCCGCGCCGCTTTAAAAGCTTCAACGGCCAAGCGGAAAGGCCGTGAATAATTAGCGGATTTCACGGAAACGTCCGCCACGTCCACCACCTGGGTAGGTCCGTCACGCAGTTGAGGAAAGAGAACGTCCAAAGCGAATCGAGCCGGGGAAAGAAAAAGGAGCACGCGCCGCCGCCAGACGCTCCTCCTCCCGAATCCGCCGCGCGACGCAGCTGCTAGGAGCAGCCGCCTCCCGCCTCCTCCATGCGCGGGGCTACGCAACGGCTGCGCCGCCCTCACCGGCACGAAGCGCATCGTCTTGCTCCCTGGCCGTCCCTGACCTCCAAGCGCGTTGACTCGCCTGGTCGCACAGCTGCGCGCGCCTTCCCCGTCGCATGGCCGCATACGACAATGAGCATGTCTGGTTCCCCTCCCCCAGGGTGAAGTAGGGGGAGCAGATTCTGCTTGATTGGAGATGCAGCGGACGCGGCTGGTCCGCCTCTTCCGTCGGACGCTGGCGCTAATACGACTGGCGGACGCGGAATCCGCTAAACCTGTAATTACAATGAGCTGGACGGACACGGACGTCCAACGGCCCGTCCGTTTGCATCCTTAAGCAAGTCGATCAACACGAACATTTTCTTCGACTCTCCACGTGTATAACGGTGCTAGCTATACTCGCTAGTGATGTAGCCTTGCCCCATGGCTGACTTTGCATTGCACATGCGTACGCAACATCGTACGGCATTATTTTGGCTTGTTTGGAGAAACTAGTTAATATGCACGCGTGCAACGCACGCCTCCCTAAAATTGTTATACTATAATACATAGTTAGTGTGCACGTGCACGCACGTATTTTCAATAACTTCACAATATTTTTCCAATTGTTAGTCCTGTCCCTATCTTCACTACTGAGCAATTAGTGGGAGGTTTAATTGGGCAATTAGTGGGAGGTTTAATTGGGAGTTATGAATTGAGCAATTAGTGGGAGGTTTAATTGGGCCATTAGTTTTTTCCTTTTCCCTCGGGACGGACTGCTCGGGGGTGAAGTATTAGTCCGTCGTTGGAAATTGCTAAGTGCACCCGGAGTTCTGTTTTGTGGGGCCAACTAAGTTGTTTAGTGGGGGTGAGGCAGGATTTGATCGGTGGTTGGTGCATGTGTTCGTGTGGATTTAGCCGAACAACAGTTTTGGTGTTTATAAGTAGTGGAGATACGCGCATACGACTTGCTGTTCCCTTTGACTTAACCAGCGATCGACATAGTAGGCGCCAGTACGACGCTTTTGTACGGCACGTCTGTACTGTCGCGTACACTGCAAAGTCTTGCTTCTTTTCTTTCCTTATCTTCTCTGGTAAGTAAACAAATTAAGGGTGCTCCGGATATGGCGGTTATACGGCGCGCGATTCTTCACTGTCAGAGTCTGCAAAGTCAATATGCTGTGTGTCAGCAAATCGGTGCAGATTATATTGTCTATGGATAGGGAGATCGTCGAAGTAATCGAAATGGACGCACGACTCCCTGAGCTATAAACTACTCACTCCGTCCAAAAATAAGTGTCTAAAGTTTGTTCAAAATTGGATGTATCTATACGTGAAACATGTCTAGATACATTTACTTTTGGGTAAACTTGAGACACTTATTTTGGGACGGAGGGAGTAGTTTTTTGCTTGCCGCAATGAAATCAGCGGTAACAGCTTTCAGTACCGGAAAATCTTCCTTTGCCGTGCTGGCATTGCGTTGCCGTGTGCGGCCATGTTTGCGGAACACGACAAAGCTTAGTTTGCCGTGAGGAAAGTAAAAGTATCACGGCAAAGAAACATAGCATGGCACAGAAGATTCACAGCACACGGCAAAGTATACATCACGGCAAAATGGACAAAAAACACACGGCAAATTCTTACCGCTCGGCAAAGATATCTTTGCCGTGCTCCTTTATGTGACAACACGGCAAATCAGTTGACCAAGATCCACTACTTTGCCGCGCTCAGCAATAATTCGCGGGAAATATCTAAATAAATTTCCCGCGCTCTAAATAAATTCGCGGGAAACGCTATACCGTGTCAATAAAAAAAGCACACGGCACAAATTCCCTTTGCCGTGTGCCTTTGTGCATAGCACACGGCACAAATGCCCTTTGCCGTGTCCCTTTGTGCATAGCACACGGCAAAGCATGTGTTTGCACTAGCCCCCTTTATTTGTTTTGTTTTGATATGCTTGCTTCGTTTATATTCTTTGTTAAGGCTTCTAGTACGTTCATTTACTTCACTTAATTATGTTTCTCGATAATATATATAAACCCTCCGGTGCGGGCCGCATGGGTCGAAACCAAGAATAAGTGGACCTAACGTGCGAGGCGTCGTCTACCCCTTCCATAGACGTTGAATAGGGGCTGCTCGGTAGGCTTTCCTCCCTGATTATGTTAGGTTAAATCATATGAACATCTCAACCCAACTTTGGGCACATGTTAACACATGATTCCATGTCGTGCACCCGAAGTGTAAGTTTTCACCTATGAGAGAGTGCAGAAACCGGCCTATGTGGATGAGGCGGGGTCGGTGAAGCAAGTCGCACCTCGATCAGAGTTGTATCTTGGTTCCCACAACCTACCAACACACTCTTACACATATATTAGGGACCCATGCAAATTTTGGTGGGATTCCGACGCTCCGGCCCCCCGCTACGGCGAAACCCTACACCCGCTGGAAAAAAGTCCAACCTGTCGATCTACCCCTTTGACCGGCGCCGAGAGGGGGTAGACGCATGGAATTTTTTGCTTGGTTGTGTTAGGTTGGTACATAGGACCATGGGGAACCAACATTTCATGTCGTCCGTCGTATGATTCCGTGCCCGGCACCCGAAACGGGAGTTTTCACCTCTAAGTGTCGGAACTTACTACAGAGTAAGCGAGGTCGGTGAAGCGGGTCGCACCTCAGAGATGTATCTTGGTTCCCACAACCTACCAACACACTCTTACACATATATTAAGGGCCCATGCAAGTTTTGGTGGGATTCCGACGCTCTGGACCCCGCTACGGCGAAACCCTACACCCGCTGGAAAAAAGTCAAACCTGTCGATCTACCCCTTTGACCGGCGCCGAGAGGGGGTACACGCAAGAACTTTTTGGCTTGGTTGTGTTAGATTGGTACATAGGACCATGGGGAACCAACATTTCATGTGGTCCGTCGCATGATTCCGTGCCCGGCACCCGAAACGGGAGTTTTCACCTCTAAGTGTCGGAACTTACTACGGAGTAAGCGGGGTCGATGAAGCGGGTCGCACCTCAGAGCTGTATCTTGGTTCCCACAACCTACCAACACACTCTTATACATATATTAGGGGCCCATGCAAGTTTTGGTGGGATTCCGACGCTCCGGACCCCCGCTACGGCGAAACCCTACACCCGTTGGAAAAAAGTAAAACCTGTCGATCTACCCCTTTGAACGGCGCCGAGAGGGGGTAGACTGTCGAGGTTATGATAAATAGATTAACCCGCGACCCACAAGTATAATGCGGCTTATAATCAATGGGCTTGCACGGAGGTGGGCCGACACGAAGAGTCGCAGCACGGTGTAAGAAGAATCCAGAAGATCCAGGATGGCTTAACTTGGAAGGCAAGAAAAGTAGTCTCCAATTAATTCCTTTGTAACCTAGCGAGGCTCTGGATATATAAAGAGGACTAGCAGGACTAAACAGACAAGTTCTGAAACCCCAGACCATACGGCGAATACGGAGATCGGATCGGCTCCATTGTAACACCACATATATTATATCAATACCAATCTAGGGTGGGCAGGAAGTAGGTCTTTACCTCACATTGAGGGGCCGAACCTGGGTAAATATTGTCACGACAGTTGGCGCCCACCGTGGGGCCGGCGGTCAAGAGCGTCATGTTCCGCGCTGGATCTGTGCCAGGGATGGAGGATCTCGTCGTCAATTCAAGATCGGCGATTTCAACAATCTCGGCGACTTCATTGCCGGCCGTTTCAAGCTCGGCGATATCAACATCTACATCAAGGGCAGCAGACAACGTCCATGCTGCGATCGACCCCGACGACGTTTCGGAAATCATATCGACGATCCGTTCGGTGGAAAGATGAGGAATCGAGTTACCCAGCAGCCGGTAAAATTTCGTTGGATTCCAACGGCTAGATCTCCCTGGGCGACGCATACGGTAACTCTCATCGGAACCCTGACGAAACTCCGCGCGATCTCGGGAAAACAATTACCGAGATCGACTCAGACATAAATTCGAAGATCCCTCCGGTGGAACATTGCGGAACACAATCCCGAAGCTACCCACAAAATTTGAGACGATTCCGATGGTTAGATCTCCGTCAGCGACTCGCGCACCGCAACAAGTTTTATATCTTAGCAAGTTCGCGAATCCTTCGTCACGGACATCTCCAACATCGGCGATTCATCGTACCAGCACCCGGGGACTCGACGTCAACATCGTCCTCGTGTGCGGCTGATCAGATCTACCAAGATCCAAATTGTCAGGCACCTTTCCGCGTGCGGCTCACACGCAATCCGTTCAGAAGTCTAACAAAGATCGCGGATTCAGAATTGCCGACTCGAAGCAGTACAAAACGTACAAGCGGAAACAGATTTAGTTCCGATCAAATTCGCATCTGGCCGGGAGGCATAGTTCGAGTCGGATGACAAATCGTACCACATGACCGTGTCACTTATTATTATGGAAAAAGGGGTTTGCACTAATACCGATGCGTGCATGGATCAATGGAAGGAAAAAGTGACTACCCTGCATGGAGACCTCACACGCGAAGGAAATAAAGAAGTGAACTGGATAGTTTCCCTTGCCTCGCATGGAAAGTGATACCTGATGCATCTACTCCTTATTTTGAGAAGAGAAGAATATATCAATATGAGTCGCTACTACACTATACGGCGAGACTTCATAAATCGAGTGCTAGTTGACCCAACGGAAGGAAACGAGCAGGAGTACGCAAGGGGAAACGAGCAGGAGTACGCAAGGAGTGGTCAGCTCAAGTTATCAGTGCGACTCCTAACATCAGCGTGGCGATTGCCGACTCGCCGCAGGCGACTTTCATTTAGTCGCGGCTCACCACCGCGGGCGGTTTTTGATCTCATCCCAACACGGCCGGCTTTGTCAACAATCATCTTATGTTCCGCAGACTTGCCGGATAGATTTTCGTCTACAACGAGTCAACATTGATGGTCCGTGGATCATATCACTTAATCAGTATCCACGTCCGCGTTCGGGGGCACAATACCAGCATTGCTCTAGCGCGGTCGAGTATATCTACAAATAAAATTATTTCGGCCGGCAGGCGTACCGTGACCTAAAACACACCAACCAAGATCAGTCGCCGGCATCATTTTGTTTTCAATGGCTGGAGTCGAGTTCTAACTCGGCACGCGCTTGAGGCCCTACACCAACATTGCCTCGAACAAGCAGCTGTGGGGCAGACATCATAAGGTCGCATCGGCGACTCAGAGGATTTTTCAGCGATTCATCCAATAAACATGGTCATGAAATCTACATGCACAAAAGGAAGAAGCAAATTGATGGCTCGTCGTGGAAAGGCAACTAAGGCTATGACACAAATCCACATATAATCAGATTTCAAGAAAGAAAAAGATCCAGATATTGCTGCGCCATACGTGACCATGCATGCAGCCAAAGCAGCTCACGTACAAGGAGTAGGAAAAAGATTAAACTCACCGGCGAAAGTGGCCAAGTATCGTAACTATCGGCGACTTGCGGTCGACTCCCGTTCTTACTGCTGTGAGCTTCGCTCCGCCTTCGCCGCGGCAAGCTCCACTACGTTGCGCCCAGCTGCGACCTCGCCATGGGCATCCACACTTTCGCTGCGGCCGGTTTTGGCTCCGCCGCGGACATCATCTTCCCCCCTTGTGACATGGTTTATTTCAAAACCTATTGCGGCCTACTTTGTCTTTGACAAGCAGACATCAACTGTCCATGGAAATGACCGCGTCATCGACACCGAGAGAATAAAAACAAGATAAGTCGCTATCATGCCCAAATTTTACAGCTTTGGCTTTTATTCATATGATTAATTGGCACCTTCGAGTTTATCTCGGGGGCTGCATATCTAGATTATTATGCCTCTTATTAATGTCTTTGCGATTCATATTATATCATGTCGCAGACTTTAATTTATATCAATTTTTGAGATTTAGTTATATCCACTTCGATCTCAAAGTCGGGATTCTTACAACCCGCAATACATTTGTCAAATTAGAGTTCTTTATAACTCGCATTGCATTTATCAAAGTCTAGCTATTTACAGCTTGCATTAAATTTTATTTGCACATGTAAACGGGCATCTTGACATATAAATATTGCCATTACATGCTCATGCATTAATATTTCATGACTTGTCATTATATCATTATAACATCACCGACTTATCATTATACCATTTTATGAGTCGCCTAGTGATTTACTCTCATATCATTTTATGAGTCGCATATAGCTCATCATTATATCAGTTTATGAGTTACTAACGAATCATCATCTTATGAGTCACCCAGTGACTCATCATCATATCAATTTTGGGTCAAATCAGTGACCCGTCATATCAATTTTAGGTCAAATCAGTGACTCGTTGTATCAATTTTGGGTCAAATCAGTGACCCGTGGAATCAATTATCCTGGTTATACTCGCCTTAAGTCAGAAGTATCTTTGCACTATGCGGCCAAAGTACTGGGGCGCGGTGTCAATCGAGCTTGATTGCCTATCATGGCCGCTCTCGACCCTGAACACGCGTTTTTACCTGGAAAATACTGAGCCGCGCGAGGACCTACTTAACGGTAATAGAGATAATTCAGAAGGACTAAAGTACCCGCGTGTGGTGTCAATCGAGTCTGAATGCCTATCATGGCTGCCTATCATGGCCGTTCTCGACGCTGAACACACATTAGATCTGGGAAATACTGAGTCAAGTACCTTATGCTATCATGCATCATACAATATGCTATCATGCAAAAAATCATATGCTATCATGCATATTACCAGTTGCTATCATGCAACCATTTGCTATCATGCAAAATACAATTTGCTATCATGCAAAGTAAGATTACAATTCCCTATCATGCAGGGTACCGTATGCTATCATGCAGAGTACTAATATTTTGTCATTATTATCGGCCACCAAGGCTAACATATTATTATCAAGTTATTATCATTGTTTCCTCGGGGGCTTTGCCCTTTGAATTTCAGGAACATATAACTCAGCCAATTGAGTTTGAACTGGCATGACCAGATTTTTTCGGATTGGGATGATCATTCCTGATATCGGCTGTACAAGTCACCATCATTTATTTAATTTCAGCCACATCAAGTGGAATTTTTAAGGATGATTCCTTAATTTATATCTGGAATATTTACTGGGATTATCTTTTATCCTAGCATCTCAACTAATATTTCGCAGTTTGGAGTTTATATGCGGCTCTGCCCTACTCCAAGTATCATTATTTTCTTACGGCAAAATATTTGCTCAATCTGTTGCAGGATCAAATTGCAACGATATGCCATCAAGCAGGATAATGAAATCATGCCTGCTTAATGCCTGGGGGCTAGGACAATTAAATTTTTGTCCAACTTGTGATATTTTTGTGTCCCGAGCAGCATGATCGTGCATACAACTCGGCCCTCGGGGCTACACATCCACCAGTATCCGGCGGTCTTTATTATATTCATATATCATGTTTATATGCATATCTCATTTTTTGCAGCGCATGGAAATATATATATACATCTGCGAGTCAAATTAGCGACTCACAACTTTTTTAATTCAATCAGTGGCCATATGCCCTTGAGCCGCCATGTTTCAACATGCATTCAGATAGCTCGTCATGATAACATGACAGATTATTATTCTAATGATTGACCAGCTTATTTATGATTATGGTCTTTTTATGCTTCCATGTCTATGACTCAGCACCTTATACGCATTTGGCTGATATATCTTGATGATCATAAGTTATTATTCTTATGATTTTAGCTCAGTCTTGCATCTAACAGGACAAGGTGGTTTTCACCAAAGGCTCCACTGACATCTTATATAATTTCAGTGGAGAACTTACCGCAATTGTGCAGCTTCAATGCTTCACTGACCCCGCTTACTCCGTAGTAAGTTCCGACACTTAGAGGTGAAAACTCCCGTGTCGGGTGCCGGGCACGGAATCATGCGACGAACCACATGAAATGTTGGTTCCCCATGGTCCTATGTACCAACCTAACACAAACAAGCAAAAAAGTTCATGCGTCTATGTTGTGGGTTTGTCACGTCAGGTGTCATGGATGACTTCGTAGGTGTGGGATTGCGCGAGTCAATCGTCTCCGAGCTTAGGATCACAGGGCACGAGGAGGACAATATTTACCCAGGTTCGGCCCCTCAATGTGAGGTAAAGACCTACTTCCTGCCCACCCTAGATTGGTATTGATATGATATATGTGGTGTTACAATGGAGGCGATCCGATCTCCGTATTCGCCGTATGATCTGGGGTTTCAGAACTTGTCTGTTTAGTCCTGCTAGTCCTCTTTATATATCCAGAGGCTCGCTAGGTTACAAAGTAATTACTTGGAGACTACTTTTCTTGCCTTCCAAGTTAAGCCATCTTGGATCTTCTGGATTCTTCTTACACCGTGCTGCTCTCTTCGTGTCAGCCCACCTCCGTGCAAGCCCATTGATTATAAGCCGCATTATACTTGTGGGTCGCGGGTTAATCTATTTATCATAACCCCGACATTAGCCCCCAAGCTTCCGGGTGATTCGTTGAATCAGGCGAAAGATTCTATCTTGATGATGATCTTGCGGGCTTGCGATTGTAGAGCTTGGTGACTCGCTGATGTTGAGTCGCAAGTGTTGCGGCTTCTTGAGCCGCTGATGTAGAAGCGATGAGTCGCTAGCTTTGCGGCTTATTTAGCCGCTGATGTAGTATCACAAGCCTTTGAACACTTATGTCTTGGTCGCATTGAAGCTGCACAATTGCGGTAAGTTCTCCACTGAAATTATATAAGATGTCAGTGGAGCCTTTGGTGAAAACCCAACCTACCAACACATTCTTATACATATATTAGGGACCCATGCAAGTTTTGGTGGGATTCCGATGCTCCGGACCCCGCTACGGCGAAACCCTACACCCGCCGGAAAAAAGTCAAACCTGTCGATCTACCCCTTTGACCGGCGCCGAGAGTGGGTAGACGCATGAACTTTTTTGCTTGGTTGTGTTAGGTTGGTACATAGGACCATGGGGAACCAACATTTCATGTGGTCTGTTGCATGATTCCGTGCCCAGCACCCGACACGGGAGTTTTCACCTCTAAGTGTCAGAACTTACTACGGAGTAAGCAGGGTCCACTAGTACAGAACGACACATCGGAAACGGGCCAAAAACCCCTTCGGCAACGGAGAAAGGGTCTGTGTCCCCGCCTCTGTCACTGATGTGAAGGCCCTCATCGGTAACGGAGGCCAAAAACCGTTTCCGATGAGGTATCCATTTGGCAACGGTTGTGCGCAGACGTCCGTTTCCTTAGTTTTCCTTCATCAGATACGGAGTTTGCCATCCACCCGTCTGCACTGAGCATTTCTCATATTTCGGTTACAGGATGCCACGTTTACAAATGCCACTAGATACTTAAAATCTCACAGCACAAGCTCAAATACTAAAACGGTAACAGATTTCATTCATATCACAACGTAACTTTACATTTCCATCACAATTTCACCTTTACAATTGCATCACAAGATGTGACAAACATAAGAGGTAAAACGATAACAAATTTCATCTATACTAAGCCTATCATGTCAAAGGACGGAAAGAATATATGATTTCTTCCCTACATCCTTTTCCACAATCCTCGCAGGTGTCACTCTAGCAATCTATTCTTATCTCAACTTCTTGAGAGAAGGATGTTGAAGTTTTGGACCCTATACATTAGTAAATAGAGTTACAATTATTAAATACATATGCTAAAGCAAATACACTATGAATTTAAGCAAACTGAAACGATATCTTAACTATGTCTTGAGGTGGCTCTTATTGATGAACCGGAGCAGCCAACACACGGCTTGTCAACAAGATATTGCGATGTCAGCAGCTTCATAGGATGCCTGACAACGATCATCCTTTCCATGGAGGCCACCACCGGCTCTGGATTTTTTATGCAGTGTCACCGAAATCTAATCTAATACGTCACCGATGTGACATTTCGGCGACACTGTATAAAACACTCTTACTTAAAAAAGTATTTTATGCAGTGTACCAAAACGTCACAATAGCGACGGTGGATATGTATGGTGGAGTTTAAAAGGGAACAACTTGATATCCCTAAATGTAAATAAGGATTTATGTTAGTTCTGACAGTACTAGATAGAACGAACAATTTAACACAATAATATGAAGTATACAGTAGTATATAGTGTGTACTGACCTGTGTATATAATTGGAGGCCATTATGGGAAAGTCAACAAACACTACTCTCTTGAGTAATGTTCGTTGTTTTTCCTCTGTCTCCGACTTTTTTATGCAGTGTCACCGAAATAGACTCCTGTTTTCACATGGACTAGTTAGCTAAACTACAACCGGTTGCAAGTGCACAATAGGCAAGTTAACTACATCAAGAAATGATCTAGATAGAACTACCGGATGTGAACTGAACTACTATCAACAAGTTAGCGAAACTACAACCGGTTGCAAGTGCACAATAGACAAGTTAATTACATCAAGAAATAATCTAGATAGAACTAACGGATGTGAACTGAACTACTATCAACAAGTTAGCTAAACTACAACTAGTTGCAAGTGCACAATAGGCAAGTTAACTACATCAAGAAATGATCTAGATAGAACTACCGGATGTGAACTGAACTACTATCAACAAGTTAGCTAAACTACAACTAGTTGTCTAGATCATGTGCACAATAGGCAAGTTAGCTACATCAAAGAGTGGATCTGCTACCTTCTTCACGTCGCCGTTGGATCGATCTAGCAGATCCGGAAGTGGTGGAGGCAGAGGAAGCGGACAGAGCGACGACCTCGCCGTGTCGGGCGAGATGGCGAAGACCCCGCCGTATCGGGGGACATGGCGAAGACCTCGCCGTGTCGGGGGAGATGGCGAAAACCTCGCCGTGATAGCCATCGTCTGGGCGGAGACGGCGCCGCCACGGCGCCGGCGATGGCCGCAACGCCAAGAGCCGCCGCCACGAACAGATCTAGCATACTGGGACAGAGTGAGGAAATGAGTGAGTGTTAGGTTTTACTCTATACGCCCATATATATAGGTAAAACATAGGAAACGGTTCTTTAGAAGGACCGTTTCCTTTGTGTTTCTTCCACTGAGGCGTGGGACCTACGCGGCTACTCTGTGGAATTTCTTCTACTCTCTGGAATAATATTTTCCTAATCTCTACTATATGGAGAAAACCACTTATAGGATACTTATATTAATATTAGTGATTACTACATTACATACGCACTACATATTAATAATAATAAAGTAAATTACAGTTGGAGAACTTATAGAACTACTACTAGCTACTTCTTGTTTTTCTTGCGCCCTGCTTCCGCGCAATCCTCGTCCTTCTCACGGCCTCGCTTATTGGGGGCCATTGGTGGTGGTGGCGGCGGCGGCAGCATATCGGAGGCGGTGGCGGCGGTTTTCTTCTCCGTCGTCGGGGCTCCCTTCTTCGGAACCGGCGCCTCCACCTCGTCCTCCTCGCCGTCCTCCTCCTCCTCCTTCTCCTCTTCGGTTGACTCCTCATCAGAATCAACCTTCGGCGGGCCCAGCATCAAGGTGGGATCATGGAAGTTGGCGTATTCGTCGTCGCTCGTCTCCGGCGTCGGTCCTTCAACGGACTCGCCGCTGACGGGGGGACTGTCCCGCGGCGACTCAGTGTGCTCCTGTGTGTCGTTGCTACGAGGCATCTTTGCTAATCAGTAGGAGGGAGCGAGCCAGCGAGAGAGAGAGCAGATTATGTGGCGTCTTGAGCTAGCAAGGATTGGGGTTTTCAAGGAGTAGTGGGCGGTGCCACTACACCATGGCATTTACACGCCTCGCTTCGAATTCCAAGATGGAATGTGTCCACATTGGAAACGGACACCCAAAAGTCTCCGTTGCTATAGAGGCACATATCGGAAACGGAGCCAGAATTAAGACCGTTGCCAATAATATGGGTAACGGAGTTAATACTTTCTCCGTTACCTATGTTGACGGGCCAGCCGCGGCCCAGGTCAGGTTTGTACGCACTGGCCGCGCGGAAAGCGCGATTCTCCGTCGCCTAACGCCTGCCGTTTCCATAGAGGGGTATCCGATGTATCGTTCTGTACTAGTGGTCGGTCAAGCGGGTCGCACCTCGGAGCTGTATCTTGGTTCCCACAACCTACCAACACATTCTTATACATATATTAGAGACCCATGCAAGTTTTGGTCGGATTTCGACGCTCCGGACCCCGCTACGCGAAACCCTACACCCGCTGGAAAAAAGTCAAACCTGTCGATCTACCCCTTTGACCGGCGCCGAGAGCGGGTAGACACATGAACTTTTTTGCTTGGTTGTGTTAGGTTGGTACATAGGACCATGGGGAACCAACATTTAATGTGGTTCGTCGCATGATTCCGTGCCCGACACCCGACACGGGAGTTTTCACCTCTAAGTGTCGGAACTTACTACGGAGTAAGCGGGGTCGGTGAAGCGGGTCGCACCTCGGAGCTGTATCTTGGTTCCCACAACCTAAAAACACATTCTTATACATATATTAGGGACCCATGCAAGTTTTGGTGGGATTCCGACGCTCCGGACCCTGCCACGGCGAAACCCTACACCCGCTGGAAAAAAGTCAAACCTGTCGATCTACCCCTTTGACCGGCGCCGAGAGGGGGTAGACGCATGAACTTTTTTACTTGTTTGTGTTAGATTGGTACATAGGACCATGGGGAACCAACATTTAATGTGGTTCGTCCCATGATTCCGTGCCCGGCACCCGACACGGGAGTTTTCACCTCTAAGTGTCGGAACTTACTACGGAGTAAGCGGGGTCAGTGAAGCGGGTCGCACCTCAGAGCTGTATCTTGTTTCCCACAACCTAACAACACATTCTTATACATATATTAGGGACCCATGCAAGTTTTGTTGGGATTCCAACGCTCCGGACACCGCTACGGCGAAACCCTACACCCGCTGGAAAAAAGTCAAACCTGTCGATCTACCCCTTTGACCGGCGTCGAGAGGGGGTAGACGCATGAACTTTTTAGCTTAGTTGTGTTAGGTTGGTACATAGGACCATGGGGAACCAACATTTCATGTAGTCTGTCGCATGATTCCGTGCCCGACACCCGACACAGGAGTTTTCACCTCTAAGTGTCGGAACTTACTACGGAGTCATACGTCTCAAACGTATCTATAATTTTTGATGTTCCATGCTTGTTTTATACCAATTGCTACATGTTTTGCATCTACTTTATGTCACTTTTATACATTTTTTGGGACTAACCTATTAACAAGATGCCGAAGTGCCAGTTCCTGTTTTCTGCTGTTTTTGTATTCCAGAAAAGCTAGTGTGGAAACATTCTCGGAATTGGACGAAACTTCACGGGGGATGCTATTTTGCCAGAACACACCTGACGGAGCAAAGGAGCAACAGAGGAGGGCCACCAGGAGGCCACACGCCACCAGGGCGCGGGTCACCCCCCTGGCGCGCCCTGGGGTGGTGTGGGCCCCTCGGGGGTCTCCAGCTGCCGCCCTTTCGCCTATTTATTCCTCCCGAGAAAATAACCCTAAGTGCCTGAGCCAATATCCACGAAAAGTTCCAGAGACGCCGCCGCCATCAACCCTAGCTCGGGAGGGTCCAGAACCTCTTCCCGGCACCCTGCCGGAGAGGGGAATCGTCACCGGAGGCTTCTACATCGCCATGCCTGCCGACGGAGTGATGCGTGAGTAGTTCATCCTTGGACTACGGGTCCATAGCAGTAGCTAGATGGTTGTCTCTCCAATTTGTGCCATCATGTTTAGATCTTGTGAGCTGCCCTACATGATGAAGATCATATTATTGTAATGCTACATGTTGTGTTTGCTGGGATCCGATGAATATTGAATACTATGTCAAGTTGATTATCAATCTATGCCCTATGTTATTTATGATCTTGCATGCTTTCCGTTACTAGTAGATGCTTTGGCCAAGTAGATGCTTGTAACTCCAAGAGAGAGTATTTATGCTAGATAGTGGGTTCATGCCTCCATTTAATCTGGGACAGTGGTAGAAAGTTCTAAGGTTGTGGATGTGCTGTTGCCACTAGGGGTAACCTAGCGATGCCATGTCCACGGGCATATGTGTTTGTTTACATTAAGCGCTTTACTTAATGCGATTATCCGTTGCTTGCAACTTAATACCAACGGGGGACTCGGATGACAACCCGGCGGTGGATTATTAGTCATAAACGCTGTTGGATAACGGTCTATGTATTATGTCGTAATGCCCAATTAAATACCATAGTAATCATCATGCCATGTATATGCATTGTCATGCGCTCACTATTTGTCAATTGCCCAGCTGTAATTTGTACACCCAGCATGTTAGTTATCTTTTATGGAGAGACACCACTAGTGAACTGTGGACCCCGGTCCATTCTTTTAAACTGATTAAACAACCACAAACTGCAAACTGTTCCTTTTTCATTCTCTGCAATTTAATACTCATTTTCCACACGAGACGTTTAATCCTTTGTTTTCAGCAAGTCGGTGAGATTGACAACCTCACTGTTTCGTTGGGGCAAAGTACTTTGATTGTGTTGTGTGCAGGTTCCGCGTTGGTGATCGTGTTGCGCCGTGCGGCCGCCAACAACTTTCTGAAGAGTTGCTGCTCCTACTGGTTGGATAAACCTTGGTTTCATACTGAGGGAAACTTGCCGCTGAACTGCATCATACCTTCCTCTTGGGGTCTCCCAACGAACATGTGATTCACGTCCATCACGGAGTAAGCGGGGTCGGTGAAGCGGGTCGCACCTCGGAGCTGTATCTTGGTTCCCACAACCTACCAACACATTCTTATACATATATTTGGGACCCATGCAAGTTTTTGTGGGATTCCGACGCTCCGGACCCCGCTACGGCGAAACCCTACACCCGCTGGAAAAAGTCAAACCTGTCGATCTACCCCTTTGACCGGCGCCAAGAGGGGGTAGGCGCATGAACTTTTTTGCTTGGTTGTGTTAGGTTGGTAGATAGGACCATGGGGAACTAACATTTCATGTGGTTCGTCGCATGATTCCGTGCCCGGCACCCGACACGGGAGTTTTCATCTCTAAGTGTCGGAACTTACTACGGAGTAAGCGGGGTCGGTGAAGCGGGTCGCACCTCAGAGCTGTATCTTGGTTCCCACAACCTACCAACACATTCTTATACATATATTAGGGACCCATGCAAGTTTTGGTGGGATTCCGACGCTCCGGACCCCGCTACGGCGAAACCCTACACCCGCTGGAAAAAAGTCAAACCTGTCGATCTACCCCTTTGACCGGCGCCGAGAGGGGGTAGACGCATGAACTTTTTTACTTGGTTGTGTTAGGTTGGTACATATGATCTAAGCTAACATAATCAGGGAGGAAAGCCTATCGAGCAACCCCTTTTCGATGCCCTGTGCCCGGGGTAGACGACGCCCTACACGTTCGGTACACTTTTTTGGGATGTCGACGCATGCGGCCTCCACCGGACGGTCTATATATATAGTATAAATAAATATAATTAAGTGAAGTAAATGATTATGCTAGAAGCCTTAACAAAGAAAATAAACAAGGAAAGCATATAAAAAAAAGAAGGTGACACATGATTTGCCGTGTACCTGACAGAAAGGCACACGGCAAACCTTTCTGTGCCGTGCACAGACACTTGGGGCACATGGCAAACATGTCTGTGCCGTGTACAGACACTTGGGCACACGGCAAAGACTGTCTGAATCTTATCGATTCAGACAGCCTCGCATCCACACACACCCGACCCGACCGCACGCACGCACGCACACACGCCGCCGGCCCGCCGCCGCAGCGCCGCCACAGCCGCGCCTCCCCCGCGCCCACGCCCGCGCATTCCACCCCCACTCCACAGCCGCGCATCGAGCTCGGCGGCGGCGGCACTCGTGCGGGGCCCCGGCCCCGGCCGCTCGTCGCCTCCACCCCGGCCCCGGCCGCTCCGCCTCCTCCTCATGCCGCCGCCGCGACCTCCACGCCATCCCCGCTGGCCGCCGCAAGCTCGGCCGCTGGAGTTAGGGACGGCAACTCCATCCCCGCGGCAAGCTCGGCCGCCGGGAGCCGCGACCCCATCCCCGCCGCCACTCATCCCCGCGGTAAGAAAGGATCATGCACCTCCAGCGATTGTTGCTGGTTGAAATTCCCCGTATGCTTATTTTGATTTGAGGGATGAATGTCCAGAGGTGGTCTTGTAATCACATTTTGTGTGAGGTTTTCTCCGTGCAGTGTCGCTTATTGTGCTAAAATCCTATTGTGTAGCAAGAAAATCTGCCGCCTTTTTTACATCATCTATAATTGGAGATGACAATGAAAGTAGTTTAGTTTAATGTAAGCTCTAGTATATTATGCCTAGTGTAAGCTCTAGCATAGTATGCTTGCATGCCTCTGAAAATAGTTTGTGGTTGGGGGAGAGGAGGGTTGGGGGCGGTGGCTAGGGTTTCACCCGAGCCACACCCTGGATCGACGCGGGTGTCTTAACTCGTCCAAGCAAAAAATCATGGACAAAGATCGAGAGATATTTGAGAAACACTTGGCAATGTGTATAAGGTGCAAAATTCACGCTTCTATTGGAAGCATTTATTTGAGAAATCTCATTGATCTTATGTATGTCAAATTTTAAAGAGGCAATGTATGTTTCATATTTTAAAGAGGCAATGTGTGTTTCAAATTTTAAACCGTACTTTATTTATGTTGTACATCTGTTCTTATATATATGTTGTTTTTGTGGTTTTTTAGATGTCGTAGTTTACGGGGCTTCTTCTCTAGCTGAGGAGGGCCGCCTCGGTGCCCCTGATCCGTCCCCTCTCCAGAGAGCGTCCCCGACCTTCTGCGGTGATCGACCACGCTTTTAGGGTATACATCTTTCGCCTCTCTTGTAATCTTACTGCATAGGTATTCTTTTGTCTAGATCACCAAGACAGTCGAGTCGCGTAACCTGAGTCAGATCCCATCCGGAAGGGTTACAAATTTATAAATATGCAGAATTGTCCATCTTTGCATATTTATAACCGTACCTCTTCCAGATTGTCCACGTTTTTGGACAGCCCGAGTACACGTAGATCGAGTCGTGTTCCATGTTCTACCCCTTCCCGAGACAGAATTTCGGCAAGACCTCCTCGTTGTTCTTCGGATGCACACCCTCTCGGCTTGACAAGCTCGAGATGTGTATTCTGAAGAACAGCGGGGAGGTGCTGCCGAAATTCCATCTCGAGTCGGGGTAGAACATGGAACACGACTTGATCTACACGTACTCAGGTGGGATAAGCCCACCTATTAGAAGTGTAGGTGAACTCTTGCATGTTGTAAAAGATAAAATTTGGCCGTAAAAAATGGTTTTGTTAAAATTCAATGACATGTTGAACTGAAAGCATTGTGTATGTCTTTTTTGGTACCGATTAAAGGATGGATCCGATACAGAACCGTGAGTGGATGTATGCTGGCAGAAAGAGTCAGTGGGAGTTTAGTGATGAATGGAGAGATAAGGCCGAGGAGTTTGTGAACAAGGCATTTGACATCAGCAGCAGACCCATGAAAGTGTTTTGCCCCTGTTCAAAATGCGATAACCGAAGGCGACAGTTGAAGGTAGATGTTAGTACGCACCTCGTCAAATTTGGGTTCACACCGTTCTACCATGTTTGGAATTACCATGGTGAACAGTTAGCAAAACGTCCTAGTACCGAGCCGCGTCAGATTCAGCCAGCGAGAGAATTTGACACTGGGTTCAACAACTGGTTAGACGACTTTGTTAATGCTAATGCGCCTGAAAGCCCTCATTTAGAGTCGGAGACACCTCAGGAGGCGGAGACAAGTGAGCAGCCGGATGAAAACACGAAGAAGTACTACGTGACTATGTTTGGTTCGCAGAAACCCCTTCATCAACATACAGATGTTACCCTTCTAGATGCCATCGCTCGCCTTATGGCCGTGAAGTGCTAGAGGAAGATATGCATGGATGGTTTCGATGATATTCTGGCCGTCGTTGGCAGCCTTCTACCGAAAGGGCACATCTTGGCGAAGAGCTTCTACGAGGCGACTAAACTCCTCTGTGACCTTAAGATGTCATATGAGAAGATAGACGCCTGTCCAAAGGGATGCATGCTATTCAGGAAAGAACATGCTGGAACAAATTATTGCATCCATTGCAATTCCTCTAGGTACTTCGAGGTCGACCTCGGTGGTGGACAGAAGAGGCAGACCGGGATTCCCCAAAAGATTCTCCGGTACCTTCCATTTATACCGAGGATCCAGCGGCTTTACATGAACAAAGACACTGCCCAGCAGATGCGATGGGCCGTGTTAGGGGAGAGATACACGGACAAGATGATACATCCGTCGGATGGTACCGCATGGAAGAAGTTTGTAGCGAAGTATCCACCAAAAGCGGGCGACCCGAGGAGCGTAGCTGTTGCTATATCAACCGATGGGTTCAATCCGTATGGCATGTCGGTGGCAACATACAGCTGTTGGCCCGTGTTTGTCATCCCCCAGAACCTCCCCCCCGGCAAGTCCATGAGATCACATAACATGTTATTGTCGATGATAATCCCAGGACCGAAATACCCGGGTAAGAACATGAACGTGTACCTGGAACCGCTGGTGGAAGACTTGGCTGTTGGCTGGAACGGTCGCGGGGTCTGAACATATGACGCCTCAACAAATGATCACTTCGATATGTATGTCTGGTACCACACATCCCTGCATGAATTACCAGCGCGTGCTTTGTTCGCGGCTGGCGTACACATGGGAAGTGGCCTTGCCCACAGTGCATACAGGCTATGACTTTCTTCTAGCTTAAGAATGGAGGCAAGTATTCCTACTTTGATCAACATCGACAGTTCCTTGACCTAGATCATAGATATAGGAGTGACGTAAATCGGTTCAAGAAAGGATTCGAGATCCATGCTCCGAAACCACGTCTGATGGCCGGAAGAGAAATCAAGGCTGAGCTAGAAGCTCTCGTGCCTAACCCCGATGGGAATGGTTTCGTGGGTTATGGGGAGACGCACCAGTGGACTCACATTCCGTGCTTCTGGAAGCTGCTTCCACACAACATTGATGTAATGCACACCAAAAAGAATATCGCCGAGGCTCTTTATAGCAGCATCATGGAGACTGAGACGATGAAGGATAACGTCAAGGCTCGAATGGACCAAGAAGAACTTTGTGACAGGCCAAATCTTGATATGAAGCCTCCTGGAGTCAACGACACTAGGTGGTCTAAGACAAAGGCTCGGTTCTGCCCTACAAGGGCGGAAAAAAGGGAAATATTACAGTGGCTCGTGGAGTGTTTGTACTTCCCTGATGGGTATGCAGCTAACTGGGCGAGGTGTGTGAACCTGGAAACGCAGCGAGTAGGAGAGCAGAAGAGTCATGACTACCACGTGTGGCTTGAGCGCATAATGCCGGTGATGATTCGAGGCTATGTCGATGAGGAGACTTGGTGAGTACTGGCGGAGTTGAGCTTTTTCTTCCGCCAGATTTGTGTAAGGGAGTTAGATCGTGAAGTCGTTCAGAAGCTGCATGAACAGGCACCCGAGTTGCTTTGCAAGCTAGAGATGATACTTCCGCCAGGTTTTTTTAAATCCGATGCAACATATGATGATACTTCCGAGTTGCTTTGCAAGCTAGAGATGATACTTCCGCCAGGTTTTTTTAAATCCGATGCAACATATGATCTTGCATCTCACGCACGAGGCTTTACTGGGGGGCCCTGTGTCGACCCGTTGGCAGTTTGGGCCTGAGAGACAAATGAAGAAGCTACGTGACAACTGAGGGAATAAATGCAAGATCGAGGCATCCATGGCCGAGACATGCCTTAACGAGGAGGTGTCAAACTTCACGACAAAGTACTATGATGCCAACATTTCCACAAACCACAATCCAGTCGTTTGCTACAATGCAGCCAACCCTGAAGATGTACCCAAGCTTAGCATCTTCACAGGGCTCGGTGGCAAATCAAGTGGCACGAAGAAGTTCATCATGAAAAAGCTCGAGCAGGATATGATCTCCTCGTATATCTTGATGAGTATGGTGGAAGTGAAGCCGTACCTCAAGTAAGTCTTTCACCATTTAGTAATTCACAAACATTCACTCCTATATTCGTGGCTAACTCCTCTTTTTTCATTGGTGTAGACGATTCACTTGTGAAAACTGGAAGCTGAGAAGGGACCCTACCCCGAAAGAGTCGAAGGATCTTTTTGACAAGGGTGGTGGTTTTGGCAAGGGTGGTGGTTTCATTAGCTGGTTCGCGGGTTTGGTACTGTTCTATCTAACTTTTCTAGTACCATGGACATTCATCGATCATTCCTCGTTCTAAACTTCTCGTGCTAAACTTGTAGGCAAAAAAGGACAAAGAGATGAAGCCAGAGCTTAGAAACATTGCCCATGGCTTTAGCCATTCCGTCAACTCATTCCATGCTTATGACGTGAATGGATATCGCTTCCATACCCATGAATACACAACAAACCGGGCCAACCGGAAGACAATAAATAGTGGGGTGTTATGTGAAGGCTCAGATAAACTCCATTACTATGGAAGAGTTGAGGCTATATACGAGTTGAATTATGGTTTTGGTAAAGGGCTAAATCCCGTTGTATTCAAATGCCATTGGTTAGACCCGCATCGGGTTAGACGGGATCCTACAATTGGATTGGTCGAAGTTGAACGAAGCTCCAAGTATTCGGGAGACGACGTCTACATTTTGGCTACCCAGGCCTTCCAAGTATTCTATCTCCCGTACCCGTGCAAGAAAACAGCAAAAGCATATCAAAAGCGTCTACAGGGGTGGGATGTTGTGATGACGGTACCGTCGCACAATAGGCCGCCTATGCCTAAAGTCAAGATTATCGCCGCCTAGACCCCTCAACATCTGACGACGAGTTTTATCAGGATGGAGGGCTCCCTGGGAAATTCACTATCAACTTGCCGACCGATGATGACATGGAATACGGCGAAGAAACGAAGATGCGGAATGGAGGAAGACACCGCGCATGATGAAGTCGAGGAGGTTCATAACCAAGCCGATGTGACTTTGCTAGAGCGGTTCCACGCAGGACTAATCGTCGACGAGCCACAGGGACGACCACCTCCAGGTTCCATGGATGGTTGGTGGTGTGGCGACCCTGACAGTGATGACGACACGGGTGGTCCAATAGTTGGTCCCGATGATCTCGACACAGGCTACTGATAGCGATGAGGACACATGTATTAGTAATTGCCAGTCTAGCTTATATGTAATAGGTCAATGCTACTCTATGTAATAGTGATTGTCAGTCTAGCTTATTTTGTGAGAACTCATTGTCGATACTCCATGTATTTTGTTTTATTCTAATTGTTGCTTCATCTAATTGTATTCATTTTTACTTTACTTGTTGTTGCTTCATCTATTTACCTTAATTTTGGATCATGTATACTGATGAAACCCATTTTTTTGTCAATGCAGGAAACATGAAGAAGGCCTTATCAAAAAAGGTGGGCAGCATGAAGAAGCTCCTGGTGGGATCGAGTTCGGCACCACGACCGCCTTCACCTCCACCCTCACCTCCACGTGCGAGGAGTGCACGGCTTGGGCGTACGAGGAGAGTGAGGACTCCTAGTCCTCCCCGGCCGAGGAGTCCGACGAGGAGGACGTGGAGTACGATCAGGAGCCGGAGCCGGATTCTGAGGACGAGTCGCTGGATTCTGAGGAGGGCGAGGAGGAGGGCGAGGAGGAGGACATCGAGGAGGAGGAGGGGCGCGAGGAGGGACCTGGGAGGAGGGGTATGAGCTTGACCCGACGCTGCAGTGGGTGCCGCCGGAGGAGTGGGTTGAGACTGAGCCGGATATACCTGAGCCACAGACCAAGCCGCCGTATCAGCGGGGGCGGCGAAACTCCCCGATCTTCCTTACGCTACAAGCACACTCTTCTCGTGCCCACCGGGAAAAGTACTTATTATAGTTTATGTTCAATTTTAGCTTTCATTGTGTTTTGACCCGCTAACCATACTAATGTTGGTTTTTTCATTGTGTAGGTCGTTTGAGTATGTGCCTCCTAAAATGAAGGGCAGCGTACCTACGCGAGCATCCTTGGATGTTGTGTCAGGAAGTTCTTCCCATGGATTGTCACCCTCCCAAAGGGTGGCGAGAGTGTAGCTTGGACTTTCAGCATTACAGCTACGAGGCGGATCCCGAGGGCAAGTACACAACATGGCGCAAAGACTCTGCTATTTCTGGGTAAGTTTGTTTGACTTCTCATCATTCTATAAATCCGAGATTGCACTAATGGCTTTGACCCTATTTTACCTATGTGCATGCTTGTAGAACTTCTTCTCCTATCGGAAGGAGGACGAGGACGAGTGCACGAACGTCCTTTTGGAGATGGCCTCTAAGATGGTGACAGACATGCACTACGAGGCTCGCGTGAACTCTGTCCGCAATTGGTACGCCGAAAAGATGATTGCGCTGGACAAGAAGCGTGCCCGGGACATCTTGCTGCAGCCATGGCAGTACCTGCAGGTAGCTTCATTTCTATATTATCGATTTTGTTGACCGCCGTGTAATATCATTAATATGTGTGTTCTGTGTACGTAGGTGCCTCCTCCGTACGTCGGTAACAACAAGCGTGCCACCTCGCGATGGTAGCGTGGTGGACTAGCCAGGAGTACCTCAAGATACACGCGGATGGAAAGGCAAAGCGGGCGCACAACAAGGGTGGAACACACCGCCAAGGCAACCTCAGCCTCTCCCAATGCATACAAAAGGAGGTGAGCAAATGCATTCTTTAATCCACCTATGTTCGTGCTCTCTTTTGCAATATCGTCTCCTTTTCACATATGTTCGTGCTCTCTTTGCAGAAATTGAAGACCGGCGTAGACCCCTCGCCCTTCGCCGTTTGGGAAAAGATGCGTACCAGGGATCAGCCGGATCCTGAGACAGGGTCGATGTGGATCAACAGCGGCGCCGAGCTCCGGAGCACGGGGTACACGACGAAAGTTCAAGGAGCGCAACGGTGAGGAAGCTGACCCTCTCACCAGTCCACTTGACATCGAGGCTGTCGTGCTTGCGGGGCAAGGCGCGGCGAATGGCCGCTTGTGGATAGGTGACGGCTCCGTCAACCCTCGCACCGTCCCGTCTCTACGTCAGGTCCCGTGGGAGGGCGCCAGGTGCGCCTGCTGTGGAGACCCGCCCACGAGTTTCGGATCTAGCTATCGACCAGCTCCGGGAGGAGATGCGTGAGAAGCAGGTGCTCTATGAGCAGCAGCTGGAGCAGATCCGACAGCAGCAGGAGCAGTTCAGGCAGCAGCAGGAGCATTCCAGGCAGATGATGGAGTGGATGACGAGCACGATGCAGCGCATTGCTCCTGGGACGGGGCTGTTGCTATGGGACTGTTCCCTCCACCGATGTTCCCATGGGTATGTTGTCAAACTTGTCATTCTATCCATCTTATTGTTGTAACTAAATTATTTGTGTAATGCGAGCCTTTTTTCATGTTGTAAACGAATCAAGGATCGGTGGGTGGATCTCACTCGATGGCGCCGCCGCTTGGTGCCCAGGACGATCCGGAGGGGCAGCCCCATATCTCCAACCCTAACGTTGTCCGGAGGCTCCCGTGGGTATGCTCGCATGACTTGTCAAAATGCCATTGCCACTTTAGTTTTCCATGCCTTTGCCACTTTAGTTGAGCTTGTCAAAATTTAGTTAGTTGAACTAGTTGTCATGACTATGCCATTTCCACCTAGTTAGTTGAACTCATTATTTTTTTGCTTCATGTCTCACTTAGATCGACATAGCCCATCAATGAATGAATCTCCAATGGTCACTACATCTAACTCATCATTTTTTTCAAACGTGTAGGACGATCCTCCTCAATGATGTCCATCTTCGCCGTCGTGACCTACATGTGGAGATTGAGCAAGCTCCATCCCTTTGTGACCTACATGTGGAGTGCATGACCAATTTATAGAATAGATCACATGTTTGTGGAGTTTGAGTTCGTTTTATATTATGGAGGAGTTCGAGATTGTATCTATATGTTATGGAGGATTTTAAGTTATTGTCATATTTGTGTGAATTTGTGATCTGTGATATGTTCACAGATTGTCATATTTGTGTGTGAATTGTGATCTGTTATTTTCATATTTGCAAAATTTTATGAATTGCAGGGATTTTCCAAAAAACAGCACAAATCTGTGCCATATGGTCACTTTGTCGTGTATAGGAACACGGCAAAGGCCTTTGCCGTGTATATGCACATGGCAACGCGTGCACGTGGCGCACACCTATGCACCTAGCAACCTGGGATGACCATATTGGTCAATTTGTCGTGTGCTGCTGATCGTGGCACACGACAAACGGGCGAGGCAAAGGTTCTGGGCTACGGCGATTTGCCGTGAGATTTCTGGAAGGGCACACGGCAAAGTCAAAATGTTTGCCGTGCAGGTTCTGGGCGAGCACACGGCAGAGTCCAAATGTTTGCCGTGCAGGTTCTGGGCGAGCACACGGCAGAGTCCAAATGTTTGCCGTGCTTTTTCTGGAAGAGCACATGGCAAAGATTAGAGGTTTGCCGTGCGGCCGTTACTCCAGACGCACGGCAACGACAAGCTACACGGCAAACCTTTAGCACACGGCAAAGACTCGGGGTGAGGGGTTGACCGCGACTCTAGCCACATTGGCGCACGGCAAACTATTAGCGCACGGCAAAACACTTTGCCGTGTTGTTTTTTGGAAAGCGCATGGCAAAGAGCCTTTGCCAACTCAGATTATGCCGTGCGGATTTTGCCGTGCTGTTAGGCACGGCAAAGTCTTTGCCGTGTTCCGCAAGACCTTTGCCGTGTGATTTGGCCACACGGCAAAGATCTCGTTTCCGGTACCGTAACAACTAATCACTTTTTAGCTAGCTCTCGATCACGATTCACGACTTTTATATATCAAAAGATTCCATGGCATGGACATGTACAAAGGAGACTTGTGCAACTAGGATGCCATATACCTAATGGCGTCGTAATCCAAGCAGAGTAACTGACAATTACGTGCATGATTTTCCCGACTATTTTTAATATAAGATTGATCTGCACGACACAAACGATTATCTTAACCACACTAGTACCTTGAACCAACTTGTGTTCAAAGTCCATTCATCGAAGGAACCAATGACACAGAATATGGAAGTTGCGACGCAAATACTTTTTTTTTTGGATGGGCAGGAGATCAAAAACCAGATGAGCTGGACGTTGGAGCCGTACGTTTTGTACTTCGATTCCTTAAGATCGATCGATCTGTTGGCGCTTAACCGTACAAATCTACAAAAAACATTGTCGCGTTATCATGCATCTCTAATCATTTCATCGTCATGTCCTGCCGGTTGCGCTAACTAAACATATACGGACGGCGGCGGTCTTCTTTCCGGCCGGCCGGAATCAGGTCATGAAAAAAGTGATTCGGCAACGGCCGGTTGCTCCAACGGTCAACTACCTAGTGAGCACCACCAAGCACCAAGTATATGGATGGACCACATGAACAACTCGATCATAAGGTCAATTCTCCACAAGAGCGCTTATCTTTTATGACAATTAACTCAATCAACTTGGCCAGACCTTTTGCATCTCAACATGCTCGCATTTTAGTAGAACGTGCGCACATGGTCGCCATAGAAGGTAACTGAAGAAGCTGCGCCCATGGTCTCGCAGTTTGGTTCACCAAGGTACCAAATGCACGCGCCGACCGTATATAATTTAGGGTTTTTGTAGTTGTAGTCTTTATCCTTAGGCGCACATACACGTCAGATCTGACAAGGACATGAAATTTATCTCCTTCTTTAAGATCTCCTCGTCTTGTTGTTAGCTGGTGTTTATTCGTTATTCCTAGGTTTATTTACAACTTGTTCAGTAGCTATTGCCAGTGGACTTTTTTTCTTGAAAAACTAGTTCTTTGTTTCAACGAAATTGATATACCTAGATATTTATTGCACGAGAAGAAATTGTTTTGGACAGTATATGCTCCATGAAAGCAGCGTCCACTTCTGAAATTTTTGATTAGGCACATGTGAGATATCTCTAATGACTGATTAGAATTAACATACTACTGGTTAGTTTTCGTATATTTCCGGATAAGAAGCGCATATTAAGCATGAGGACAATGTGCAAGATTAATAGAAGTAGTGACAAGCATGTATCTTGCAGGGTGCAAGTGCGACTAATATAAGATCCAAATAGTCAATTTGCATGTGGGCAATGTACACTGCTGAACGTAACTGAAAAAAAGTATACATAAATATGGATTCGATTGATTCAAAAAATGGAGCAGTTGTGAGAGAGTCGTCCAGATTGGCTGTACCTTGGTGCTAGCCGACACAACGACTTCACCACCTTCTTATCAGAATTCAGAGCTATCGTTCGTTCCTCGTTATGGTACGATCACATGGGCAGCTGATCTAAGCAGAGAAAGAAAATGCATATCAATCTCGTTGTGGTCTATGTTGTATCCTCGCGCTCGGATTTCACATTGTAAAATGAGTTCTAGCGGCTACTATTTGTTATTTCAGATGGTATACAGCTGGTATCATTATGGAAGTAGATGGTCACACAAAGTCAAGTCTAGGCAAAGAAAGAGAAAAATCCTTGTCTTACTCTTGTTTTTTTCTTGAGACACTTGAGTATATAGAAATTCATTGAATATGACGTAATTAACGTCTTCCATGTAGTGCATCTGGTGTATATTTTCAGAAGTACAAATATGACAAATTGCTGGGCGGCCTAAGAGCATTTTCCTCTGGTGTATATACTGACAATAAAACAGAATTTACATGCGAATCAGATAAGTCATGTCTAACTCGAATGGTACCACCTGTACTTTCTCCACATAAATGTTTTTTTCTTTTCTCTTTTTGCAAGGCCACACGCATACCTACTGACCTTGCAAAGACTTTGCAGTACTGTCTTCCTGTAGATTAAACGTGGCGCAATGCCTGCTTGCAACGTCCTGCAAGTACGTACAGATGTATCATATCAACGGTTCAGGAACCGTTTGTTTCTACACTACTCATAAAAGAGAGAACATTATCTTTCCTATGTCCACCAACCTTTGGTGTACACAGAACTGTCAGCGCCCTTAGATCACCTCTAATCAGTAAAATCCAACAGTCCATATTAATTTGATCAACCGACGATCAGTTCGACGCTCGAGATACGTCCTGTCAACCGCGGCAGAACATTTCCTGCCAAGTAAATAGCGCTACGCGTCCCCGATCGCTCCCCTCCACCGGATTATTTGGAAACCTCCGATCAGTTTCCGTTTTGTTTGGAAACTTAATGCCGATTATTTTGGAAACTGCCTGCACGTTTGCTAGCCTTCTCTCGCGCATCCTCCCGATGGCTGTGGCTGCCGTCACGCCCTGCCTCACCCCGCACCGTAGCCAACGCCTCGCTCCGCCCCATGCCATCTAGCCGTTGTCCTGTCGTTCTATTTCTCCAGCCTTCCGCGCAGTCGTTCGCAGCAGATGACATCGCCCCGGGGAAGCAGACGCTGTCTCCCTTCTTCTGTGTCGCTGCGGATGCTGATGGCACCAACGTTCCTCCACGCCGTCGTCCCCGTCCTATTCAACACATAAGTCTGAGACCCGATAACTCTTCTTCCTCCACAATCGGGTAAGCAGACGCCGCATCCACCCTTCCTCCGAGTTGCCGGCCGGGGTTGTAGACGTCGCGGCCGTCCTCTGCACAATCGTGTACACACATGTTTGTGGTGCAGCTGGAGGCTGACGCCGTGCTTGCACCCCTGCCCCTTGGCCAATGGCATGCCATGTGTTAACTGTCCATCCTGCTACTCCCGGTATATTGCTGTGCGCATGATTCTTGAACTTTCTTGGAGCATTTGTCTGATCCAGTTTTAGTTATCCTATGTTCCTTATTTTTCTTGAGATTGTCCATGCCAAGTATTGCGTCTCTTCTAAGTACATTACTGACAATATATACATCAAGGATGAGGTTCATGCCTCCTCTGTGAAGATTGACTTCCCTTTCCTGTTTGTTCTAACACAGATTAACAGGGTTAGCGAATGGAAACTTCTACCCTGATTTGCTTGAAGTTTGATATGAACCCACCTGCAGAAAAATGATTTTTGGAGGTAGCGTTATGTGTATTCATGATTTTTAGTAACTTAGCATAGGTACTGACACCGAATTCTCCTCTTCCACGATAGGAGATTTGTACTTGTTTCT
Source organism: Poa pratensis (assembly GCA_947311845.1). Lineage (NCBI taxonomy): Eukaryota > Viridiplantae > Streptophyta > Magnoliopsida > Poales > Poaceae > Poa > Poa pratensis. The sequence goes on from CAMZMU010000107.1 coordinate 57,329,300, forward strand.
CAAGCGTACCATAAGCCAATTGCTTCTCATCAATGATTTATGATGCTTTATGATTACTCCCAGTTCTGTGTGCAAGGTGGTGTACGAACTTACTGAACCTTTTTTTCTACAGGGCCCAGCTTTGCATCTTGAGTTCCTAGCGAGCTACATTTCTCAGTTATCACTTCTGTGCACAACTTGCTTTGCTATGTACGTTCTCCATAGCTGCCTCTTCTATTTTCTTGGTGAACTTTATCCTTAGCTGCGTATGATACCATTCTAGAAAGTTTACGGAGCAACATAGGGAGAAGTTATTTTCCGAAACTGCAACGTATGCCGCTGGATTCGGAATATCAGGTTCTTCCTAATTACTTTTCCAGGAAGGGTTCTTACTAATTTTTTATTTATACATGTGTACCATGGAACCACGTTATGTTCCTCTGCTATATATTACTATTTGACCACCCTGGGTGATTATTTTAAACATTCCTTCGTGTTGTAATGTAACAATGTAATTGTTCCAGGCTTTGATAAGTGGCGAGGGTTGTCATCCAGTTTAGTTATAGTTAGGAAAAAATTACCGTTACAAATGAGATGTTCCTACATATGCGAAACGGTACGTGAGGGTCAGGCATGCGAAGAGAGGCGATCCTGAGGCGTTCGTAAAAACCCACCTAGGGCTCAGCCACCCTCGCCGGCAACACCGCTGGTCTGCTTCGTCTCCGGATGCCTTAGGGCTTTGGAGGCGTGGCGGATAACGGCGCCTAGCGCTAACGAAGGGCGCGTGGAGGCGTGTGTCCGGCAGATCCCCTGTGATTGCAGGTCCAGCTCTTCCGATCTATGGTTCTCATCATTTGCGATGGTTATGCTTGGGTGAGCTGATCCCTCAGGGCCTTAGCAACATGACTTCCCGTATGTCTACTACAACAAACTTTACCCGGCTTTGGTGAGGGAGGGGCGAGGACAGCGAGGCGCCTTCAGCTTGCTACAGTGTTTGTAGTCGTCGCTAGGTGGTTCGAAGATCTATTTGTAATTTTTATTACTTTTTGCCCATTGGTTAATTTTGTTGTTCTTGGGTGTTTTCGAAAAAGGTTCCTGATGAATAAATTACATTTTGATTAATTTTCCATCATTTTGAACGGGATTTGTTGTTGTAGTATTTTCTTAGAATTTTAGTTCTTCTAAACTGGGAGTTAGTTCTCCAATCCGTCATTTGAATTGTTGTTATTTGATTTAATTATTAGAGTTATTAGATTTGTTTCATCCCATGGTTTTGTAAGGTAATATTACAATTTGCTATTAGATGTTGGTGACGTTTGTTCAAGTAAATACCTCTATGGTTTCTCTCAGTTTGGATAACATTTTATATTTAATTTACAAATGTTCATCTTGTGAAACACGTTTCTTATAATATTTTTATTCGTCAATTCATGGTGTGAAGCGACAAATTCGAATTGGAGATATTTTTTATTTGATAGCCATTCGGCCACAAGAAATAAAACTTATATCCCCGTACATGAATAGTAGGGCCTGCCGGCCTCGCAACAGAAAAATGTTGTGGAGTGGCTCTAAGATCGTGCGTTGCACGTGCACACTAACTAGTAGACTGAAACATCACTATCCTCTCTGTCTTCTATTTTATGTACGATATGATGGAGGATCCGTCAAATCACAGGCTATCTAGCCACTAAAGTAGAAAGTATGGAATTAAGTATATATGTTATTTTGTACCTAAATTTTCTCCATTTTAAAGTAGGATATAGTAGATGGCAAAAGTCAGAAGCTGGAAATCATACGTGCTTGCCGTACAAGTAACATGCATGGTTGTGTTGCCAGGTTGCGAGCCTGCTTAATTTTTTAATTAGAACTGTGTAGATGTTTTTCTTTCTGGTACTTTCAATGAGTATTTTCGGATACTGTTTCAGCAAAGAGTTGAACTGATAGTTAACTACAGAGGGAATAAACAAATTCAGGAAAACTCGAGCACATGTTGAGGAGACGAAACAACTCTGTCGAACCTGTCAATTGCTCGTGTGAATTGGAGTTGGAGAGAGAGCTAGCCAGAGCGATGGAGGATCTGGCAAAGATCTCTTTGATTGGCCATGAAAACTTCGACTGGGCGCCACACCTTTTTGCTACCAATCGAAACTTTGAGATGGATCGACCACTAGATTTAAGCTTGGGGTGGTGTAAAGATAGTTTTTGTAAAAGGAGTCAAAGAGCTCGACATATCTGTATCATATGATTCCAGTTTATTTGGTTATCAAAATTTCAGGTGTAAACTTAAAATAAGTCGAGTGCCCCCATAGTGTTGAGCTCCGTGAAAATACAAAGGGTTAGTTTCATATTCACTGCCTTTTCTGTGTCATGCTCCATGAAAATGGCAATGATATCCGGCAGCCAAACTCGTTTAATAAAACCCATGTGACCATCTCTAGTGGGTTGCACCCATAATGCTGAGGCTTGAAGCTCTCGCGCTCCTATAAGGGACGAGTACGGATCTAATAAGTAGTTTTGGGGATGATATGCAAATAGTCAGAAGATTTGACCTTGTTAAAGACGTTATCATTATGATGATTCCAAATAAACCAACATAAGGTATTAACTACCACACAAATATGTCTCTTAACTAGTGTACTAACCCTGCTCAACTAGTTTCTAAACATATCTAAATTAAAAGCAATCTACACCCCTTTCCATAATAAAATCATTAAAAGGGCACACAATGATTGATTATTTCATCAGCAAAAGACTCGCTTCTTCTTGCCCATCGAGTTGCACTTAGCCAATTTATCTTTTGTTACAATAATTCCACTACTAAGGTACCAATCAAAGATCATAATATTAAGTTGAACTCTCAACCTTTAAATGTATGTATTTTGAAACACAATATTTCATAACCATATCTACATAAATGGACTTTACCAAAGAAATCCTAAAGGGGGAGGTTCCAACGTAACACATTTGGCTCCTTGGATAGATCAATATCATATGCCACTTCTAGGACACCCATTTGTCATGAGATAAGTAATGTATGAAAGTAACATTGAGAAATGCTAAATAAAAAATGATAGCAACTGTAAAATCTTTACATTGCATGATGTAGTACAAAGAGGGTATTGCTATCTAAGAGACATATCTTCTAGCCAATAAGATAACAATGCCATCACCAACAAAGAACGACGACCAATAGATAAATAACTCTCATGGGACTTTCTGAAATGGAGAATCAGAAGGCTTCACTGTCATTTATTAGAGCGTATTCAAGTAGAGGCCCTTATTGCGAAGCAATTCTTGCCATACCATGTCCTCATTTAAAAATTTAAAAACAATCATTTCCGACTACAAAATTATCTCAAAATTATCTACCTCGGAGCACCTTCATCTCTCGGTTTGGAAATTAGACTCCACTTTGTTAATTCGTAATTCTTCATATGCTCCTCACATTGGGAAAAGCTGGATTTGTAATAGTCGAACCTTGTAGACACCTCTTTAGACACCTCAAATAAAAACATCGTAAACATCAGTAAACTAGTGAGACAACATTAATAAGGGAAAGCCTTCCACCATATGACAATAGTTTACCCTTCTTGATGCTTAGCTTTTTCTCAACCGTGTCATCGACATCCTCCCACTCACGACTTTCTAAAAATGAATCGGTTTAACAAGGTAACAAAATGAGAGGACCCTAGCTTCGCATTCGAAGAGCTACAGATAATGTTTTTCGACCTCTGTGTCCAGTGGCGGAGCTAGCTCCCGGCGACCCTGGGCAGCTGCCCGGGCTGCTCCGGCCACCCTCCATTAAATATTAGTGTCACATACTGATTAGCAACCATGTTTGCTGGGGCAAACAACAACGTGCGTCAGAGTCAATGGACTTTGCCCAGGCTCACTCAGCGGCCTGGCTCCGCCACTGTCTGTGTCCTTAGTAAAACAGGAAAAAAGGATTCCAGCCCCTAGGTATGCATGTTGCAACCAACCATTGGAGACACCTATTGAAGAGGGAAGAGAGAGATGAGCATACGATGGCGACCATTATGTGTGGATATCCATGTGGGCGACAATGCACCAAATTGGATGTTAAAAAGAGTGCTTTTGGTGATAGAAATACATGCCAACTGAAGGGCGAGGAGAGATATATATGCGGGGAGGAAGAAGAAGAAGAAGAAGGTGATGGGTGAATATCCATGTGAGCTATGATGTGTTAAATTAGATAAAAAAGAGGGCACTGGGGGTGATAGAGTTTGTTTTTTGAACGGAGGCAAAAGTATTGTCTCATCTATTAATTAAGAAGGAGAGAATTGCCCAGTTAATTTACAGAAAACCAGGCAAAAACCGATACAAACAACTCAAAGTGGACTCCCACAACTAAAAAAACCCAACAAATGCCTTGGCAACCTGGCAAGCTCTCGCAACTCACAACAAGCGCAACTCCTCACACTTGAACAACACAATGAAACTCTTGATGGAGAACACCTCAAAAAATGGGAAAGGGCAACACCAAAGCCATAGAATGACCCGAACCGAGAGAACGAGCCAGGAAATCCAAGAAAAAGTATGAGTCCATCAAGTAGCCACTGGCGCCTTTCCGACGGCGTCACCCTTCTTGGCTTTGCATTTGAGTGACTTCTCCTTCGAGATCCTGAGGGGAGTTAAATTTTATGTGCATTTTGGAAAGTTAAATTTTTGTTTGTCCCGTTGGTTGACCTGCCGCAAAACCTGCACTTCAACTCCGTTGGCATCTTCCATTGTTTTCCGTTCCCCGATGCGTTTGACCTTCCAAACTTAACCATAGCCGCCGGAGAACTTGCATGTGGCAAGATGGTTACCCCCAGCCCACCAGAGTTCAAACGCCAGGTTTGACACTGGTGTTTCTCATTTAAGGCGGAATATTCTTCAGTGGGAGGCGACGTTCCCGTCGATAGCGAGGCGCATGTGGTGACTTCGTCAATCTCAAGACTCGATCTGCCGGCTCAGTCTCTCGGAGGTGCTCATAGGGGTAAGGTGTGCGTGCGTGCGTTTATAGGGGTGAGTGTGTGCGCGTGTATGTGAGCGTCTGCGTTGTACTGTGTTTCGCAAAAAAAAAAAACCATAGCCGCCATCCAAGCGGTCAAATAGCACGCATAGAGAAGAATGGGAAGAATCCTTACACCAAACAGTATGCACACCAGCACATATCTGTGGCCCAGCTGGCAGGTACTCGTACCCAGTGCGGAGACAGGGGGACCAGCAGGGGCCTGCCCCCCCCCCCCCCCCCCCCTAACACCATGGATTTACTGCTAATTTTTGGATGAACAGTGAAGTTTTTGAATGGTTTGCTCTAATCGGCCCCCCTTAACATGCAAAATTAAGCAATCCTGCCTCCGCCCCTGGTCGTACCACACGTACGGACGTGCTGTGGCGGCATTGCCAGAGAAGATCACTCTCGCCACGTCGGCGCCTGCCTGCGACTATCCTCTTCGTAAATTCAGTGATTTTTTTCATTTCTAAAACCTGGTTATACCGATAAAATTAATGTGGCCCGTACTAGCGACGAAGTATACTACGCACACTGGAAGGTACTGTACACCGTGTGGAGATATACAGGGGACCGGTTCGCAGGGTCAGCTGTTTTGGATCGGTTGGTATCTCCTCTCCTTCTCTCTCTTCCACCTGCCTGCTTACATATGAAGGCCACCTTGCTGGTTCCAAGGGGTCATCACCTAGCTCGCCTCCTCCTTCACCTCGCCTCTCCTCTCTTCTCTTCTCTCTTCGGCAGTCCCGTACACCTCTCCTGCTAGCTGCAGGAAGTTGACAGAGACCAGCGGCTGCTAGGTAAGAGTTCATTTCGCTTTGACCTCAGTTTCCTTGCGATGTTTTCTTGTTCTCTTCAAGATATAGTCTTTGCATGCATGCTTTGCTACTGGTAGCCAGGACTTTAATTCTTCGATCTCCTCTTTCTTCTTTCCCCGTTCGATCCTGTGTTGGTTTCTTTCTTCTTCCCAGAATTCATTAGTTCTTGTGGTAGAAAAACCTCTTCTTGCATGGCAATTTGGTCGCTCCTTATTAGCTGTTCAGCGATGCCGATTTCTAGAGAGAGCTTGTGGGTTTGGACCTCTTGTTAAATGTTCTTGGTCTCAATGTTCTTGTTGAATTTGGTGATGCGGGAGCTGTCCGTCTCCAGTTCTTGTTCTTGACCAATTGATAGGCAATAAGAAAGTTCATGTGGTTCTAGGCGCGTCAACTCAGTTGCGCCTAGACCAAAAGGGCGAGAAACAGTAGTGCGTAAAGAAACCACTTCTCTACCACGTGTGCCACTAATCAATCTCACACAACCCTCCTCCTCGATCTCTCCATAAGTCGGCCAGTTCTAAAAAATATGTTTTACCTTGATTTCTCCTTTTAGATGACTGGTCACATATCACTATATTTCCGGTTGCGGCATGCAGTTAATGCTGGCTGTCCTTGTGTACCCTTGTTAAGACGAGTCTCCACGTCATGTCTCAATCTTTAATTAGTTGCATACTGTTCAACGTACAACGGTGTTAATTAGACTATATGGCTGCGGCTGGTGTGGGTCAGTCAGCCCTCTCCTCGATCTGATAGCTTACCAACGGCACGAATTATTTCTTGCAGTTGGAGAAGAAGGTATAGCAGCTAGCTGGGATCATGAGGGAGATGGCAGAGATGAGGAGATCAAGGCATGGCCATTTCAACGCTGTTGGGTTTGGAGCAGCATCAGCAGGAGGAGCCAAAAATTTCAACGCTGTTGGGTTCGGAGCCGCAGGAGGAGGAGGAGGAGGAGGAGGAGGAGGAGCCAAGCAAGCAGACCATGATCAGGAGAAGCTCATGGAGAAGAAGCTGGACATGAGCGGCTTGTCCATGGACACTATTCCACATATCACCATGTCTCTCCACCACATCAGCACCTTGGATCTCTCCAACAACAATCTCGAGGTATGCTTTCTTCCTTCTCCTGTGTCACAACAGCTATGTCTTAATTGCTTCTTCCACCGTTCTTGTCGTTTGCCTCCATTGTTTTTCTCATCCTTGTCTCCGTTTTGTCCGTTGGGATGGATAACTAGCAATAACGTATCTCGAAACGGCAGTGTCATTTTTTCTTGTCCCGTATATGGTGATAAGTTAACTTGATGATAAGCATGTGGCCTGTTATTAATACATGCAGGCTAGTCATGTACGCCATGGCAATCTTTTACCAGTACTCAACTGGAGTACTCGTAGCATATAGTATCACCAGTGGCAATCTTTTATCTTCTTTCACTCTGTCCCCTCAGCGTTTCTTGCTCTTGTAGAAGCATTTTTCCCTGAGCATATGCCCCTTCACAGCATCACAGGCTCACGCCGTACCATGAATTTTTTAAACCGCAGAGCATTCCAGAGTCAATGATCGCGCGGCTGCTGAACGTGGTGGTGCTGGACGTGCGCTCCAACCAGCTCAAGTCGCTGCCAAACTCCATCGGCTGCCTCTCCAAGCTCCGCGTCCTCAACGTCTCCGGCAACCTGCTCGAGTCCCTGCCGTCCACCATCGGGGAATGCCGGTAAGCACGCCACCGCCGCAATCCTCACTCACTCACCAACAATACATGCAGAGTAGGGTAGGAAACTAAGAATGCTTCCACTAACCTGTGCAACGTTTTGGTGCACAGTGCCCTGGAGGAGCTGAACGCCAACTTCAACCAGCTGACGGGTCTGCCGGACACGCTGGGCTTTGAGCTTCACAACATCCGCAAGCTCTCCGTCAATTCCAACAAGCTCGCCAGCCTCCCCTTCTCCACCAACCACATGACGTCACTGCGGGCCCTTGACGCACGCCTCAACTGCCTCCGCTCACTCCCGGACGGCCTCGAGAATCTCGTCAACCTTGAGGTGCTCAACGTCAGCCAGAACTTCCACTTCCTGCGGGAGCTTCCTTACGGACTGGGCCTCCTCACCTCGCTCCGGGAGCTCGACATTAGCTACAACTCCATCACCGTGCTCCCGGACTCCATGGGCTGCCTCGCCAAGCTTAACAAGTTCAGTGCTTGTGGGAACCCACTCGTCTCCCCGCCCATAGATGTAGTCGAGCAGAGCCTCGACGCCATGCGCACTTACCTCACCTCCAGGATGAACGGCACCGGTGTCAACGCCAAGAAGAAGGGCTGGTTGCCTCGGCAGCTGGTCAAGTACAACACCTTCTCCGCCAGGATGAGTATGACGCCTGGTCGCAAGAATGTCCATGACAACTCGGAGGGCTTCTTGATGTCGGATTACCGTTCTCTCAACGGTGTTGGGTCACCAGGGTTTCTCTCCATGCTGTCACCGCGGCGGCTCTTCTCACCACGGAGGGATTCACCCAAGCGTCATTAAGGGTGATCCACGTTTGTATGTTGTTTGCTCCTTCAAGTAGTCAGATGAGATACTCTTAGTTTCTGCTGTTTCTGCAGGTGTGTGTACATATGTCTGAAGAGGTACGTATACCATACAGTAATGTACAGTAGTACAATAGGGCATTGATGTACATAAAACTAAAAGGGGTGCTTTTATTTTCCTTCTGTACTTTGTTTTACTAGCTACAAATGCTTTTGTAAGCAAAGTGTATTTTGCTTAAGTTGTAATCCTCTAGATGTTGATTGAAATAAAGTTTGATGGTTTTGGAGTACTTCCTACTCACTTTGGTCAACTAAAAGTTGAATATTTAAGATATAACAGCACAATCCAATATCCCTGGTGACTTGCACGGCAAAAAATGGTGTTTTCTATTATTTTTTTTTGTTGCAGGGAACCATTTTTTATAATCTATAGCTACAAGGATTGTGATTAGTGCAATTTCACTTCCATAAGAACCACTAGGTGGTACCCAAATACTAAAAAATTATATGAATTTCTCTGTTCAGTATGTCTCCTTTGAGAAATTAATAATCAACATAGTATAGGGAGTTACCTCCATGCTGGCTCCTAGGAGAAAAGCCCTCCTTGCTGGCTAAAACTGACACCGAATCATCAACAACTTAATATGTAAATTCTGACTGAACACCAGATCAAACTCAGTACTCAGAGCTGAAACACAATCAATCAGCACGATGGCAAGCGGTAGATCCAAGACTGAAATCAATCCATTCTATATTATTTGTTACTCCGATATACCAGTACATCCATTTCTGAAACAGGGACGACCCGTTAATCCAAGAGTGGAACAGGTATGAAAAATACATAGCCGCAATTAGAATGCTACTAATGCCAAACACAACACAGAAATCAGCACCGAGTCTGGATGGCCTCAAGTTTAATGATCCTCACAGATAGGGCAAGAAACAGGATCGGAAATATTCTTCGGTCATTTGCAAAGCTTGAGCTTCCTGAAGAATGAAGCAACCTGCGACTTTGGGCAGGGTGCTGTCGCTATGCAAGTCGGGATGTTCTCGGGCTGCTCTATCCACATCTTGTGCCTGACACCGGCTGCTTCCAGTTTCTCAGCCAGGTTCTTCAGCTGGGTCTCCCCTTTCACCTCCAATGTTACCTGTTTACGAAAAGTTCTCCAGGTCAAAATAAAGGATTAATGCAAATGAGACTATACTATAACACATCAGGGATAAAAAGTATTGAATCCAGGGTAAGACTACTGAAATTTGAACTTTTTTGCTCAGTCCCTTTGTGAAGGGCCTATTAAGCTACCGGTACAATAGAGAGTTTCATTTGGTGTTTCTAAATTTGTTTCGTGGACTGGACAGACTAGCGTCATCTTATGACATCATAGGCATCTTCTCTGGTGAAGACATTACTACCAGTCAGAGGTTTTCCAACTTCCAAGAACCATCTCGTTGTTCAAGGCATCAAGGGGTTGGTAGTTTCTACCAGGAAGCGCCTCCAGGCTGAATGGCGTCATGAGCTAAATCAGCCAGCTCACCTACGTGGGAGAACACGATGTGCAAACACCTACTGTTTTTCGAGGGATGCGCGATGTAGATGAAATTTTCTAGCGCGAGGAAAATGCTGAAGATAACCGAAAAGTGTGAGGAAACACGGAGTCCGTCTGAGGCAAAAGGTCGAACATGCCTTGTGCATGCGGTCGAGGTTGTCGGGCGCGCAGTAGGCGGCGGTGTCCGGGTGGTCGCGGTGCGCCCACACGGCGGCCACGGCGGCGTGGCACCCCTGCGCCACCACGCTCCCCAGCGGCCACGCGTCCGCCAGGTCGCGCCGCAGCACCACGTACTGGACCACCACGTCCTCGGCCTCCTTCCTCGCTTCCTCGCCGACGGGGGCGGCGTCAGGCGTGGAGGAGGGAGCCGCGCTCATGCTGGCTCGTGGCGGGACTCGGTGGATGGGAATCCTGGTGAGGCCTGAGAGGAGGCTGGCGGCGCTTGGGAGCGTGCTGGCTACCGGGGACGGCAAGCGAAGGGGGAAGAGGGACAACATACTCGTCAGTATACCGCTTTTTTTTTTAGATTGCTTGGGATTTGTTTGATACAGGAATTTGACTGTATTTTGTTTACTTTTTTCTACTGACTATTTTTTCTTTAATTCCAGCTTTGTTTGGAAACATCAAGCAAAACTGGATGTACACGTGGATCTTTAACAATATTGAAGGACTCATCACATGCGTCTCGCTACGGTCCTAGGGATACTCCGAGCTCCAGTGCTCCTGGTGTTTTAAAAAATTCAAAAATCATATTTAAAAGTTTCAAAAAAATGTGAAACAAATCTTTCTTATGAAAGATTATTTCGCCTCCGTGAGACAAATAGTATATGGTCATGTGGACTGTGTCACAAATAGAATGTGGAGTTCAGAGTGCATTCACAGAGCATAAGATGTGCCAAAAAAATAGATCTCATTGCATGAATCGTAAGGCAAGGCAAAATTTTGCACAATGATAGGAACATTATTAATTACAACCTCTTTAACGTTCCATGCTATTTCTGAGTGTTGATTTTTGGCTCCCGAGATCCAATGATCATTTTATTAAAAAAAAAAAAAATCATATTTATAAGTTTTTAAAAATGTGAAGAAAAAATCTTGCACGTTGAAAAGTATGCACACTTTCAAATCTCCAAATATACAATATTTTTTCATCTTTACGTAGCCAATAATATTATGAATTTCACATTGTAATTTTGATGCATGTAGTATGCACATAAGAATATAAACTTGCAAATATAGCTTTTAAATTTTAAATGTTAAAAGGGATCACTGAAACTCTAGAGCCAAATAGACTTTTCGTCTTTTCCTTACAGATTTTGCTCGGAGCTTAAATTGGTTGAATTAATATATTCGTTGAAAATACAGGACACCACAATTAGGGATGTAAACGGTACGGATAATTTCCGTCCCGAATCCGCATCTGCATCCGTTTTTAAGGATATGGTACGTAATTATGGAAATCTGACGGATACGGATGCGGATAAGGATATTTGTTAGGCGGATATCCGGCGGATATGGTAGAGGATATGGTATTGCTATTATCCGACGGATGCGAATTATCCGCCTTTTTTTGCGGATTATCTGATATAATCTATTAGGATAATCCGATTTATTAGCCTATTTAGTTACTATAAATAGCCAAATTCATTGCCACATTGACCTAATCCCCCGTTTACGTCTCTCCGTATATAACTAATCTTACCGTAGTACGACTTACACAAAGTAATCATATATGAGTATTCATTCTATGTCGTGAATCCATGGACTCGCATCATGCCCATGTACATTTTGGTCACTTTGTAGTTTTATGTGCTTGGATGGTTCTTTTGTGCATATTTTTTGCACGGTAAAATTTTATTTCTATATACGTATTTATCCGCTACTTAGTATTTGTATCCGGTCCGAATCCGCTCCGTTCCCGATCCGTATCTGTAGTCCGATATTATCCGCATTCGTATCCGCATCCGGTCATTATCCGATCCGCTCCGAATCCGACAAAACAATATGTGAAAAGATATGGAAAGAGCATTATCCGATCCGATCCGATCCGATCCGTTTACATCCCTAACCACAATGGGTTTCAGTTTATGAAACACACCTAGATCCATATAGGTGTTACAGACTGTTGGGCTTGGCTCATGAATGTTCAGATTTCACTAATTAAAGGGCCCATATGTGGAAACAATTGGAGCTGCAAAAGTTTTGTCACATTACTAGCGAACGAACACGGAGAAGCTCCAGGAATTTTTTCTTCCCATGGATGTAGAGGTGATCAAGAGCATACATTGTGTACGAGGATCCAAGAGGATTTGTGGGCCTAGCACTTTGAGAAGAGCCGGAGGTTTACAATATGTTCTGCTTAAACTCCTTGTCAGTGTTAAGAAAACAAGAGAGGGTTGGCTGGATGGATGCTCGGCGAGGAAGCGAGGAAGGAGGCCGAGGACGTGGTATTCCTGTGCGGATGAAGGAAAATCATGGACAAAGCTCTGGAAGTGCGATGTCCCTTCGAAGATACGAGTATTCCTGTGGAGGTTAGCCATTGCTCGCTTTCGACGGGTGATGTCCGTTACCATAGGGGCATGTCGCCCACCAACTCATGCTCAATTTGTGGACAGGATGATTCATGGCGGCATTCACTTGTCGACTGTACCATGTCACGGAGCGTGTGGGCTCTCTCGAACACTGAGAAAGCAATTGTTCGGGTATTGTTCGAGTGACCTGCCAGGCTGCCAGTAGGGGTATTGTGTTGTTGTCACTAGGAATAAAATATTGGTTCCTAACCATGTAATTGTTTACATCATATATGGTGCTTAAGGCAATGCTCTATTTTTTCAACTTAATAACTAGAAATGCAAGCATAGAAGCGATTTCGAGGTGCAATATTTGGTATAGAGGTTGTCGGATGACGGTCTATATATATTTGACGTGGTGCCTACATGAATAATGCCATGAACGTCTCTTATATCATAATTGCTATTTACAATCTAGTGATACTATGGCACCCGTTCCATCTTTATTAACCCATCAATATTCTATATTTATGGAGAGACCTCTAGTGATGCTATTGCCCCCGTTCCATCTTTTTGCATTGTTTACGACCTCTTTTATTCACTTTTCACCATTTTTAGCTCGCTGCTACGTTTTTACTTTTATTGGTTTCAACTCTATCTTCCACACTATATGTTTAATACCGGTTTTCGGTAATACGGGAAGCTTGACAACCTTCCTGAAAGTTGGGGACATGAGTGTTTTGTGTGTGCGTACTATTATTTGTCTGAGAATTCCTACTAGTTCAATAAATCTTGGTTCTCAATCGAGGGAGAAATCCAAGATATATGGGTGAATAATCAACTTACCTTATTAATATATCAAGACATCAACAATATTTTGTTCATGCGATGTTATCCGTCAACCCAAAATATCAGCAAAACAATCCACCAACTCACAATATATCCAACAACTCATATGGTCGATGAATAAATAAAAAACTGCAAACAAATATTGATCTACAAGATGGCAGGCCTGTTTTACAAGTCCAACATTACTAGCTCCAAGTGCCTCCACCCGTTTTGTAAGGCAAACATTCTAGCCTCGAGTGGCTTAAGAGTAATTTAATTCTGCATAATCACATCGCAGTCGACGGGAACCCCGAGACCCTGGTGGTGTAGTTCAACACCGTCGTTAGGTTAGCTTTCTCACATGCCATTCTGACAGGTTTGTAGGTAAACCGTTAGCTATTTATACTGAACTTTTGTACATTTTCCAGGCTTATTTTTCGCTGCATCTTGATGTTTCATTCCTAATTTATCAAATGATCTCAACTTATAAATATTATTGATTTAATAACATGGAAAAATAACATTGTTGCAAGTCCAATGTGTACAGTTCAGGTCTCTATTAATAAGAATACATCGATGCTAAATTTAACTTCCCTATTGAAATTAAGTTATTTAAAGAAAAATAGATTAGAACATTCCAGTGACATGAATTATGTCTGCATGCAAGCAAAGCATAAAGGTGACGAATTCATATACATTTACATATTAAATTTTGTTACTACGTCTACCATGATATAGTTTTTTTAAGGTCTTGTTAGTATTCACACATATCTTGATAGAAGGTTCTACAGTATACTAATCTATCAAATATCATAAGTATTTTTAATAGTTTATAATTCTCTAGCATAGCTGCAACTAACAGAAAATTAAAGTGTAACTAGTGGGTTGTTCTTGAATTTCATCGCTCGCTATTTCTAGTTGACATTACTCCTTTTTTGTTCTTTTTCTGGTTAAACCTTTCCTATCTACAATGCATAGATTAGAATTCGCTAGGAGATATGCTAACATCTGAAAGATTGTTTGTAGAGTGCTGATGCATGTAAAATGCATACATGAACTTTGCATTATATTACTTATATTTCAATCATATTTGCATAATATAAGGGTTATATCATTGATTTTGGGAATAATTTTCCCATTTTTCTAGAATTAACCCTGCACTGGCAGAAAACCCTATTTTCTATATTTTGATGTTTCAGGGACCCAAACGACGTCCAAATGACCTGAAAATTTACGAGCATCAGTTTTTAGAAGGAACAAAGCGTGGAGCGAAGGAAGCGAACAAACGGAGCCCGAGGGCCAGAAGAGGGTGGCCCACGCGGCCAGATTCCTTGGCCGCGTGGGACCCACCATCTGGGGCCTCGAGGCTCCGTTGCCGTCGATCTTTTCTCCAGAACCTTCGTCTTGACCTAAAACGACTATAAAAATAGTCCCCGACGCCCTTCGGAAGGAGCGCCGCAGAAACACAGAAACCACGAAACAGAGACCTGGAGTTGCAGATTGGAGGGGGAAAACTCCGGCGGGGCGCTGCCGGGTGGTCCCATCTTCTCCAACGACTTCTCCACCGTCTCCATGATGAAGAGGAGTAGTCCACCCCTGGACTATGGGTTTGTGGAAGTAACTTATGTATCTCTCCTCTCTTGAGCTTCACTAATTAGTACCGTATGAGCTGCTGAACATGATTACGGTCATCTATGTAATACCTTTGTGGTGGATCTTTTTATGAGTTAATATATGTTTGAGATTGCAATAGTTTTGTTTCAGTTATGAAAGTAGATGCATATTATGTACCCCGTTCTTGTTTACTTGTTTGATCAAGCATGTGTATGAGAGCGTGTGAGGGGGAACGTGTGCATTAGTTGGAGTAACGGGGGTGGCTAGTGCGGTGAATTGAGAAAAGTTCCGCGATCCACTTGGGTTTTACCTTACTTTGTTGCCTCACTAGGGATAAAGAAAAATACCTTGCTACCGGAGATGTGGGTGTGACCATTGCCACTACTCCATGACTAGATCTAGCATGTTCTTATTTTAACTTCATGTCATGAAACTTAATGCTATGCTCTGATTTATCTTAATTACTAAGGTGTTATGATTTAGTTCGCATCTTGGTGGAGTATAAGAGAGATTAATAAACAAAAGATCTCTATGTTAGGACGTGATGCCCATATAATTAGTAACTTGTCATGAAACCTTTTGTTGCAATCTCATATGTCAATTCTAGTGTTCCATTGTCTACCACTTTATTAAAGAGAGAGTGCATTTGTGAAACCATGAACCCCGGTCCATTTTTAATCATAAGAAACACCTTTCCAACAACTTTTATCCACTTTACATTTTCTGCCATTTAAAAATCCGAAAATACAAAAACACTTTTACATCTTGCATTCACAATACAAAACCCAAAAATATCATCCATCATTGTTTCCACCATCCTTGCATATTTATTTATCATCATTGCATATTTATTTACTGTTTTGCATTCATTTTATTTTCATATCATTCTCACACCTTGTGCTTGACAACCACTTGGTGAGGTTGAGGGCACAAAACAATTTACTTTGTTTTGTAGGTTTTCAAGAGAAGGATAAGAAGATAAATCTTTCACTACTGATTCCCCGAGAGTTCGATATTAAACCCTCGAGTCACCCCTCGTGGGGAAAACCGTCTTTCCTATACTATACACTCTGCACTTGGAGTCTCAACCTAACCCATATTCTTTTGACGCAGGTAACTACGTCAAGGGCCATCAAGACAGTTTTCTGGCGCCGTTGCCGGGGAATCATTGCTGTAAAGGTTTATCCAAGGGTATCTCACAACAAAGTCAACTTCATCACCAACTTGTGCAAACACCTAAGCTTGGGGAGGTTGCACCTACGTGAGCATCATCTTATCCATCTTTACCTTCAAATCATTTTATTTTGTTTTGTTATTGTCTTGCATATCATATTTATATTTCGGTTTGCATTTTTATTTTCAGTTTTGCATTTTGTGTTGCATTTGTTATTTCGGTTTGCATTGTTTAGTATCATTTTATTTTCAGTTTTGCATAAAAAATTAAAAAACACATAAAAACTTGCAAAAATGGGAGAAAGAACTAAGTTGTGTGATTACACAAACACTCCAAATGATCAATTTATTGCTAGGCCCATTGCCACACCTGAGATAAAAGCTGATAGTTATGAAGTAAGTCCTAGTTTGTTGAACTTGATAACTAGGGAACAATTTGGCGGTAGTGCTATGGAGGATGCCTCTATGCATCTTCATGATTTTGTTGAAATATGTGACATGCAAAATTTAAAAATGTGGAAAGTGATATTCTAAAACTGAAGTTATTTCCTTTCTCACTTAGAGGAAAAGCTAAAGAGTGGTTGCATTCATTACCTACTGGTAGCATTAATTCTTGGGATGATCTAAAAGAAGCTTTCATTAAGAAATATTATCCTCCTGTTAAAATTTTGCAAAATAGAAACAATATTCTTTCTTTTAGGCAAAATGAAAATGAACATGTTGCCATGGCTTGGGATAGGATAAAACTTATGCTTAGAACTTGTCCATCACATGGGGTTAACGAATGGACCATATTACACTCTTTTTACAATGGTCTAAATTACATGTCTAGAAATATTCTTGATTCGCTGCTGGAGGGGCTTTTATGGGAAAAACTATAGTAGAAGCTAAGAACATATTGGAAAGTATTTTGCAAAACTATAGTCAATGGCATACTGATAGAGCACCTAATCCATCTAAGAAAGTAAACTCCATAGAAGAAACAAATGATTTGTCATCTAAAATGGACACTATTCTTGCTTTCATTAATAAACAAAATATTGAAAATGTGCCTTTGCAAGAACTAGTTGGTAATAATCCTGAAAATGTTGATGTTAACTTCATTAGGAACTATGGTAATAATGGGTATGGTAATAACAATTATAATTCCTATAATAAACCCCCGTATGTGCCAAACAAATATGCCACTAGTAGTAATGTTTCTAGTGATTTGGAAAACACCATTAGATCATTTATATCTACTCAAAAGGAGCTTAATAAGGAATTTATATCTAAGTTTGAAAAACAAGACTCTTTGTTTGAAAGGGTAGATCAGCTCACTAAGGAAGTTTCCTCATTAAAGAACACCATTATAGCTCAAAAACATGAGGAAACAATTAAATATTGTCAAGAGGTTATAAATAAATCTTGGGAACATATTCATGAGCAAGAGAGAATTGCTAAGGAAACTATTATGGTAATGAAAGAGAAAAAGTTGAGGAAGTTAAAATGCTTAGTGAAGTCAAGGAACCATTACTTGACTTAGAGAATTGTAGCTTGCATGAATTAATATCTATCTTACAAAAATTTGCAAGTGATCCTTCCATTAATGTTAACCAAGCAGGTTTTGGTTCTTATATTGCTAATCATGTTTTAAAAGAAAAGATTGCTAGGTACAACCAAGAAGCTATGATACCACCTAAGCTTGGGGATATATGGATTCCCAAAGTACTAGTAACCATTGGAAAAGAGACACACCATGCTATATTAGATCTAGGATCTAGTGTCTCTGTTTTATCTAAAGAATTATATGAAGTCTTGAATTAAAGAATCTTGAAAAATGCTCTATTGAACTTGCACTTGCTGATGATTCCATTAAACATGCTTTAGGAAAAGTAAGTGATGTTATGGTAGAGTTGCATATGACATTTGTACCTGTTGATTTTCTAATCATGGATATGGGGAATAAAACCTCTAGTCCAATTATTCTTGGAAGACCTTTTCTTCGTACCACAGGTGCTATCATTGATTCAAAAGAAGGGAATGTGAAGTTTCAGTTTCCACACAAGAAGTGCATGGAACACTTCCCAAGGAAGAGGGACACATCAAAGTTCAAGCTCCCTCATGAGCTTCGTCCACAATAAATATCAAGTAAGAAGCCTAGCTACATGGCTATAAAGAAAGCGCTTTACGGGAGGCAACCCGGTTGTTTTTATTTTTGATTTTCTTTGTGTCCTCTTGCTGTAACAAGAGACTTAGTTTTTAGTTTTGTTTCTGGAATTTTTAATAAAGTGCCAAGTTTTACCTATTTTGGTTTGAAAAAGTTGCTATTTGCATTCGGAGATTTTATTCCAGCACGAATCTGTGCACGGTATGATTTTTAATTCCTATTCTGTAACTCCGAATGAGCTGATATTTGAACTGTAGTTGCAACTTTTCATCCTCTGTAAGCATGAATTTTTCAGAATTTTTGACATATTTAAGTAGGGTAGAAAAATACGTTTTGCTGCTGCTGTTTTTCTGGACAGATTCTGTCCCATTTTGTTTGATGCATTCTTTGAACTTTTAACTTGAATCTTTTTGATCCAATTGAGTTTATAAGTAGGCATACAACATTATACACTTTCTGGACATTCATATGAATTTTTGTTTAAGGATTTTATGCAGCAAGTAATTCATTTGTCTATCACTACTAATGTCACCCCACAGAAAAGAAATGGGAGAAACGGTGTTTTGAAGTTTTTTCACAGGGATTAGAGGAGATGCACCAAGAGCTATCCAAGGATGGTGAAGACCATAAGCTTGGGGATGTGAAGACAACCCCACTGGACCAACACACTCTCGGTTTGCACACGTCTAACTTCTGTTTTTCGATCAATGCACTTTATCGCATAAACTTGGAGCGTCTTTTATTTGCTTTTTATTTCGGTTTGATTTTTGTTTGTCTTGAGACCACCACTATCATTTATATATGAGAGAGCTACTGGAAATTTGGGTTGAATTAAGTTGGATGCTATTAAAAAGATTGGGAAAGGGATGTTTGAGTTGATTCAAAAAGATACATATAGTTGCATGATTCATATGCTTTTAATGAATATTAATTTGCAAGTGTTTTATCAAGAGCTATCTTTTATTCATGTTTTGATGCTGAATGTTACTTTACTTTGTTTAACATGGATTGGTTAGTTCTATGGACACTTATGCATGCATTTAGACGGTCAACTTTCTCCCTCTTGCTAGCCCAAAAATTCCAACAAGTAAAAACTTGTTTTCCAACACCTTCAACCAAAGTTTTTCCAGTGAGTCCACCATATCTACCTATTAGCTTTATGCTATTCCGAGTATGTTTATCATGTTATTTTGTATTATCTATACTTCTGAATTAAAATGCTTATGTTATTGATTGTTATGGGAAAAGTTGGTTAAAAGCTCTCACGAACTTGATGCACACTTACTTTTATTGCACTTAATAAACATGACCATTGTGATTAAAATTATGAAGTTGTGAGCTTGACAAGAGTCTTGGTTGGGAGTTAGCTCATATGTGCTGTCACATGGCAAGCTTTCAACGTGCTCTTTATATTTTGTTGATATCATGTACTTTTGTTTATGGATGCTTATCATGGTGCCAAATAAATGGGAAACTTAGTAAGTTTAATGAGTTTGTATAAATGGCTAGAGAGACGCCTGGGCCGCTAATCTAAGCCATGCATCATTCATGGTGGAAATTTACTTACATGCTATGGTGAACCTTCAGTGATGCACCCACAATAAAAAGCTATACCAATAGTAAATAAAAAGGGTGTGAGATTGTTCATTTTGTTTGTTTGTCTTGTCATTTTGACATGGGCTTGTTCCATGTCCTGGACAAGAGGTACCCCAGTTGACGCTCTTGATGACGCTATTTATTACTTACAATGATTTAACTTGAACTTGCTTTGTGTCCCAAGTTGAGTAACAGTGGTGTAGGTACTCGTATTCACGGGGCATGAGACATTCAACCCATACTTTGTCAAGCACATACTCATATTTGCTTTCACTTTAAACTTTAACCATTCAAGATGCTATGATAGGGGTAATGAGAGCTTGACACCAATGAATACCACATTGCAAACATTAACTTAAGTAGAAGCATTTGGAAGTTAGATGAAACTTATTCATGTTTTACCTCTACTCATTTATATATCTTTCCAAAGTGTCCACCTTTTATATTCAGATTTATAAGAATACTCTATGACCATTATAGGATGTTTTTACTTTTCATTATGCATACATTTGGTCCATAGTACTTTCTTCTATGTTACACTTTGTGAATTATCATTGAACATCCTTACATTGAATATTTGATATCACTTCATAATCTATCTTGTATATTGCTACTCCTTTGAAGAATGAATCATTTGACTCTATGTAGCAATAGTAATCATCTTTGATATCCATTGATAGTATTAAAAGCAAAGTCCATGTTAGTTTTATCACCTTCATACTCGAGGACGAGTATAGGTTAAGCTTGGGGATGTTGATGCATGTAAAATGCATACATGAACTTTGCATTATATTACTTATATTTCAATCATATTTGCATCATATAAGGGTTATATCATTGATTTATATTGATTTTGGGAATATTTCATTGTTTCCCTATTTTTCTGGAATTAACCCTGCACAGGCAGAAAACCCTATTTTCTATATTTTGATGTTTCAGGGACCCAAACGACGTCCAAATGACCTAAAATTTACGAGCATCAGTTTTTGGAAGGAACAAAGCGTGGGAGCGAAGGAAGCGAACAAACGGAGGCCCGAGGGCCAGAAGAGGGTGGCCCACGCGGCCAGATTCCTTGGCCGCGTGGGACCCACCATCTGGGCCTCGAGGCTCCGTTGCCGTCGATCTTTTTCCAGCCTCCGTCTTGACCTAAAAACGACTATAAAAATAGTCCCCGACGCCCTTCGGAAAGGAGCGCCGCAGAAACACAGAAACCACGAAACAGAGACCTGGAGTTGCAGATTGGAGGGGGAAAACTCCGGCGGGGCGCTGCCGGGTGGTCTCCATCTTCTCCAACGACTTCTCCACCGTCTCCATGATGAAGAGGGAGTAGTCCACCCCTGGACTATGGGTTTGTGGAAGTAACTTATGTATCTCTCCTCTCTTGAGCTTCACTAATTAGTACCGTATGAGCTGCTGAACATGATTACGGTCATCTATGTAATACCTTTGTGGTGGATCTTTTTATGAGTTAATATATGTTTGAGATTGCAATAGTTTTGTTTCAGTTATGAAAGTAGATGCATATTATGTACCCCGTTCTTGTTTACTTGTTTTCAAATGTGTATGAGAGCGTGTGAGGGGGAACGTGTGCATTAGTTGGAGTAACGGGGGTGGCTAGTGCGGTGAATGAGAGAAAGTTCCGCGATCCACTTGGGTTTTTACCTTACTTTGTTGCCTCACTAGGGATAAAGAAAAATACCTTGCTACCGGAGATGTGGGTGTGACCATTGCCACTACTCCATGACTAGATCTAGCATGTTCTTATTTTAACTTCATGTCATGAACTTAATGCTATGCTCTGATTTATCTTAATTACTAAGGTGTTATGATTTAGTTCGCATCTTGGTGGAGTATAAGAGAGATTAATAAACAAAAGATCTCTATGTTAGGACGTGATGCCCATATAATTAGTAACTTGTCATGAAACCTTTTGTTGCAATCTCATATGTCAATTCTAGTGTTCCATTGTCTACCACTTTATTAAAGAGAGAGTGCATTTGTGAAACCATGAACCCCGGTCCATTTTTAATCATAAGAAACACCTTTCCAACAACTTTTATCCACTTTACATTTTCTGCCATTTAAAAATCCGAAAATACAAAAACACTTTTACATCTTGCATTCACAATACAAAACCCAAAAATATCATCCATCATTGTTTCCACCATCCTTGCATATTTATTTATCATCATTGCATATTTATTTACTGTTTTGCATTCATTTTATTTTCATATCATTCTCACACCTTGTGCTTGACAACCACTTGGTGAGGTTGAGGGCACAAAACAATTTACTTTGTTTGTAGGTTTCAAGAGAAGGATAAGAAGATAAATCTTTCACTACTGATTCCCCGAGAGTTCGATATTAAACCCTCGAGTCACCCTCGTGGGGAAAACCGTCTTTCCTATACTATACACTCTGCACTTGGAGTCTCAACCTAACCCATATTCTTTTGACGCAGGTAACTACGTCAAGGGCCATCAAGTGCATAATAATTTAGAACCCAACTTAAGCTTTAACACATTTTCCCTTCTTAACAGGATCGGATTACAAATGACAAGTCTGACTACATTGCAGATATCTCTGCAAGATGCTAGAGGAAAGGCTACAATATTCACATACATACTCAAGGTGAGCATTGGAGCAACTGTAGGCATTGCTCTAATTGATTCTGGGAGTACTCATGCTTTTATGAACCTCAAGTTTTGCACAAAAACTTCCTGCAACACTGCACCAAACACATTGGAATTAATGTGGCAGATGGGGAAATTGCTTTCTATCTCCCGTGTACCAGATATTTCTTACAGCATTCAGGGGCACCCCTTTCCAAGTTCTTTCAAAAGTCTAACACTTCAGGGCTATCACATAGTCCTGGCTATATTACCCCCCACCCCCCCCCCCCCCCCCCCCGCGTCCATTCAGCATGGACCTCAAACAAACAACACTCACAATAGCATTCAATGGCTAGGAGAGCATCACACTCCTAGTTGCATCCTACAAACAAGGAGTTCAGGTTTGTGCATTTGACTCTTCTAAAGAAACACCTCATGAAGTGGAAGAAAATCAAACCACGCCAACCTTCAGGGAGAGGGGCTCCGACATTCTGCTGCAACATAGGCCGTGCTACCGGCAGCGGTGAGGGGAGGATGGTGGCGGGTGAATCTACGGTTTGCTGAGAGCACCTGCTCGCATTATCGAGGAATATATCGGCAATTCATGTAATCTTCAAATTAAAAGGTAAACTTCATCTGTGAAGGCATGTTAAAAAAATAAAACACATGATCAAATATTTGTTACTTAGCATAACTTTAATGCATAGTATTTTTCCCAAGGATCAAATGCATATATATCATAGTTTTACTAAAGCAAAATTAAATTTGTGGAGTCAATGAGAAATTCCATACGTTTGTAACGACATGCAAACTAATCCATGCAATACACATAACTTTTTTGATCTACTAATGAACAAACAAGACATCAAATATGAATGATAAGATAATTCGTAGTAACTCTTATGTTTCTTCCGCAAACACAATATGGTTGTCAGTGATTGCCAGACTGTGATTGATGCCACGAAGATCCAAATCTTGGGAGATTCTGTAACGCCCCAATTTTGGGAAACTAGAAAAAACACAGTTTCTAGAGAGCCGAAAATCAGGGTCAACAAAAACTTTTTGAAATACTTCCCTAATGCTTGTGTTTTTCTTCTGTTTGCTCTGATTAACTTTGGCTGCCTTGTTGTTTGAGTTAACAACCACTGAAAACACCAACCTTTGAACTCAACTAATACAACATATCTTTTAAATTTTTGGTGATCATGTCATGACAAGAAGATTGATCCATATATATCTTCTCTAAATCTTATTTTGGCCAACTCCTTTTTCAATGATGTTTTGATTTTAGCAACTACCCAAAGACCCATTATTTGAGAACATAAAAGTATTTCCAAAAAGTTATATGTTTGCAAAAACTATAAAGGACCATATAATGAGTCCTAATATATTTTGAGTTTAATATGTTGCTAGTGTTAGCAACCCTTATTTAAAACCTCTTAATTCAAACCTCTTTTGAAAAGATTACCAAGGATGGATTTACTCACTTAACCTTAAAACTTGTCATGCCCATATTGATCACCACCTCACGAATATATTTGTTTTACCTTAAAGGTGTGGTTATTTATCCAATTGTTTGTGAGCTTGATCCTTTGGACATGTGCTTAATTTGTTTTCCTTGAGTGTGTATTTCTTTGAGTGTCATGTTGTTTTGATTGTATAAAGTTAATGATTATTGTTTGAATTGGAGTCTTAGACATTTGTTTGATGGTTTTGCATGCTTGCAACTTGTTACCCTCTTATTAAGATATTTGGTCGAAAATATTTTCAACAAGTAAATTTTATAATGATGAAAAGCTATCTTAAATCCTGTTAACTTTTAGCATTTCTAGAGCTTGACAACTAGAGTTTATTTTGTTCAAATTGGAAATGCAACTCACCTAACCTCATCCTTATCATCTCTACTACTCATCAATAACCTTCCTTAAAATTAATAAAAATATTTGATCACTAATACTTGCTTGTTTTTGGTGCTTCATGATAAGGTGACCATATGTGTTTTATTAGATAGCCTTTTGCCATTTTTGTACCTAGTTGTTGTTGAACCTTTAGGCATAAGCTCTTAAGCCAAATTCTGCACCTATGTCTCTTCTGATCATTCCACTTTGACTAATATTTTTTTTAATCAGTGGATGGACTAACCCATGTTAGCAAAGAGGTCTAATCGGTTCAGCCCAAAAACACATAACTAAACTTACCCCTCTCCCCTTGCCCAACCTGTTGTTGGGGTGTGCTCTAGATCTCCACACCTCTGGACAAACCCTTAGCCACGACCATGTCCACCCTAGCACTGTTCTCTTTGTTTTTTTTTTCGTTTGGACATCTTGTCGAGCACCTGGCAGGTAGGAGACGTCCCCTCCATTAAACCCCTCCCTCCAACGACTGCAGTCCGTTTGCTTGTGTCCAAATGGGTGCAGCAGCGCGGGGCATCATTGCACACCGCCTCCCCGAGCCAATCCCTAGCCCGAGCCTTCTCTCTCCCTTGCCCATGCCCGTGACAACCGAACTGGCCACCCTCTCGTATTAGGCAGCCGAGGCCCCCTCTGCCCCTCTCACCTTGCCATTCCACTTCCTCTCCCTCTGCTCCGCCATCCTGTGCGAAATCCCGGGCTCCCTTGCTCTTTGTTGCCCAGGAAACGCGAGGTCGTGACCTCGGTCCCGGGCGCTCGCACGGAAGCTTGCCAGCATCTCCGTCAACCTCCGCCCTCCATTCTTGTTTCTTCGAGCTCCCCTCTCCGAGATCTATCGCTGAGACATGATGGTTTCGTTGTAGGTCCACCGGAGCATCCGTGCCGTGCTCGTGGCCGCCTCGGACGCCGTCGACGTGCCGCCGTTTCAGGACTCTCCGACGCGAGCTGAGCCCTCCCGCGACCTTCACCGAGCCTCCGCAGCCCCTGGACTCTCCCCTTCGTCCGGCATGCGCCCGAGGTGAGCCACTCGTGCGCCACGCCATGGCCGAGCTCCGCCTTGCTCGTCCGTGCGCGACGAGACGAAGACGACGTATCGTTTCGCTCGGCCCGGCAGGCCGCGTTCGTGCAGCGCGCGTAGCTGGGCCGGCCCAGCTCGCCCGCGGCCCAGATCTGAGCAGGCCACGGCCAGATTTGGCCCAGGGTGGCCCAGAGACATTTTTTTCCCCCGCAGTTTATTCTTTTTCCTGTAGATCTGTTTCTGTGCTGCTAGTTTAAATCGTTTTGAAATAGCTAAACTTGGATTTTATGCAAACTAAAAATCACAGAGGTAGCCACATGAGTTTGGAACCACATGCAACTTGCAGATCTCGAAAATGTTATTTTGTTTGAGCATGAAAATTACTGCACTGCCACTGGTCTGAATCAAAGATCTAATTTTATCTTGAGTTTTAGGAATCCAAATTTGATGAATCCAATTGTTTTGAAATGCTTATGAGTTAAGCTTTCAGTAGAAATTAACCTCATGTGCTTGGGATGCTTAGTTTTGAAATGGCATGTGTTTGAAGTTTGGACCAGTAGGGTATTCTAGCATTTAATTAAATTTCTGTGAATAAGATTTTGGACTAAATCCAATTGCAATAGTTTCTAATTCATACAAAGAACCTAAATCTAGCTTTTCATAAAATTTGGCTGAACAGAACACCCTGGACTTAATAAACTCTAAAAAGGGTGTTTTCTGCCTATTAAAATTAATAAAATAAATATTTGGTCATTTATGAAATCGTTGTTTTTTTGTTTGTGATTTGATTAGGTACTGTATATCACTACCTAATGTTGTTCTTAATATGTTAGTACTGTTAGTGCTTGAGTAGAAATAAAATGTAGTTAGTTATAAAATGCTATTAGAGCCTAAGGAAGAAAAATGAATTAATCATGCTTGTTTGCTTAATTTTGTGATAAATAAAACAAAGTAAACTTCACTAAATAAAATTCTTCTTAGCTACTGGTTGTTTTAAGTTTATTAGTGATGTTTAGTTTTACAAAATTGAAAGTGATTCAAAAAGGTGGTCTAATTATCACCTTAACCTTGCTTTGTAAATAAATAATAAAGGGTTTTGTAGTTGCCAAACAAGGTTGTGTGGTTTGATATGTTTGCCTTATTAAGTTGAACTTGGTAGTCCTTAAGTTTAATACTAGCATGAGTAGTTTGTTAATATCCCTACCTTAACTTGGTGGAAAATTTTTATAATAGAAAATAATCAGTAACTTAACTTTTGTCTAAAGTATTTCCTAAACTACGGTAACAGCCCTTGTTAAGAGACCTAACCACCCTAAGTGGAGTTTTGCTTTGGAGTTTAGCTATTAGGGTTGTTGTGTACACCTTCTTAGGGGTGCTTGTTGTTTGTCTTAGCTTTATGGACCTACTGGTTGTGGTTGTATAACTAAGTGAATCGCTTGCTCTTGTTAGCTAGCTTAGTGTTTTGTGCAATGCTTGTTGTTTTGTTTATTTACTTTAGATTGTTGTCAACCCGCTTCTTAGAGTGACGATAGCTCCGTTTATTTTTCCGGTACATTAGATCCGCAAGAGGAGGAACAATACGTGGAGACTGAACAGGTCTACGAAGCAGAACCAGATCAGGGACACTTTGCTAAGCAAGGCAAGCCACCTCACCATACCCTACTGAAATCCTATTATTTCATTAAAGCATGTTTTGTTTTCAAAACAAAATAATGCATGTTTTATTTCTTCTGTGGCACTTTGCCACCCAAAACTATTTTATAAAATATTGTTTGGCCAAAGCTATCTACTAGAATATGATAGGTGTTATAAAAATTAAGTCTTCACTTGAGAAGCCTTCTACTGAAGGCGCTATCAAGAAAATTATATTTTCTAGTAGTATATCCTTACATCCTTATCTCAAAACTATAGGATGGGAGCCTGGTCTTTGGTAAAATGTTTCCCGAGGAAAAACCCGAGTCGCTGGGAGCAATCGGCGAGAAAGTATTTTACAAAACCCATGTTGCTGGGAGCAAATGGAGGTGTTTATGAAAACCCGAAGTGCTGGGAGCATTCGGAGAGTTTATGAAAACCCGAAGTGCTGGGAGCATTCGGAGAGTTTGTGAAAACCCGAGCTGCTGGGAGCAGTCGGAGGTGGAGATGTTTTGAAAAACAAAGTACTGCCCTAGCGGCCGCCTGAACAATTAACCCGTGCAACCACGTTACCCCCATATGGGACGGGGCTTGACCGGAAGCTTGTTTGTATTAATATGGAGCTACTTCAATTTGCTTAGGGGTGGCTATGGCCCCTGAACTGGTTGTCGCCTAATAGAGAGGGACATAAAGAGAGTGGGAATTAAGTTCGCCACCAGTTGTACCGATTAGGTCCCCTGTCATGGCGGTCGGACACCATGGGATGGGTCCAACGGTGCCGGGGGGAATCAACCTAGTTGAAGAGGTATCTCTGTATTAGGATGGACATAGTGAAAAGTCTTGATTAGTGTCCCGACGTTTGACGTATTGTCGTCTGGCAATCCGTGGGATGATCCGCGGCGGTGACCTATTTGATGTGGTGAAAGTGCACCACCTCTGCAGAGTGTAAAACTATTCGAATAGCCGTGTCCGCGGTCATGGACGGTTGGAAAGGTCCCCGATCTAGGCGTATGGGCATTTTATGTTTTAAAAAGGAAACTGTTTTCGGCAAAGGAGAAAGGAGACATCAAGGAGGTACCTGGGAGGTACGGTATTTGGGAGAAGATGGTTGGTCTCGGGGAGTCAACCAGTCGGAACCCGGAAAAGAGAAAAAGGGCATCCCTATCCTAGTGTCCTTGAAAAGTTTTACAAAATGTTTTACAAAGAAGTGGAGATAGTTCCGGCGATCTCTACAAAGGAGAATTCTATCTCTAAATGTTTCTTTTTAACAAAGATATGGAGATGTCGTATTCTCTATGTCTAAAGGCATCGTTTACGAAAACTAAGACCTATAGTCATATATAACAGCTATCCCAGTTTTCTAAAACGCTTTTATTGCATTACAATGAAAACTTAAGCCTGGTGGTGGTCTTGCGAGTACGTAATTGTACTCATGGCTGTGTCCCTGGATATTCCCATGTCCAGATTCTTCAACGAGAAGACCTACGCCTAAGATGAGGAGTGCGCCGACGACTACGCCCACTAAGTGTCACCGGTCAACTGCTCTGTGGGAATGCGTCCGGGTGTGATGAGGGCCGACGCTAGCCGAAAGCTTCCGCTATATCGTAGTTAATTCCGTCCTGCGTGACGATGGTTGCAGACTTGGTCGTGTGACCACCATTTATGTACGTCTTGTACTAATCGAGTTGAATGATGTAACTCCGTATACCATGTTGGTTATGTGATTGCGATGCACTGATCATTGGGATCGTGATCTGTTTACATAACGTGGGCACCTCGGACTGGTAACTCTGAGGGGTCCTTACAGACTTGGTATCAGAGCCATCGTTGACCTTAGGAGACCTTAGTTAGCATAGTCGTTAGCTTAGGACGGAAGTATTTTTGCTAAAACTTATTTCTACAGAAAACTATTTTCTTCAAGGTAAGCCTAGTATGGTTTCCACTCCTCACCTATTCTCAAAAAAATATCTTGATCTTACCTTTCTAATTTCAAGGTTTTTCAAAGGAGTTCTCTCTACTCTCTTGTCCCTATTCAAAAATTGTTTACGCTTGACGATGGACCCAAGTGAGACCTAAGTAGCTAGATCCAAGACGAGACAAGAGTCCTCAGATGCACAGTCCAGAAGACAAAAATCGTCGATGACAACAAAGCCAAGACCTCCAAATGCCCCGGATGTGCAGAATGCAGGACAAGAATGCAAAATCACCTTCGCTCCCTCGACTCAACCCCAACAATGTTACGCCATCAACAAACCGGACAATCTCAAACTTTCCGGCAAGAACCCAAGGTGATCAAATGAGGGCTTCAGTAGCCATGTGACACCAAACCCCATAGGATGAAGTAGGATATGACCTTTGGTTGGATTACCCGACTATCACGGTTGTTGAGTGCCCTTTTGGTACTATAGGTGTTTCGTGTGCTCTCTGCTGGTATGCTTTTTGCTTAAGTGTGTGTCTTGCTTGTGTGCTTTTTGCTGAAACATTAGTTGACTGTGTGCTCCGTGTCTGTGTGTACCTTGCTAGACAGAGATAAGGACCTTAGGATTGGCGTCAAACTAGTAACAGGCCCTAGGACTAAAACCTTACCTTTCACCGAGATATCTCAGCCTGGATTCTTTTACCCTTTTTACGCCTCCTCCTAAGACGTTTTCTTTTATTTATAGATGTCGAGCCTCATCGAATCACTCAAGAAGGGCCCGGCGATGACCATGACTTGGAAAGCACCACTGAGTTTCTCAAGGCCCTGGAGAACCTCATGCTAAGCTTCGGACTCGAAGGACCCGCAGTCTACAAGGGTTTTCCTTGGATGGAGAATGGACAAGAGCTTTGGTGGGTGCAACTCCACCTCTACAAGAACAAAGATGATGATCAGAACAAATCTGGATATATGATGTTCACCAACTCAGAGTCTCAGTACGCCTCCTTTATGGAGTCAGCAAGGAGCGCTGCAGGGGCCGCCATTGATGAAATGGGAGAAAGACTCAGGTACCGAGTCCTCAACACCCGGAAGGATCTCAAGGAAGCCTACGAGGAGATTGAAGCTTTGAAGGCAAACAAAGAGTCCCTCCCCAAGAACGAATCTTCCAAGAAACGCCACATCTAGTAGTTTGTGACGGTTGAATGAAGTCATGTTCCCCTCCCAGTCGCAAATTAGTTTGTTGTTATGTTTAGGGTTAAAACTATGCCCATGTGCGGAACTGTGTCGTGTGTGCTGTTTCTGTTGAGACCTGCTGCATCTAGTGATTGACAATGATTCGTATGCTGGTCGTTGGTATGTTGCTTTTCTGGTGTGT
Organism: Poa pratensis; assembly: GCA_947311845.1. Taxonomy (NCBI): domain Eukaryota; kingdom Viridiplantae; phylum Streptophyta; class Magnoliopsida; order Poales; family Poaceae; genus Poa; species Poa pratensis. The sequence continues at coordinate 57,359,509 of CAMZMU010000107.1, forward strand.
TTCACCGGCACTCATCGTCGGCAGCTCATGTTAGACCCAAGCTTCCCTCTGTGTTTAAACATCTTTTGCCGCCACACAAAATACCATTTTGGCCTATTTAGCGTTTGATGCATCGGGATGCTTTTCAAAACTTGTTTAGAAAACCTCTATAAAATGTTTTGCCTCTGATTTAAACTTGGCGCGTAAGAGCTTTTAACCGCACCTGATACAAAAGACCACCCGAGAGAGCCCATCCCCGTGATGTGACGAGCCTTGCCTAGTTTAATTAACTTTTCGAATTACTAGTATACCATCACTAACTTAGCGTATCTAACTTTAGAGTAACATATAACACCAGTGACTTGCTACTAGCTAACCTCTTCGAGACCTACAAACGGCAACAAGAAGGACTCAAAGATCGGCAAGAGCCACTACTCTTTGAAGATTTTTGTGAAGCCCTCAAGTCGTGTAGTCCAAAGGATATCGAGGTCAGCAACAACGAAGACAACCAGCACTGAAGATCATCTACATCAAGATGAACCCCGAAGCAGGAGTCATGAGTGCCTTCTATGCACCCACCATATTAACTTGACTTGCCCGACTTGAGACTGATAGCATTAAGTATGTTAACTAATCTTCTAGGCTAACTAAGTTAGAACCGACCTCTGAAGAATAGTGTGTGTCATCATGAAGTCAATAAACCAAGGAAGTCTTCATCAACTTTGTTCGTCAGCTAAACCGAAGGTGGGCACCCTAGGAGACATCAGCTCTAACCAGACGCCAAGAACGACGAAAGGCCCGAAGACTGTTGTTGTTGTTGACAACACACTAAGCAAGTTAGACGTCTTTAGTAACTTGTAACACCCTTTGGACTCTTTAAGAAAAATTGGGGAGAGTCAAGTCTACGGACCTGACACCCCTGTGAGGCTTGAAAACTGTTGGCGGTTATTTAACTACTAACCCTCAAGACGGCAATACCGGGACAAGTGTCTACATCAACCCCAAGCACCGAGGAGCTACGACCAAGACAAAGATCGCCGTGAAACCCAAGAACAACAACATATTGAAGCCGGCAACAACTTATACCTTCAACAGCTACCCTTCAAGGCCCCTTTTTAAGGGGGGAAGACAAACGCTAGTTTTATTAGGGAGTTTTGGCAAACTATCCTCTACCGCCCTAACTCTGGAGTATTGGAAGTCAACTCGACAAGAACGCTGATCAACATCGACCTTCATGACAGCACCTTCAGCAGAGACCAAAAGCCTTCCGGGAGAAAACCCGATGACGTATCGACAAGGAGACCTCAGTTGAGAATCAACAACCCCGGAAGATGAAGGAACAACAAACCCACTAACCTTGCACTCTCTTAGTCCCCGCTTAGGAATCTCGGGACGAGATTCTTTTAAGGGGGGAAGGTCTGTAACGCCCCAATTTTGGGAAACTAGAAAAAACACAGTTTCTAGAGAGCCGAAAATCAGGGTCAACAAAAACTTTTTGAAATCCTTCCCTAATGCTTGTGTTTTTCTTCTGTTTGCTCTGATTAACTTTGGCTGCCTTGTTGTTTGAGTTAACAACCACTGAAAACACCAACCTTTGAACTCAACTAATACAACATATCTTTTAAATTTTTGGTGATCATGTCATGACAAGAAGATTGATCCATATATATCTTCTCTAAATCTTATTTTGGCCAACTCCTTTTTCAATGATGTTTTGATTTTAGCAACTACCCAAAGACCCATTATTTGAGAACATAAAAGTATTTCCAAAAAGTTATATGTTTGCAAAAACTATAAAGGACCATATAATGAGTCCTAATATATTTTGAGTTTAATATGTTGCTAGTGTTAGCAACCCTTATTTAAAACCTCTTAATTCAAACCTCTTTTGAAAAGATTACCAAGGATGGATTTACTCACTTAACCTTAAAACTTGTCATGCCCATATTGATCACCACCTCACGAATATATTTGTTTTACCTTAAAGGTGTGGTTATTTATCCAATTGTTTGAGAGCTTGATCCTTTGGACATGTGCTTAATTTGTTTTCCTTGAGTGTGTATTTCTTTGAGTGTCATGTTGTTTTGATTGTATAAAGTTAATGATTATTGTTTGAATTGGAGTCTTAGACATTTGTTTGATGGTTTTGCATGCTTGCAACTTGTTACCCTCTTATTAAGATATTTGGTCGAAAATATTTTCAACAAGTAAATTTTATAATGATGAAAAGCTATCTTAAATCCTGTTAACTTTTAGCATTTCTAGAGCTTGACAACTAGAGTTTATTTTGTTCAAATTGGAAATGCAACTCACCTAACCTCATCCTTATCATCTCTACTACTCATCAATAACCTTCCTTAAAATTAATAAAAATATTTGATCACTAATACTTGCTTGTTTTTGGTGCTTCATGATAAGGTGACCATATGTGTTTTATTAGATAGCCTTTTGCCATTTTTGTACCTAGTTGTTGTTGAACCTTTAGGCATAAGCTCTTAAGCCAAATACTTCACCTATGTCTCTTCTGATCATTCCACTTTGACTAATATTTTTTTTAGTCAGTGGATGGACTAACCCATGTTAGCAAAGAGGTCTAATCGGTTCAGCCCAAAAACACTTATAACTAAACTTACCCCTCTCCCCTTGCCCAACCTGTTGTTGGGGTGTGCTCTAGACCTCCACACCTCTGGACAAACCCTTAGCCACGACCATGTCCACCCTAGCACTGTTCTCTTTGTTTTTTTTCGTTTGGACATCTTGTCGAGCACCTGGCAGGCAGGAGACGTCCCCTCCATTAAACCCCTCCCTCCAACGACTGCAGTCCGTTTGCTTGTGTCCAAATGGGTGCAGCAGCGCGGGGCATCATTGCACACCGCCTCCCCGAGCCAATCCCTAGCCCAAGCCTTCTCTCTCCCTTGCCCATGCCCGTGACAACCGAACTGGCCACCCTTTCGTATTAGGCAGCCGAGGCCCCCTCTGCCCCTCTCACCTTGCCATTCCACTTCCTCTCCCTCTGCTCCTCCCTCTTGTGCGAAATCCCGGGCTCCCTTGCTCTTTGTTGCCCAGGAAACGCGAGGTCGTGACCTCGGTCCCGGGCGCTCGCACGGAAGCTTGCCAGCATCTCCGTCAACCTCCACCCTCCATTCTTGTTTCTTCGAGCTCCCCTCTCCGAGATCTATCGCTGAGACATGATGGTTTCGTTGTAGGTCCACCGGAGCATCCGTGCCGTGCTCGTGGCCGCCTCGGACGCCGTCGACGTGCCGTCGTTTCAGGACTCTCCGACGCGAGCTGAGCCCTCCCGCGACCTTCCCCGAGCCTCCGCAGCCCCCTGGACTCTCCCCTTCGTCCGGCACGCGCCCGAGGTGAGCCACTCGTGCGCCACGCCATGGCCGAGCTCCGCCTTGCTCGTCCGTGCGCGACGAGACGAAGACGACGTACCGTTTCGCTCGGCCCGGCAGGCCGCGTTCGCGCAGCGCGCGTAGCTGGGCCGGCCCAGCTCGCCCGCGGCCCAGATCTGAGCAGGCCACGGCCAGATTTGGCCCAGGGTGGCCCAGAGACATTTTTTTTTCCACCGCAGTTTATTCTTTTTCCTGTAGATCTGTTTCTGTGCTGCTAGTTTAAATCGTTTTGAAATAGCTAAACTTGGATTTTATGCAAACTAAAAATCACAGAGGTAGCCACATGAGTTTGGAACCACATGCAACTTGCAGATCTCGAAAATGTTATTTTGTTTGAGCATGAAAATTACTGCACTGCCACTGGTCTGAATCAAAGATCTAATTTTATCTTGAGTTTTAGGAATCCAAATTTGATGAATCCAATTGTTTTGAAATGCTTATGAGTTAAGCTTTCAGTAGAAATTAACCTCATGTGTTTGGACCAGTAGGGTTTTCTAGCATTTAATTAAATTTCTGTGAATAAGATTTTGGACTAAATCCAATTGCAGTAGTTTCTAATTCATACAAAGAACCTAAATCTAGCTTTTCATAAAATTTGGCTGAACAGAACACCCTGGACTTAATAAACTCTAAAAAGGGTGTTTTCTGCCTATTAAAATTAATAAAATAAATATTTGGTCATTTATGAAATCGTTGTTTTTGTTGTTTGTGATTTGATTAGGTACTGTATATAACTACCTAATGTTGTTCTTAATATGTTAGTACTGTTAGTGCTTGAGTAGAAATAAAATGTAGTTAGTTATAAAATGCTATTAGAGCCTAAGGAAGAAAAATGAATTAATCATGCTTGTTTGCTTAATTTTGTGATAAATAAAACAAAGTAAACTTCACTAAATAAAATTCTTCTTAGCTACTGGTTGTTTTAAGTTTATTAGTGATGTTTAGTTTTACAAAATTGAAAGTGATTCAAAAAGGTGGTCTAATTATCACCTTAACCTTGCTTTGTAAATAAATAATAAAGGGTTTTGTAGTTGCCAAACAAGATTGTGTGGTTTGATATGTTTGCCTTATTAAGTTGAACTTGGTAGTCCTTAAGTTTAATACTAGCATGAGTAGTTTGTTAATATCCCTACCTTAACTTGGTGCAAAATTTTTATAATAGAAAATAATCAGTAACTTAACTTTTGTCTAAAGTATTTCCTAAACTACGGTAACAGCCCTTGTTAAGAGACCTAACCACCCTAAGTGGAGTTTTGCTTTAGAGTTTAGCTATTAGGGTTGTTGTGTACACCTTCTTAGGGGTGCTTGTTGTTTGTCTTAGCTTTATGGACCTACTGGTTGTGGTTGTATAACTAAGTGAATCGCTTGCTCTTGTTAGCTAGCTTAGTGTTTTGTGCAATGCTTGTTGTTTTGTTTATTTACTTTAGATTGTTGTCAACCCGCTTCTTAGAGTGACGATAGTTCCGTTTATTTTTCCGGTACATTAGATCCGCAAGAGGAGGAACAGTACGTGGAGACTGAACAGGTCTACGAAGCAGAACCAGATCAGGGACACTTTGCTAAGCAAGGCAAGCCACCTCACCATACCCTACTGAAATCCTATTATTTCATTAAAGCATGTTTTGTTTTCAAAACAAAATAATGCATGTTTTATTTCTTCTGTGGCACTTTGCCACCCAAAACTATTTTATAAAATATTGTTTGGCCAAAACTATCTACTAGAATATGATAGGTGTTATAAAAATTAAGTCTTCACTTGAGAAGCCTTCTACTGAAGGCGCTATCAAGAAAATTATATTTTCTAGTAGTATATCCTTACATCCTTATCTCAAAACTATAGGATGGGAGCCTGGTCTTTGGTAAAATGTTTCCCGAGGAAAAACCCGAGTCGCTGGGAGCGATCGGCGAGAAAGTATTTTACAAAACCCATGTTGCTGGGAGCAAATGGAGGTGTTTATGAAAACCCGAAGTGCTGGGAGCATTCGGAGAGTTTATGAAAACCCGAAGTGCTGGGAGCATTCGGAGAGTTTGTGAAAACCCGAGCTGCTGGGAGCAGTCGGAGGTGGAGATGTTTTGAAAAACAAAGTACTGCCCTAGCGGCCGCCTGAACAATTAACCCGTGCAACCACGTTACCCCCATATGGGACGGGGCTTGACCGAAAGCTTGTTTGTATTAATATGGAGCTACTTCAATTTGCTTAGGGGGTGGCTATGGCCCCTGAACTGGTTGCGCCTAAGAGAGAGGGACATAAAGAGAGTGGGAATTAAGTTCGCCACCAGTTGCACCGATTAGGTCTCCTGTCATGGCGGTCGGACACCATGGGATGGGTCCAACGGTGCCGGGGGGAATCAACCTAGTTGAAGAGGTATCTCTGTATTAGGATGGACATAGTGAAAAGTCTTGATTAGTGTCCCGACGTTTGACGTATTGTCGTCTGGCAATCCGTGGGATGATCCGCGGCGGTGACCTATTTGATGTGGTGAAAGTGCACCACCTCTGCAGAGTGTAAAACTATTCGAATAGCCGTGTCCGCGGTCATGGACGGTTGGAAAGGTCCCCGATCTAGGCGTATGGGCATTTTATGTTTTAAAAAGAAAACTGTTTTCGGCAAAGGAGAAAGGAGACATCAAGGAGGTACCTGGGAGGTACGGAATTTGGGAGAAGATGGTTGGTCTCGGGGAGTCAACCAGTCGGAACCCGGAAAAGAGAAAAAGGGCATCCCTATCCTAGTGTCCTTGAAAAGTTTTACAAAATGTTTTACAAAGAAGTGGAGATAGTTCCGGCGATCTCTACAAAGGAGAATTCTATCTCTAAATGTTTCTTTTTAACAAAGATATGGAGATGTCGTATTCTCTATGTCTAAAGGCATCGTTTACGAAAACTAAGACCTATAGTCATATATAACAGCTATCCCAGCTTTCTAAAACGCTTTTATTGCATTACAATGAAAACTTAAGCCTGGTGGTGGTCTTGCGAGTACGTAATTGTACTCATGGCTGTGTCCCTGGATATTCCCATGTCCAGATTCTTCAACGAGAAGACCTACGCCTAAGATGAGGAGTGCGCCGACGACTACGCCCACTAAGTGTCACCGGTCAACTGCTCTGTGGGAATGCGTCCGGGTGTGACGAGTGCCGACGCTAGCCGAAAGCTTCCGCTATATCGTAGTTAATTCCGTCCTGCGTGACAATGGTTGCAGACTTGGTCGTGTGACCACCATTTATGTATGTCTTGTACTAATCGAGTTGGATGATGTAACTCCGTATACCATGTTGGTTATGTGATCGCGATGCACTGATCATTGGGATCGTGATCTGTTTACATAACGTGGACACCTCGGACTGGTAACTCTGAGGGGTCCTTACAGATTCGATCATAGTCAGATTCTCCTTGAAATAAAGTTTAAATCAAAAGGTTTTGCCGAGGTAACCTTTTTGCACGAACATCGTTCGTCCAATAAAGAACCGCATGCGCTAGCACAATTGTTTTTTTTTTGCGAAACATAGTACAGCGCATACGCTCACATACACGCGCATACACTCACCCCTATGAACGCACGCACACACACATTCTATCCTACGAGCACATCCGAAAGACTGAGCCGGCGGATCAGGTTTTGAGATTGACGAAATCAGTACGGACGCCTCGCTAGCACAATTGGTGCTCGGGTCGCCCAGTAAGGCGCTATGTTTGGCTTGTTGACCCGCCTCCTCTTTGCATTTGTATTCAAAAATATTTCGATAATTTTATAACGAAATTGAACGGACAAATAGAACACTACACAATCATGCTCGTTCGCCTCCGCTCCCTTCTGCATGCCGCCGCCGGCGGCGGAGCCAGGGCATTTACATGGGCCTATAAGCACCGGGCAAGGCCCAAGAGGCCGAGAACGCTTTCTCCGTGTCTTTTTCTTGTCTTCTTCTCTCTTCCCTTCCGAGTCCACACTGCTGGACCATTACGGCATTACCTACAGCTGCCGCCCGCCGACGCCTCAGACCTCAGTCCCGCCGCCCCCTACGCATCCATCCCCGCCCCCGTCTCCCACGCGCGCCGCCGCCTCCATTGGCGTCCCCCTTCTCCACCCCCACCACCCCTCCCCGCCCCATCCCGGGGACATCGCGCGCGTCCCTGCTGCTGTCTCCTCCCAGTTTGAGGTATGAGCTAGGTTGTTTCCATCCAGCGAGCGGTTCTCTTAGCTAAACAATCCCACTAGGGAGGGGAACTTCACACAGTTTCACCATCTAGATCCGCCCCTGGTATCGAAAGGCAGTCGAGAGATGGTGTTCGGACAGGTGGTGATCGGGCCGCCAGGCTGCGGCAAGACCACCTACTGCAACGGCATGTCCCAGTTCCTCTCCCTCATCGGAAGGTACCCAATTACTCTGAACTAACTTGTATTCCATCACTACAAGCTGCTTTCCTGACCTCGAGTCCTAGTATTTTTGTGTTCCAATGCTTGCCCATGTGTTTTGTTCAGTTCAGTGTAGTAGTATGTAGTAAGGCTTTGTTCAGATGCTTAGGAGAATGAGGTCAGGTGTATAGTTTTCGTTGCATAACTTTGTTTGCTACCAGTCCCAGTGTTATCTCTTGTGGTCTTTGCAGAGCTTTTCTTCTTGCAATTGTGCCAATTACTGTCTTCCTAATTAACAAGGTTATCTGCTTGATTGCAGGAAAGTCTCGGTTATCAATCTCGACCCCGCGAATGATTCATTGCCGTATCCTTTGCTCTTTCAGCCTCAAAAGTCTACTCCTATTTTGTTTTTGTACCACGTGTTGGCATGGTGATCTACAGGTAGACTCAAAATGTGCCCTTGACTGTGTTAACTAGATACGAATGTGCCATCAACATTGAGGACCTCATAAAGCTCAGTGATGTCATGTCTGAGCATTCGCTTGGTCCTAATGGAGGTTGATCCATTGTTCAAGAATCAAGCGTACTGGTTTTGTTTCTGTGGCTACTTATTTTGTGCTGTTGATATCTTTGTCAGGGCTTGTGTACTGCATGGATTACCTGGAGAAGAATATTGACTGGCTTGAAGAAAAACTGAAACCTCTTATTGAAGGTGAGTGCTGAGTGCCTTTCTCTAATACAATCCTGTAGATCCACAAAACTGATGATACCTTAGATTAGCAATGTCTACTGATAGCAAAACAGGATATACCCCAGTCCGATCCATAACTAAACCACCACATTGTAGTTTTCCATTGAAGTGTTTGGAGATAGGCTGAAGTGAATAACCTTTCCAAAAAACCACGGAATCATTGTTATACATTTTTTATAGATATTAAGGCACTATCAACAAATAAATTAATAAGTAGACAGCACCACCCGTAATCCATGCAATCTATGCATCTTCAGTGGAAACAAAACTAGTCAATAGTTTCTATGATCTTGACAGAACCTCTTAAATGGTCATTTCAATTTGCTAGATCTTGGACATAATCCTTTTGATTTCCAAATTAGAATTGTGAATCATCTGGCACCCGGATTGTATTATTTGGCTGTTTGTTACACTATCCTTTGAAAGAGTAAAGTCATAGTGGAGGACTATTGAGAAGCTACACATCAATACTGCGCAACATGTATTGTTTTCCTTTATGGCTCGCTGAAGATTGGTGGTTACTGCAGATCACTATCTGCTATTTGATTTCCCGGGGCAAGTGGAACTTTTCTCCCTTCACACGAATGCAAGGAATATCATCAATAAACTCATCAAAAAGCTAAACTTGCGGGTACATTTGTGTTTTAAATTTTATTCATATTACTATTTTATGCCCATGAACTGCATTACCCACTCTTTCTTGGTATTATGCAGCTGACTGCTGTGCACCTTGTTGATGCTCATTTATGTTGTGATCCTGGGAAGTATGTGAGTGCTTTGCTTCTTTCACTATCAACAATGCTACACTTGGAACTACCGCACATCAATGTTTTGTCAAAGATTGACCTCATTGAAAGCTATGGAAATTTAGGTATTGTGCTTGTCCGCGGTTGATTTTAATTGACTAAATGTTTACACCATTATGGTTACTCATTTTCTTTATTTTCAGCATTCAACCTTGACTTCTACACCGATGTGCAAGATCTGTCCTATTTGCAACACCATCTTGATCAAGATCCTCGTTCTGCCAAGTACCGGTAAATTTGACAACCACCACCTAACCTTAATACCTCAATAAGGGGTGCATGCAATCTGTGCTGTACCTATTGAAAGATGTCCCTATTGAAAGCCACAAACCTGTCCGGACTTGATAACATCCATTAACGATAAGTGCTTTAGTTGGCGTGTCCAATTCTAGGACTCTCCCTGTTCAAATAAGATAACTGATCTAATGTAGTAATGTGCTTAGACAGTTACATTCAGAAGTGCTAGAGGACCTCATGCATCTTCAATGAATTACCGTTGCTGTATCAAATGTTATGAACCCTTAAAATGTGGTAACTTTGAAATCATTCACGACAAAACCTTGGTGATCTTATACTTACATTGCGTTAATCATGACATGCTATTTTTATACAGGGTTATTTGTAACCTTTTTTATTTTGCTGACAGGAAACTTACGAAAGAGCTATGTGATGTGATTGATGATTTTAGCTTAGTCAATTTTTCAACTTTGGACATCCAGGTCTGTATTGGAAAGACTCGATTATTTCAACTCTGTTCGATCCTGTCTTGATACTGACAACTTTTACCTCCAGGACAAGGAAAGTGTCGGTAATCTTGTGAAGTTGATTGACAAGAGCAATGGCTATATATTTTCTACTATAGACAGCAGTGCTGTTGAGTTCAGCAAAATTGCAGCTGCGCCTCTTGACTGGGATTACTACAGATATCCTTTACTACCTCTTCTAATAACTTACTCAAACAATCCTTAGTCTATCACTTATATGCTATCCCATCATGTTGTAGAAGTGCACTATTTAAGTCACCTCTCTCTGGCATGTACAGGCATATTGCAGGTCCTCTCTTTTTACATTCCATGCCGGCAAAGCTGTGCCTGGATAACTTTGGCACGTGCTGAATTGCATTTGTATCAACTATATGTTGACTGGATCACAGTACAAGAAATCTGATATTCTAGCTCAATATGTAGTTTGGTTCTACTAGATTTTACACTTGATCTGCTACTTTTATTGGCAATGAAATGCTCGTAATGCAGCAATAAACCACCCCCAAGTACCTGCACATTCTTTTTTCCTTAACATGTGGTTACAATAGCAGCAGTGCAGGAGAAGTACATGAAAGATGACGAGATCGTGCAAAAAACAAGCAGGATGCAGTGAGATTGATGGTCGCTGGTGACAGCTGCTGATCAAACATGTCACTGTGGCATATACTGATGGCCCGTGTTTACTATGACGACATGGTTTGTTTACCCAGTTGTAGATGCTGTTTGGAGTAATTTCTTGGTAGTCTCTGCTCTCTAGATGTGTAGAATTTTGCCATCATCTCTGGGGTGAAGATGTTATGCTGTGAAATTGTATGCCAGTACCAGCGGATTCTTGACTTGGTACTGTGGCCTTGTGGCTGCAGAGACGAAATATAACTCGGTCAAAAATTTGTATACTCCACTATAATCTCTTTGTCAGTAGGACTTTTCTAGTATAATTTCTTCGTTAGTAGGACTCTACTACTCCCTCCTGTCCATAATTATTGTCGCTAGTTGTGTTGCATTTTGTACTAGGGTAGCATTCTTTCTATGACACTTAAATCGGACTGGAGGAAGTATAATTTTTGTGATAGGGTATAGAGTGGACCGTATTACCATTATGCGCTGGATTAACCTGTTGCCGTTGTGGATTTGGGCTGAGGCCTGAGGCTGGCCCGTAGCAGCAGTGTCATGCTGCACCTAATGACGGTTGTGGCTGGTGGTTCGCTCGATCAAGGCGGTACGTTCCTGAAGGCGACGGAGTTCGTGGTCATGCTGGATCTGATCTACTTCGTCAGTTCATCGTCCTGGCAAAGCATGAATGTCACCGGCCTGGTGTGAGGCTACTTTTTTTTAGAAACAAGGCAAAAGATTTGCCTATTTCATTTATTAAGAAGAAGAGTTTTGAGATTACACCATAAGCCAAGAGGCTTGGAACCCACAAACTACTCTCGAGGCATTAGAGAGCTCAAATGCGCTGCCCCGGCAACACCCCACAACGCGGCATTCCGCTTAATACAAGTAAACACCGAGGAAGGCATGGAAGCTACATTCCTAAAAACACGTGCATTGCGCTCGTTCCAAATTTCCCAAGCGGTGAGGAGCACCAACGAGGTCAAGCCCTTGCGCCGAGTGCCGGTAGCCCTGGTGATAGCACACCACCATTCCTCCACCGAAACATAAGCTTGCCATTGAGTGGTGTCAAAGTTGGCCAAGCCGATCCAAGCTTTGAGACCCTCCCAAGCACGGAGGGAATATCTACCATCAGCAATAGTGATGCTCACGGATTTGTAGAAGAGCTCCAAATCTTCTTTGTTACATGGCAGCCCCAAGCCAACACACGGACGATCCGGCTCGTCCACTCCAATCAAGGCCAACGCAACCGCAACGCTCGCGCAAACTTGTCGAGGTTCAAAATACCAAGGCCTCCCATATTCTTCGGGCTACAAACCAACTCCCAATTGACTTTGCATTTTCCACCGGAGACTTTATCCGACGCCGCCCACACAAAGGCGCACACGGCCATGAGCATGGCCTTCAAGATACCCTTTGGGGGAGCAAGGCGGTGAGAGGGTAAAGAGCTTGAGAGGTGGTGACGGATTTCACAAAAGCCACTCGACCGGCCGTTGTGATGAGCATTTGTCTTCTTGCTGTTTGTGTGAGCATTTGTCTTCTTCTATGTCGGACAGTTGGAGTGGCCTTGCACTGCCTTACTCGTGTAGCTGGATTGCCCAAGTCCTTGGTGGAAGCGTGGACGATGTCTAGTTCATGTGATTTGTTTGTTGGTGCGTCTGTCGAAATGTTCGTCTGGCGTCTTTCGGCTGTGAATTCTTGAGTTGTGATAGTCTGGTCTTAGATGATTATGGGCTTATCATATATTTAAAGCTTGACCAATTTTGTAGAAAAAAGGTATCTACAACTATAATGCCAAATGAATTCAATGCAAAAAGGATAGTTCGACAAGCATGAGCATGTATCAACTGACTTAGGACAGAACCAATATGCCTTATATTTCGGGATTGAGAGAGTATCATTACACAACACATTCACATAATCATTTTATAGAAACCAGATGGCACATAGCAACTTAACATCACGGACATGTTACACATGTTATTAATTCCCAACTTAAAGGTTCACTATTTACATATCGGTCATCAATTAGAAGTTAAACTAAGATTTCGGGGCCTATCTGATTCACATGATTTCGAAAACGTAGGAAAAGAAACGACGGGAATATGATAGGATTGCACACAAAAAAAGAGGAATGTGGAAACACGGGAATTTCGTGAAACATGGTGTTTGATTCGCACGAAGATGAAGAGCGCGGAAATCCTCTGTACTCCCAATAATATGCATAATCAAATCAAGTTGAAACAAAAGCAAAGGTAAGACCAGCTCATTATTACACAGCTTATGGTATTTGTCTTGTATATGTCGAAAAGCATAGGAATGTAAAAATTTCCTCCATTTTTTCTATGCTTTCATTATTTTGAATCAAATGGATGAATAGTGTCATCAAATATTCGTGCGATTCGTCTACACTATTCCTATGAATCAAAGAGACCCTCAAAGTTCAGGCCTACAATGTGTGTTTTTAGCCAACAAGTATATGGACCTGTAGAGCGCTGCTAGGGCGCAGGGGTTCTCATGCGGAATCTCATCCCATAACCGGCCAAGGCGGGGACGAGGACATACGATTCTCTCGGGACTCCGCATAATCCCGGGAGCAGCACCGGCCCGGTCTCGTCTTGTTGGCTCTGCCGTCTCGTCTCAGTGCGAGCAACCGCACCCTTGCGGGAGTCTGGTTCCCTCCCTGCCTAGTTCCGAGGATTTGTTCCACACGATGGATGTCACATTATACCGGACGGGTGCAAAGAATTTGCTTCGTGCCAAGTCAAGGAATTCCAGCGCTAGCAAGATTATCTGGTACTACAGTGAGACATACAGTGAAATGGGAGATTCTGTGTAGCCCAAAATCCATGGAGGACTAGGTGTCATTGACCTTGACAAATTCAGGGGGGGCATTGAGATTAAGATGGCCTTGGCTAGAGTGGACGGAGCCGGAGAGGGCATGGGTTGGTTTGGGGAAACCTTGTTATGATGAGGACATGAAGCTCTTCTATGCCTACATTTCCCTCACCATCGGAGACGGGATGACCACAAATTTTTGGCACTCTCCTTGGCTTGGCAGGATCAACCATAAAGACATTGGACCATCCATTTATGCTATCTTCAAGCGCAAGAACTTCACAATGCACAAAGGCCTTGGACAATGATTTTTGGATTGCGAACTTAAACCTCAGTGGGAGCATTTCGGTCACCCACATAAATGAGTTCTACTTGCTTTGGAGCAAGCTCCAAAAAGTGCACCTTACGGACGGAGTCGTTGACACAATTGACTGGAAGCTCACTAATGATGGAAAGTACTCATTGGCCTCGGCGTACTTGGCACAGTTCGAAGCCCCGCCAACCTCCTTCATGAAGCCGACGGTTCGGGATAATTGGGCCCCTCCAAAATGCAAATTCATCGCTTGGTTGGTCCGTAAAAATAGAGTGTGGACGGCGGACCGCCTTGCCCGCCGAGGGTGGTCAAATTGCAGGCTTTACCAACTTTGCAAAAGGGAATCGGAGACAGCGGAACATCTTATTTTCAAATGTGGGTACTCCATTCATATTTGGCGGAGCTTGAAAGAGTGGCTCGGGTTGGCTTACCTCGACACCACCCAATGACCTCTTCATGCCATGTTGGAGGAGTGATAGTGCGCCGTCACCGGTGCGCTTGGTGTCCAGCGCAAGGGGCTTGCCTCCTTGGTCCCTCTAACCGTTTGGGAGAAGTGGAACGAGCGTAATGCGCTTGTTTTTAGGAATGTTGCGACCATGCCATCGGTGATCATCTCAAACAATAAGCGTAGTGCCACCCTTTGGGGTGTAGCGTGTGCGAAACATTTGAGCTCTCTCATGGCGCGAGAGTATCCAAACCTCTTTGGCTTCTCTTGTAACTAAAACTCGAACTCCCTCTTAATCAATGAAGTAGGCAAAGTTTTTGCCTTGTTTCAAAATAAACAATGGGACAGACGTGATTTACTATCCGATTTTTGACTGGCGCAACGTTCACTTCAGGTTTGTCGATCTAGCTGGACGACCTTTTGCTCTAGAAAAAAAGGACTCGACAAACATTGGTATTTACATCTGTTCGGCCGCTTTGACATCCGTCATCCGATTTGTCAATGGAGCAGTTACTTACACAGGCTGACAGTCGCATATATACAAAACAAAAGGGGAAAAAAAGTCGGATCTGCGCACCATTTGACCTCAACGGCGCCGATCCGAATCGCCGAAAAAGAACATGGAGATATGCAACTCGCTGCAGGGGGCACCCTCCACGCTCTGCAACCTGTCCCGTGACCCGCCTCGCTAATAAACTGTTTAGAGCATCTCTAACAGAGCCCTCAAACGCGACGAAACCTTATAATAACTACCAAAGACGGTTTTGGAACGTAAAAACGAAAATAGCAGTCCCCTTAAACTTCGCGGACCCTTAAAATTTTTTGAGGGCGACCGTGAAATCGGCCCGCGGAACTGCGAATCCACAGGTTTCGCGCACGAACCGCCGGGCCCCTGTATATTGCGATAGCGGTTGGCGGGAGGGACATTTCAGCTGTCCCCAACCCATCTTCCTCCCCCATCTCGCCGCCGCCTCCGCCGCCCATCCCGCCGCCCTCGATTTAGGTCCACCCCCCGCCGCCGCTGCCGTCGCCGCGCCCCAGTCGAGTCGCCCCGCCTTCAGATCTACCTCTCCAGCCCTTTGGGAGTCGCCGCACCGAGGGAACACCGCATCCCGGCCAAATCGCCGCCGCCGCGTCGGATTTGACGATTGATGAGGGGTAGACTCATCAAAACCCATGGTTAAGGTCCCTGGGTTGTGAATATGGGGAAGAGAACGTGGTAGAGCTGGAAGTATCGTTGGCTGACAAGCGGGGCAAGGATTTTACCCAGGTTCAGGGCCCTCGTGTGGAGGTAACACCCCTACGTCCTGCCTGTCTGTTATTGATTTGAGAGTATATGCTGGTTACAAGGGGATCCCGGCGAGATGCTAATCTCGCTAGGGTTTTGGTGGTTCTGAAAGTGCGTGTCCGGTTCGACGGCCCTCCCAGCCTTTATATAATAGGCTGGGTCTCGGGAGTTCGTAACCGACTCAGATTACACGCAAGGAAAATCTAAACCGACTATAGCTTCGCCTAACTTGGAGGGTACTCCATCTTCTTGGGCTTCCTTCATGGGCTTTTCGTAGGCTCTTGATAGTTGGGCCTAGTCGATACGTGCACCAGGTACCCTCATGGTAGGTTACCCGATAGGTATACCCATGTCAGTAGCCCCCGAGTATTTGTCTGATTCAAAGAGTCGGGCATGGACTCATTTGTCTGTGCACGTTATATTCTTTGCATCTGTATTTTATAATTGGAATTCCTGTATGAAATAGCACACGTTGGCTATGTCGAGTGTTTCATTGACTATGTCTTTTTGTTTATGATAATCAAGGGATAATAGCTTAGCAAGCCCGGTACACACGACGGATCGGGACCGGTTAACTACCATTCGGGCAAAACCTTACTAGCTTTTAATCAAACTCGAGTCCCTGGACTCGAATCTGGAACAGACTGGTCAGACTCGAATCAGGCCGTTGAGGTCTTACTGAATCGAACTGCAGTATAACTTTGAATTTACCCAACGCGTCCGTCGGGATTTTCATCATGTCTGCTGACACGGAATTTTTA
The DNA here is from genome assembly GCA_947311845.1 of Poa pratensis. NCBI lineage: Eukaryota > Viridiplantae > Streptophyta > Magnoliopsida > Poales > Poaceae > Poa > Poa pratensis. The sequence goes on from CAMZMU010000107.1 coordinate 57,375,816, forward strand.
AGGATTGACGCTGCTGGAGCGGTCCCTAGCCCAGCTCGACTGATCGGTGGGTCTTACCTTTGCACTTATGCGTGCAGCATCCGAGGATCGTCAGATGTAACTCGGGAATATTTCGAGTATGATTTTGCATATGAATGAGTCGAGTCTTTTGTCGACTAATACTTTGTCATTATTCTATCGGGTGCGCGACAGCGCTCCCGATGGGAGTAGCCCCCGAGATTGTGCTTTATTGCTTGCAATGGAGGATAATCTCAAATTCTTTTTATCCTGCGTATGTTAGTCAAAGAAATTTTTTGATACGCTCCCGATGGGAGTATTATGCTTCAGTCGAAGATCAATCGACTGACGTCTCTGATTTCTGCCGAAAGACCAATCGAAATTCTCGTGTGATATCAGTCGAAGGAAACATCGAGTGACTTTTACGCCAGTTGTGCAAGATGAAGTAACGTCAGCAATGACGCATTTTGCGACTGCCATTTCTGACAAGCGGTGGCGTGCTTGGTAAGGCTGATGGGACGCGACGTGCTTGTGGGCCCATTGTGCAGAGCTGACCAAGGACGCGCCGTTTGGACTTGATTTGACCACTCTGGCGCGATTTTCACGGGGCGTGATGATGGTTCCTAGATTCCCGTGCGTAGTGGGCGGAGTGGCCGGCGACGGTTGCTCTCCGTGGCCGCCACGTGTACGGTAGGATGTCGCGCGGAGCGTATGATTATGGATTAACGGTGGTGATCTTCTTGGACCTGTGGTAAATAGGAAGAGCGGCACTGGCAGAGTTTTTTACTTGCCATTTGCCTCCTGCGCCGCTTCCCATCTCGTCTTCCTCCTTGCGCTGCGTCTCCATTGTTCTTGCGCCCAAGTTCGCTGCACTCCGCCCATCCACGCTACCAATGGCCAAGGGTGGAGGTTCCAAGCGAGGTGCTGCGCCGCCGCCGCAACTGACGCGGCAACGAAGGGCAAGAAGAGCGCGGCTAGCGCGTCCGCAGCCGCCGCCGGCTTGAAGAAAAGCAGCGGGGACTGGGCAAAGTCCATGATCATGGACGCCCAACTCGCCAAGTTCCGCGAGCAAGGTCTGCTGCCTCCCGCAGATCAACTGGCCGTCCGCGCGCCGTCGCCCAAGGAGGTACTCCCTGAACCTCGCGCCGATGAGCGTGTTTGTTTTGCGGAGTTTCTCCCTAGAGGTTTTTCCCTTCCGCTCCACGACTTTGTTCGTGGATTGCTTTATGCTTACGGGTGCAGATCCATGATCTCACCCCTAATGGTGTTCTGCACATTGCGTGTTTCATCACGCTGTGCGAATGCTTTCTTGGAGTTGCCCCAAGTTGGGCATTGTGGAAGGCCATCTTTATGGTGCGGCCGAACAGGGGAGGCGGCCGCACCTACCCTGTAGGCGGCTGCGGGATCCAAGTGCGGGGCGACACCCGCTACTTTCAGCTGAAGCCAGTCGACTCCGTGCAAGGGTGGAGGAAAGGATGGTTCTACGTTCACGTCGAGCAAGATGGAGTCGCCGCTTTTTCGACTGCCACTTTTGCGAGGACCAATGCGTGGGACCACCAGCTGTCAGCCGAAGAACTGGCGGAAGCAGGGCCCCTTCTCTCTCTCAGATTGGAGGCATGCTGGATAAGGTGACGGTGTGCATCTGATGGCCACCTTTGTGAAGAGGCGGGTGTGGCCGCTCCGCGCCCGAGCTCACCCCATGTGGCAGTATGATGGTGCAGCCGACGACACTCGGATGAGCCCAGACGAGTTGTCGAAAAGTGAGGTGGTGGCGCATGTGCGATCCATCACCAGCATCAAGTCATCCGACCCCTGCAAGGTCGACTGCCCCATCACTCCATATGGGGTGGACAACCCTTTGCCTGAGGTTAGTATGATTTTTGTACTGTTTGACAGTTGGGAGTAGCCACACGTTTGTTTTGTATCTTCTAACTTTGGAGCTGTGATATGCGATATGCAGGGTCACTCGACTGCTGCCTCTCTTCCTCCTCTGCCAGAGGGTGGCCCGACTGAAGAAACACAAGTGCAAGAGGTGGAAGCGAAGGGGGATCACTCGCCGGTCCCTTCCGCCAACACTTCGCATATGGAGGAGGTTGAAGAGGAAGCAGCAGAGGAGGTACAGAGTGAAGAAGTGGCCGCATCCGACCACGAAATCGACGTCGCGCCTCCAAAGCGTCGTCGATTGGTCAAAAAGGTATCTTCCTCTGTGAGTTCACTCGCGAAGGAGCAGGACTTGGAGGACGACGAAGATTCGGGCTCACCACCCGTTACCAAGGCTGCTCCTTTGCTTGTATGCCCGCTGAGCTCGACCCCTCCTCCCCAGTCGAGTGTGGCCCTTCCTTTTGGAGGCCCAAATTTTGAAGACCTCGACTATGAGGAAGATGAGGAGCACAGGTTTGTGCATTTGCTTATGATATGAAAATTTCAGCTGTTGCATACTTGTGCTGATGGTGTTTTCCTTTGTGCCATTCGCATGCGGAGACCGAGCGGCCTTCATCTCCTCCAACCGAAAAAGTTCCGACTCCGGATCACCCGGACGTCTCTCCGGCAGCACACGAGGTCGTCCAGCCGATAGCCACCACTGCAGTTGCAGAGGCGGCCAAGGTTACGAGTGTGGCGACTCTGGAGGTCGGGACATCTGTCGCGACCCCTGAACCTTGGACGAGCCATGTGAGTATCTTTCGACTAGTCCGCGTACTTTGGGACTGTTTGCGTTGTAACTTATGCTGAATGCGTGTGTTCGCAGCCCTTTTACCGCACCCTGGCAGAATCTGCCAAGGCCTATGTCCAGGTGGAGAAGGAGAGGATAACCTGCGCAATGACCTGGAGCGGCTCAGTCGTAAGTTGATTTCGCTGTTGTTTCTGAATTTCTTTTTGCAATGCTTGGCTTTGTCGATTATGAACTATGTACAATCTGCTACTTCAGGCGAAAAAGACAGCGGCTGAGTCCCGCGTGAAGGAGCTGGAGGAGACACTCGCCGCGCAGCGTGCTGAATCGAAGAAAGAGTTGGATTCAGCCGCCGGGCGCGAGAGGGCGTACGCTGAGCAACTAGCAGAACTCGCGCGGGACGTGGGAGGTAAGTAATCCTGTCCCTCTGTCATTATGGTGTAGCTGCTGGCTGCTATGTGCTGAATTTTGCGCTCTTCGTGATTTTTGAAGGAGCTGTTGGCGCAACGGCCTTCTGTGGACATGGCGAGTGGCGATTTGTCACTCGACCGTGTTGTAGGCGACCTCGGCGCCGTGTGCACCCACGCGAAGGATGCACTCGCCAAGTCGGCGAGTACACTTGGCGCTGTGTACAAGGCTGTGCTCCCGTCCGGTGAGCTGCCGTCGACTGTGGATGGCTTCGCCAGCGTCTTTGGCCCAGGGACGTCGACCATGGCGGATTTTGCTCGCACCCTCACGGTACGCGGCTCGGAGTCCACCCTCAAGCTTCTTTTAGGTCATGGGATAGAGGCTGATTTCGAAGCGGCTCTATCTGATTTCCCGCGG